>CATOHC010000065.1:0-143186 GCA_951799425.1 Ilex aquifolium
GGTGGGATCTGGAGGTGGTAGGGTGGGTGGGTGGAGGGTGGGATCTGGTGGTGGTTTGTCGGTGGTTCTGATGAATAAAGTTGACGCAGGCAGGTAGACTATGATAGTTTAAAAGTTTGCATACACGATGTTTCAACAGAATACATCAACCAAAAAACTGCGCCACCATACACTATGCTAACAACATAAAATTTGACTTTGTTGTTTTCATTTCTGCAGCCTTTCTTATCTTTTTTTTCTTTTTAGCTTCAAGAAATAGATAAATGCAGCAAATATTTTTCTCTATCATTTAAAGCTTCTATTGATCTTATCTTATATAAACTATTGATGCAACAGTCACAAAGGAGAACAATTGAAGAGAGAACAAAGAGAAAGGAAGAAGCAGAAAGAAGAGCCTGAGAGTTGAGAGACAACATATATTCAAAGTTATTGTAATCAATCATTTTTTTCATGTCAACAGTAAAGTGATATGTGGCCTATATCTCATTCCATGTTTACAAACCTTGAGTTTGACGATGTGTTGTTTGATAACTCCTCTGTGTTGTTCAATAGGAATCTTTTACTTTCTGTTGATTACATTCACAAAATGGAGATAACCTTCACTTGTGTATGTTGGCAATTTGGTTAGGAAAAATTAGTTTACATCCTTAGTATACAATATTTCATTCTTAAAATGATCTACGTGCAACGCACGTGGGCATCAACTAGTATCTTAAAAAGTGTAAAAAAAAAAAAGGTACTATTAAAACAACCTATTAAGCAAGTCCATTAAAACTTGAGCTTCACGCTAATTAATACTTCTCATTTACATGTGGCTAATATCTAGTAGAAGTATTTCAATGATAGGCTTAATAAAGTATCATTCATCTTGACATTCGTTTTGGATGTTGTGCATACTTTTCAAAAAACAATGATATAAAAAGGGTAAAATAGTAAATTAACTTATCTAACAAAAAGCTTGCCTTTCTCTCTCCAATTTTCCGCCCAACATTGGACGGATAAGAAATGGCGGGCGGAAGGGATTTATTTTTCACTACATTTTCCTTTCCACAGCCTTTTCCTTTGGAACCAAACAGGTGAAACACTTTCCTCTCCCCCCATTTGCCATACTCCCTTTTCCATCCACCCATTTTTTCTTCATACCAAGCACACTGTAAGAGAACAAGTCATGTATGACAGTTCATGTTGCCTGACTATGCACTAACATGGGAAAACCAATGTTTATGCATCAAAGATTAGTGTTCAAGAATTATAACCGTTAAGTCGATTTTTTTTTTCCTTTCCCTTCTTTCGGTTTAATAATTCAAGTCCCAATTCTCTTACTTTTATGAATTCCCACCTTCTTTCAGTTTAAAAATAATTCTACTATTTTTGTTAGTTATTTCAAGGGACGAGATATTACACTCTCCACCTTTAAAATAAAATTTCATTTCCGAAATTTTTAGAGCTATATAAAATTGATATCAATACTAACAATACACTATCCCATAACCACATATAAGTTGATACAAGTGTCCATATTTTTCTATAGAATCAATTAGTCACCCCATCAATTTAAAAAAAAAAAAATGCAACCAGCTTGTGGCAACGACAAATTGCCTTAAAAGCAATACGCATCATAGGCTATATCCGCAACACGAACATGTACTCAAAGCCAAAATAACATAAAAGATAAATAGGCTTTGTCATGTCAGCGTAATTCACACAATAAATATTCAATGTAAATATCAATTTCTGCCATTAAAGCTATAATATTCACTTCTAACGCTATAAATACATCAATATCCGTCACAAAGACAATAACATCGGCCACAATTTACATAGAGGAATCAAGCATCGAGCACCTCAAAATTCTCTTTTTTTCGATAGGAGGAAGTGGAAAGATTATCGATTTGCCCAACACCAATTTGCATAGCAGAATCAAGCATCATGGTGTCTCCATCCGCATCAAGCATCACGGTGTCTCCATCCGCATCAAGCGTCACGGTGTCTCCATCCGCGTCACGGTGTCCATCCGCATCAAGCATCAGATCTACATTCACATTCACAAGAAAAAACAAGAAAGAAAAAAGAAAGGCGAACAGGAAGAGAGAGAGATGCATAGCATACTTGGTGCATCGCACGGGTAGTCGTTAGTATAAATATATAATAAACATTTTTAGGATGAGAGAGCTTAAGAAATCTTCTCTCCTTAAATGCTTAGTTTCTAAATTTTTTGAAATATTTAATTAGCTCCCAATCAGGTCATTTCCTTTAGCTTATTTAACTACTCCCACCATCTTTTGTAATTACTCCCACCATCTACATATTTTTTTGATCCTCACAAGATTCCCGGCATGCATTCACATGTGATGATATTACAATCTCATGCTGATATATAAAAAAAACTTTAATTGCTACATCCTCCAATCATTCTAAGATATCTCCATGAAGCAAATCGTGATTATGTACAACTAAGATATGTAGTTCATTATATCTGAAATACATGTAGACTCCCATCAACTATAGATTCGCCAATAACAGTGTTTAAAGATAATATTGTTTGTATTGCACAAATCAAAGAAATATTTATTAAAGGCGATAGAACCGAACATATATTACTAAAATTCTTCTATACTCATGAACTCTGGAAAAATCGGGAAATTGAAGTAAAACAAATGCGTTCAAGTATAATCTTGCATGTCTATTAACTAAAATTTTATCTCTTCAATGTTCAAAAAGTTATTATATGGCATCAAAGTTCACCGACTTTGTGACCAGTTCAATTAATTTTCTTTTCAGGGGAGAATTTTATCAGGGTGAGCATCCACATCAGGATATAGGACAATTTACATGAGCATCCACATCAGGATATAGGACAATCCTCAGTGGGATGCCCAAACACAACACAAATCCCACACTGGCGCTCCATGGGAAAAACACTTGACACCTCACTAAAATAATCTAAAAACATAAATAACATGATCAAAATAAAAATTATGAAAAATCTAACTTAAAGGAAAATAAAATAAATAATAAAAAATAGGGAACGAGATTACAGGATTTGTGATAAATCTCAAATATAGCAAACCTCAACAGATGGTGGTGCATACATTGTCTTCAAATAACTCCCTGACAGCGGCACTAAAAACTTGCTACAACTTTAGAATTGATCACTCAAGTGCAAGTTATCACGAAGTAATATAATACGCATAAGTCCGAGGTCGAACCATAGGGAATTGTGAAAACTTAGAACGCAAAGAAGTATTGTCACACCAGATGACAGCCATGTGGTCCAAATAAAGGTGGGGGTTATGAAACATAGTTCTAAACCAGGCCATTTTAGCAGCAGTCGTGGTTAGAGATCTGTATTATGTTTCTTTGGAAGGTCTAGATACTGTGTACTGTTTCTTGGCTCCCTAGTGAACAAGATTGGAGCCGAAAAACACAAGAAAGCCACTTGTAGATCTTCTGTCAAAGGGGTCACCTACTTAGTTTGCATCAACAAAGACAGTGAGGGAAAATGGTGTAGAAGAGGTGTAATGCAGACGACAGTGTGGCGTACCCTTGAGATATATAAGGATTCTTTTTACAGCTATGTAATGAATTGAAGTTGGAGTATGCATGAACTGACATACTAAATTTACAAACAAAGGAAATAACAGGCCTGGTAAAGGTGAGTTACTGAAGAACACCTACAATGCTTCTATAGGAAGAGGGATTTGTTAAAGGAGTGCCTTCTGTTATGGTTAATCTGTTATGGTGCAAGGAGTAGGATAGGGCTTGTAGGTGGACATATTGGCTTTGAGTAAAAGATCTGTAAGATACTTTGTTTGAGACAAGTACATATCATCAGATGTAGGATTGTTTTGAATGCCTAAGAAATAAGTCAAGGGACCTAGGTCTTTCATGTCAAACACAGTATGAAAATCTAAATGAAAGAGGCAATGAAAGATGGTGTGTTACCAGTGATGACTATATCATCAACATAAAGAAGTAAATAGGTTAAAGAAGATCCAAAATTTTTGATGAAAAGAGAAGGATCAGCTGATGAAGAAACAAAATCATAAGTCTAAAGATGATTAGTAAATCTTTCAAACCAAGCTCTGAGATGTTGTTTTAGGCCATAGATGGACTTCTTGAGCCTACATACATGGTTAGGAAATACTGGATTGTTGTTCCGAGAGGGGGAACCCGATATGGATCTTCCCTCATAATTAGCCTTGAATATTGTGTTATCTCTATATTAATTATTAGCTAATTACACTGGACAATGCATTAATTGTACTGAATTAATTGGGATTTGGATATTGTATTCTCTTTGTAATGTTTGTCTAATTTGGCAGGTAAATTGAATTAGTTAAAGACTTGGATGACAAGGTACGAGAAGAGAAAGAATCCAGAATATTAAGGATGAAATGAGAACACACTACCAGGTGAGTCCGGACAATCCAAAACAACGGTCCAGATGCGAAGGGCAGAGAAGCCAAGAAATTAAGGTACACCAAACGATAGGAAATATGCGTCCGGACGCGTTGACGGCAGTTAGCCAATAACCCTAGTTTTTTATATTAATTAGGTTTTTATTTCCTAAAGCCTATATAAAAGGGTATAGGTCTTGCGTTGTATTAATTCTACCTTTAGCCCCTCCTGCTTAGGTTTTGTTCAAGTTTTTATGGATTGATAAATCCCAAACAAAAGTTAGGGGATATATTTTCAATAAAGCACAGTATTTGTTCTTGATCCAATATTTTTAATGCTTGATTTATTCTTTTAATTCAATTTTTGTCTTCTAGTAAAGTTCTTAATTTGTATAATTTTTGGATTCGTTGTGCCACGTACATCGAATGCTTGAGATTCTCTACGAGTCAAATAACTGAATATTCTATGATTGAAAGCTGATTTGTTATTTGCAATAAAATAAGATTTACCTGTTGAAAAGCTTGATTTATCGTAGACTCCGGGGATGGTGAATGTTGATGATTTACAAGTGAATTCTTATATTTATTCAGATAATTCTTTAATTATACTTTTGATGTTTTCATATTATCACCACTAAATATTTCGATTGGGATCACTCCTCATTAATAATTGTCATGTGGAATTGAAAGGGTATCTCCAATACTTTAGTATTTCAAATTACAGTTTTTAATCAATCAACTCTTGTTCTTTCGGACAAGCCAATTTTTTACAACCACCTTTAAAATAATTTGCTTTTATTTTTCTTGCGTTCCAAGTTTTCCCAAATCCCTGAGGTACGATCTCGGACTTCCTTAGTTTATTATTACTTTGCGACAACCTAAGATTGAGTTTACATTCTTAAAGTTGTAGCACTTCACAATTATACAAGTGGAGACCAAGACACTATACCTAGAGGGGGTGAATATATTTTTTTAATTTTAGTCCAAATTGATTACCAATTAAAACTTATATCTACCATAATTACCTATTCTCACAAAGATTAAGCAAAGAATGTGAGAACCCCTTTAGTCACTACAACCCAATTTACCACGACGATTAATTTTAATTAATGTTCAATTAATCAACTCAAAATCAATCTCATGGCGATCCCAAATCCCCAAACCCAACTGCACAACTATGTTGGGATGAATAGTCAATCAATCAAACCCACAAACACATAGTGCGCGTGTGTGCTAACAAATACAAGTGCATAACATAAACAATAAGAAACACAAGCAATTTTTTGACGCAAAAAACTCTCCTAAAAAAAATCATAGGAAACCTTCTCGGTTTACCAAAGCCTAATCCACTACTTGCTAAGTTAACATAAAAGTATTTAAGATTTATACCTCAACCAATACCATAGTTAAATGCTCATTTCCTTACTATGTCTCTCCGTTGAAAGTCCCTCTTTGATGTTTAGTGTAGCTTCACTTGGACCTCCCCGCTGCACAAGTCTTCTATGCCTTGAGCAATTATGGGCACGCCAACAATTCTCGGTATGCACACACCAATAGGTTTATCAAACTATCAAGATCTTCAACTCTAATTTGTGAGGTTGGGTAGAATCTCTAGTGATAGCTTTTGGATCTTAGTGATCTAGGTTGTGGTGGAAGCTCAAGGTAGAAGAATGATTTTCTCTCTTGGAAATCTCATTAGACACTTAAGACGCTTAAACTAGATGTGGGAAAGACTCTCCCTATATATAGGTCCAGAATAAGGATAGTCTTAGTAAATAAAAAAACTCAAATTTGCGAATGACCACTAGATCAGTGGGAGAGCGGTCATAGGATGGTTGTCGTTGAAATTAAAATATCGTTTCAAACATGACTAAGGCAGACACCGCTCGAGCTACCATGAGACTGCTCAAGTGAGCTCAGAGAGTGAGCTCTATGCTTCATTCTGTGGTCTGTTCTCATTTCCTTCCCTAAATCATAAAGAGTCTGCTATGGCGAAGGCTAGCGAGCATAGATCGGTCCCTATAAGTTTCAACATAAAACTAAAAACTTGTTCTCTTGATTACTAAATGGTGTTGCTCAAAGAGGGGTCTAATTGTGACTTCAACTATGCTTTCAAAACTCATAAATAGTTTAAAAAATATTTTCTTTTAAAATCACCTAGGATTCATAATCGGATCGCTTCCAATTCCATTTTCTTAGTTTTCTAGGTCATTACCTTATCCTAAGCATGAAAGTGCATACACAGGTTGAATGATGTTGTTTTGACGCTTGATCTCCTCCCTTCAATGACGTTTTTGGATCTTGAACTTGATAGCATCATGATTATGAAATAGGTTGAGATTTTACAATGGATTTTACGAAATTAGCCAATTATAAATATGATCTAACATGGATCATGAATGCCTGGGGGTTGTTGCATGTATACTTTCTCTTTAAAAATGCCATGGAGGAAGGCATTCTTGACACTGAAACTGAAGAGCGAAGGAAAGAATTGTCTTGTCTATAGCATGCTTCACTACAGGACTAAAAGTCTCTTGAAAATTAATACCTGCCTCTTGATGATAACCCTTAGCAACTAACCTTGTTTTATGTCTAAAAATAGTGTCATTTGGGTTATGCTTAACCTTGTACACCCACTTACAGCCAATAATATTCTTGTGATCAGGAGGAGGCACAAAAGTCCAGGTGTGTCGAGTTTGAGGAGCAATAAACTCATCTTTCATTGCAATACACCATTCAGGGTATTTGGAAGCTGCTGTAATAGGTAAGTTCAGAACAAGAGCTTGGAATAGTGGATAGGTAGACCTTAGGTTTGGAAGTGCCAGACTTGGCTCTAGTTTGCATAGGATGAGTATTGACTAATGAGCAAACTGGAACAGATGAGGGTGGATAACTGTGAGCAAGAGCATCACAACTGTGGTCATGAACAACACTAGGAGATTAAGAAGAAGGATGGGTAAAAGTGTTCAGAGTATGAAGAATGGTAAGAGGATTAAGAGAAGAACTCAGAGGATTAGGACCAAGAAGAGAAGGTTGTGATGAGGATATAGTTTTGGAAGCAAATGGAAATGAAGTCTCATAAAAAACAACATGTCTATAGACATGAAATTAACTGGTTTTAAGATCAAAACATAAATATCCTGTGTAGTCTTGAGCATAGCCCAGAAATACACACTCAACTGTCTTTCGGGGTGCAAACTGTCATTTGCCCTGTAGTTAACGCAAACTATTTACTCTCTCTCTCTCTCTCTCACACACACACACAGCATCAATCAGATACAGAAACCGAAAATGTCTAGCTCCCAATGTATACAGAATCCACCTAGCGTCAGCTCAACATGTGGATCAGGTAGCGTCCAAGAACTTGGCGGTTTTCAAACTTACTTCACTGGACCAGAAGATTCCAAGGATGTAAGATGAGTGGTGGTGGCACTAGAATCAGTAAGCCACACATTAGAATTCTGTGAATGAGGTGAAGTTTCAGAGTTGTATAAAGCAGCCATAGCAGCAAGTTGAGCAGGAGTATTCTTTCCTTGATAGGAGAAGTTCATCATGTGATAACTGTCTATAGCTGAATGGCCAAATTTGTTGCAAACTTGACATGCAAGTCGTCCTTGTCCAGATTGATTTCCTTGACTATTGTGTTTGTTGAAACCAGAATGAGAAGAGGAATTTGATCCAAAATTTGAATTAGGATTACCTCGGTAAAGAAGATGAAGTGGCCATTAGTGAACCAGTGAGCTCTCATAGTATGTTTGCATTTTTTGAATTCTTCTGTTGATATATATCCTTCTGTTGTCACTTTCTTAGACAATAGACCTTTAGGCTTTAATTGTGAAAATTTGATTTTTGGGTCCTTATTTTAGTGTAGGCCTTGTAAGAATTTTCATGAGATTGGACGCTTTAAACTAAAATTTTTTGGGCCAATTAAAATACACTTAAAGACTATAATTATTATTTGGGGCACTCTTTTTTCGTCATCATATAAAATACAACTCTTCACTTACCCAAAAAAAAAAAAGAAGAACGCCGAACAAAATGCAAACATACTTAAATTTCTTCACACATAACTGCAACTGAGATTGGACGCTTTAGCGCATGTTTGCTTTTATCGGTGTACGTGCTTTGATTGCTTTTATTTGGATTTGGAATCCTTTTTATTCTAGATTTTATCAATTTCTATCAAGTTCAATCATCAACATTAAAATTCATTGAATCTTATACATAGTGTGTGCCAGTGATCACTAAATGTCTGTACAAAATACGAAGTACTAATATAGCACATGATAAATATGCAGGTGGCCCATGATCAAATTTCAGGGAAAAAAAAAAATAGAGACAATAAAAAAGAAGATACGCCAGCCAGACACTGATATACATAAGATTGTAGGGCTACTTTCAATGGCTTAGTAGGAGCCCCTAGTGCACTTCACCCTAAATATTATTAATAATACAATTTGATTTCAATGATGTTCGTTACCATTCCATGGCACATCATTTGCGTTCATGGGGGTGAAAACCTCGCTACCTGGAAAAAGAAATGCAAAATGCAAGATTTAATTCACGTGGTTCCATATCCACTTAGAAAAATTTACCTTTGAACCCAAAATAAAGGCCAAAATGACCTATACATGGAGTTTTAAAGGATGATGAGACAAAGTTCACCCACCCACCCACCCACCCACCCACACGCACACACACACAATATACACCCTCTCTCCCCCAGGCTTAAGGTTGATACAACAAATATATGAAGCTGAAAGACCTTGAAGAAGGCAAAACATACCAGTTGTGCCAGGGTTGGATGTTTCACCTAGTTCCCTTGCAATCACTACAGAAGACAAGAAAAGAATAATGATCAAGAAAAGTTCCAAAAATATGAAAATTTTCCTAGAAGCCATTTTTATGAAAATTCTTAGGGAGGGGGAGGAAGAGAGTTGGTGCGAAGCAGGTTTAGGATCCGCCATATATAGCTACAACGTTGATAGTTTTTCCTTGTCCTCTCATGTTAAAAGTCCTCAAACGCAAGAAGACTTTTAACTTATGAAAGAGACCCAAGAACACCCAAAAAGACTTCAACTTGTGAAGGAGGTTCACGAAGACTGGAGAGCCAGAGAAGTTCAATACTTCAATCAAGGAGCAATGCTACTGAAATTTAATCTAGGACTTAATTTGATAACTTAATGGATCTTTTGCTATTGAATTATCACCGAGTTTCAACATTAATGAAGTTCATTATTAATCTAATAGTAATAATGCCTCAAGTGCCTAAATTAAGTACAAGTAAAATTACTATTCAAGTGAGGTGGGAGTATTTTGTGAGAGAAAGGTTTAGGGCTGTACATAAATCACAACATTATAGGGGTCAAGCTAAAATCCTAAGGCACTAGTAGGAGTGCTAATGGAGCTACCTCTATCGAGTTTTGGTGTCCAAGGCTCCATTGAGTTGATGATTAGTGATCAAGGTTCAACTCGAGCTCATTTCTCAAGCTTAGATCTAGAGGTGACAGTAGACAGTTTGAGATCTAAAATGTCAACTCGAAATAAGGCTTTGTTATTTTTCAGTACTAATATAAAATTGTAAGTAAATTTATTATTCTCGGTTCGCAACATACAAATTAGTAATTAAGTTTTATATTCATGTTTTGCTAATATATTTTTTCATTTGATAGTATATTAGTAATCCATTTACTTTTTCTCGTGACCTAGTCAATTTTAGGTAAGATTTTTTAATTTTAATATTGAAAAATTTCTTTGAGAAGAAACTGTCACAAGTATTGCCATAATTGTTATTATTACTTATTTGAATTGTGAATATTTTCATTGTTATCTTCTTCTTTTTTCCTACTATTTCATTATATTCAAATTTTTTAAGTTTCATCTCTGGTTCAGTTACAAAACTTTCATCTAATTTTTTGTCATAGTTTATGGTTACTAGAAACAAATTTACCAAGATATTCTTTTTAAGATATAATTGGATTGGTCAATGTTTGTCTTTTTTGTTATCCCGGTTCATATCTGGATGGTTGTTTTTTCATTATCATATTAATAATGTATTTGCACGGACGATTTCTTGCAATGAGTTGAGATAGCGATCTTCCACACAAACTCGAATAGTGAACCTGAAAACACTCAACAAAGTTAGGAAAAGGGATCTTCCGAGGGCTCCTCCTCGGTTTAGCTGCCATTAATGCAAGGCAATGATGACTATCTCCCACATTTTTCAAGGATTGGACAATTATTAATGGCCTGTCATTTGATTTACATGCGCCTCAACAGCTGTCTCCAGCCGCGTGTCGGATTATTGGGAAGCCATATAACGTCCCGTTAACTGCCCCTAGCCTCCATTTTCCGTGCGGTGTGGGACAGGTGTTACAAGGGAAATGGAGGCTCCGCTGTCATGCCTAATTCCTAAGGGCACCTGCACTTTTACCGCCCATTTTTGAATACTCATCACGTGCATCTGTCCCTTCAGCTCCATTTTCATCGCCGTAATAGCATAAAAAGGGGTCTCTTCACCAAACTAGAGACTCTTCTCTCATCTGAATCTCTCAAGACACTCAATCCCTCGAGCAGTCCCTCAGCGAAGCTTGAATAGAACCTGTAAGTATTTTCCTCCTGTAATCTCCCTGATCTTATTCTTCCTCTTCTGTGTTGCCCCCATAGCCAGATTATGTAGGACTGTAACTCGCATGCCCACAGACAGGGCCCAACGGTCGAGAAAACTTCATAGAACTCAGGTGACCGAGCCTCTCCTAGCGGCCTTTAGGTCCACTTACAACATTCCTGAAGAGGTCTTTACATTTATTTTTGACCATCAGTACCATAGGGCCAATGTGGGAAGTGAGGACCTTATGCCCTTCCATACAAAGGCCATCATGGAGTGAGGGGTTAGATTTCCTCTCACTCCCCTTCTTTTGAGGTTTCTGACTCACCTATGGCTCTTCTTCCTCTAATGTTGCATTAATCTTTTAGGATAGTCATGGGCGTAGTCGCCCTCAATGTTTAGCTTGGGGTTAGCCTCTGGGTAGATGAGATTCTATTTTGCTATGACTTGAACATAGCCAACAACGACAAGTTCTTCCTTCAGGCCCGAGACCCCTCGATGTACTTGGTGATGCACATGCCTGACTCGGACAAGGGCTACACTCGCGATCTCATTATGTTCAGCAATAAATGGGAGACGGGTGAAGGATTCCAGTATGACAGCCTCTCCTACCCCAAGGCACCAAGGGATATAGGTGTGTGTCTTAACTGTACGCCGCCCCGCCCCGACGATTCTCGGTCACATTCGACAACCTTGTGAAGGTCTGGACCTACTAGGCAGAGAACTGCTTTGCTCGGGCTACCTAGGAACTATTGGGCTACTGACCTGGTTATACCCGCTTCTGCTAGATTTCTGTGCCTTTCAACCCCATTGCCTGGTCTGACACATCTTTGGATAAGGAAGTATAAGAAAACCTTGAAGCCGACCCTGACCGAGACATTGATGCCACCCCCCTTTTCCTTTTGAATCTGAGATGTTTCGCATCCCCCCTATCATCGGTGACATCTTGGAAGCCTCCTTAGTGGCTAGGAGGGCTCTCGCCTCAGGGCCAGACAGGTCCTCCAGGACTGTGGCCCTCGCCATCCCCCTGCTAGCACCTCCTCAACTACAACAACAACAGTAGTAGCAACAACGGTAGCAACAACAACGGTAGCCATTGTTGAGGCCCCAACAACAACGGTAACCACGTCGTGAGCCTCCCTCGGACCAAAGCGGCGATTGGCACAACCAGCGTCGTGGGCACAAAGACGACTCGTCCATTAAGCACCGAGTAAAGCATCACCACGATACCCCAGTGCCTACCGGCCCGCCCAAGTGGATCCCCCGCGTCGTTACTTGGAGGGGCAAAGTCGTACTGGAATCTGATTCCATCATCCATTCTTCCGACGTGGCTTTAGCTATCAGCGAGGCCTTACACTTGGAGTCTGACATGGCTATCCTCGACGAGTACGAGGACAACTGCCTTCTATAGGGAGTGATCCAACACAACTTGGTGGTGAGTTCCCGTACACCTTTTTTGTTTTTCTTGCCTTACCTCTGTTCTGCTCCCGTACTCATTTTCATTTTCCCTTTTAGGCCTGCCAGTAAATGGGGGTTATCATTGATCGCTTTTGGTACTATCAGTCAAAGGCCAAGAAGTTCCAGGCCGAGTTGGAGAAGAAGGACCGCCACATTGGCCAGACGGAGAATATGGTGGTAGACCAGGTAAAGAGCATCCCCAACTTAATCCGCTAAGTCGAGGGCTTGTTGTCCGAAGCCGAGGCCGAGAAGAGGATGGAAGAGGCTGAGCTCAAATTCTCATATATGGAGGCCAAGTTGTTGGAGACCGAGAAAAACTGTGCAGCCTTGACTTCAAAGGTTGAGGGGCTTCAAGAAGAGAAGGCAGGGGATGAAATAAGGATGAACGCCGTCTGCCTTAACATCTTCAAGCAGTGCCAGGACTAGTTCGTCACGGCCTTTGATAATGGACAAAGCAAGTCCTGCAAAAAGGGTTGGGATGAGGAGTTCTAGGCTGTCGGGGGTGGACGCCGACATTGAACTCTTCTAGCATCATCCTTATGTTCCCCAACAGGTAGCTGGTGCGGTTGCAGCTCCTCAAGAGGCCCAGCTGAGTGTAGATACAATATTCTGTGGGCATCATTCGAGGCGGTGGTAGGGGAGGAAGCATCGGCCGTAAAGGAGCCCCTCGCTCTAAGTGATGGAGATTTGGAGGAACAAATGCCCCCCTTCGGCTCCCGTCCCTCACCCTTCCCATGCATCCTTAGGACCCTTTAGTTCCTAACACCCCCGTGATCAATCCGAGCTGGGTCGAGTTTGGGGAAATCGAGGACATACTTCTGACCTCGGTGGAGAAGGTTGTCTAGGGAGGCACCAGGCCGGACTTAGTGGCGGCGAACTTGGCGGTGATCTCAGCAACGATGCAAGGAACTGACACTTCTGTGACCCCGATGGGGATGTTCTTGTTTTTTCTTCTTCGTAAGTTTATATTTTATCTTTTTTGTATGCCTAGAGGACGCAAAGCCTCATTTTTGTTAATGCACTTCCATTTCTGCTAACTTGCTTGCATGTAGCTTTAGTCAACTTTTATGCATGTCTTTTTTAGGGCGACGCTCCGAATGTGGAGGCTTACCCCTCTCGGGGCCGTGCCCCTAACGACCGAGCCCAAGGCTCGTGTTAACTTTTCGAGGGCACTGTTGCATATGTGGAGGCTTATCCCTCTCGAGACCACACCCTTAACGACCGAGCCTGAGGCTCGTGTGAACTTTCGAGGGCGGTGCTCCAACTGTGGAGGCTTACCCCTCTCGGGGCCGTACCCCTAACGATTGAGCCCGAGGCTCGTGTTAACTTTTTGAGGGCAGTGCTCCAATTGTTGAGGCTTATCCCTCTCGGGATGATACCCCTGATGACCGAGCCCAAAGACTTGTGTTAACTTCATCCAGGCAACTCTAGGGTCGTGAAATTTGCTCTGTAATAATAATTTTTCAAGTTTGATACATTCCATGATCACGTTACATACTTTCCTTCCATGTCTTGGAGCCTATATGATCTTGTGCCCCCCACGGTAACAACTTTGTATGGACCTCCCAGTTGGGGCTGAGCTTCTCATAGGTTGGATCCCGAGTGCCGCTCACTACCTTCCACAACACTAGGTCCCGGACCAGAAAGCTCCCTGTTCAGATCTTATTTTTAATGTTGCCTGGATAACTCCCTTTGATATTTGGCTAGTTGCACGGCTGCTAGCTCCATTCTTTCTTCGGCCAAATCAAGATCTGTGGCCAAGGTTTGTTCGTTATTTCCAGACTCGAAGACTTGACTCCATATGGTAGGGAGCCTCACCTACAAAGGTATGACCGCCTCCACTACGCATGCCATGGCGTAGGGGGTTTTTCCCATGGACATCCTCGGGGGTGGTCCTATATGCCCATAAAACGTTGAGTTGCTCCTCAGTCCACCTACCTTTTGCCCTTTCCAACCTCTTCTTTATCCCAGCTAAGACTATCTTGTTAGAGACTTCTGTCTGCCCCATTACACTATATATACGCCGGGGTAGATTAGTAGTTGCAGATCCCAAATCCTGAGCAAAACTCCCTGAACGGTCCACTATTGAATTGGGCGTCATTGCCGGACACGAGGGCTCATGGGATCCCAAACCGAGTGATAATATTCTGCCATACGAATTTCTTGGTCTCGACATCTCGGATGTAGCTTAAGAGCTCAGCCTCGATCCACTTCGTGAAGTAATCCATGGCAACCAAGAGGAACTTCTTGTCAACGGACCCACTATGTCCATGCCCCTCTAGGAGAATGGCCATAGACTAGTTAGAGGGTTGAGATCACTTGCTGGCTGATGGATGAAAGGGGCAAATTTCCGACATGCATTTCTGAACATATTCCTTGGCATCTCTCTGCATATATGGCCACCAATATCCCTGAGACATGGCCCGATGTGCGAGAGACCTCCCCCCCATGCAAATGCTATAGATCTCTTCATGGATTTCATATAGCAGCAGCTCGACCTTGTCCTCTGGAACACATAATAGGTAAGGTCCCGAAAAGGATTTTCGATATAACTTCTGGTCGTGGGATACCCAAAACCTGGGGGCCTTTAGTTTGATATTTCTGGCTTCTTTGACGTCCTCATAAAGTGTCTCGTTCATCAGGTACTTGACTGTGGGGTCCATCAAGCTCGGAGATGCGTCCCGGTCGTCCATCGAAAGTACGTCCTTTGCATCCACATCCCTTATGGTTGGACTCTCCATGTATTCCACAATAATCCACCGAGTGACCTTCGAAGCCAGGGCCGAGGCGATGCATGCCAATGCGTCGGCGTGGCTATTGTGATCCCTAGAGATTTGGGACACTTTCACCTCCTCCAACTTTTCCATCATTGACTTTACCCTTTGGTAATAGGTTGTCATTCTGTCATCCCAGGATTCGAAGTCTCCGTTGACCAGGTTGACTACCAACTGAGAATCGCAGAAAATACGGAGGTGCTTGATCTTGATAGATAACACCATGACGAACCATGCTAATAGTGTCTTGCACTCGGCCTCATTGTTGGATGCTTTAAATCCGAGTATGATGGTTCACTCCATTGTGATTCCTTTAGAATTAGTCAAGACTATACCCATTCCTACCCCCCTTTGCGTTCGAGGACCCGTCAACATACAAGCTGCAAGTGGCATCATGGTCAAGATTTGCATGGATCTCCTCTGTAGGGGTTTCGGGCGCAGAGAAATCGGCAATGAAATCAGCCAAGACTTGCCCCTTGATAGAAGAGTGAGGCTTATACCTTATCTTGAATTCCCCAACCTCAATGGCTCACTTGGCGACCCTTCCTGATATGTCTACTTTGTGGAGTATAGGCCTCAAGGGATGGTCTGTTAGGACCTCAATGGGATAGGCTTGGAAGTAGTGCCTCAGCTTCCTCGCACATATCACCATTGCAAGTATGAGTTTCTCCATTGGTACATACCTCGTCTCGGCGTCAAGTAGAGTCTTGACTAAACTGATAAAAGTTATATACTTTAAGAACCAAAAGTACTATTAACCCAAAAAAAAAATTAACTTGACAATTTTCTAAAGACCAACGTTCTTTTTATTATTCCATGATGAGGAATTTGGACTCACATATATAGAGCAAAATTTGGAAGGGCGCAATTATTTGTAAATCACAGTTGGTATCGATTAAACTTGAGATTCATCTCGAACCCAAAAAAAGTTCAAGTCTATGGAAAATTCACTCCAACTGCTGGGCTAGTAATGTAATTGATTTTATGGCTAATTAAGAAGGGTATAGTATGTCCACATATGAAATATTACATAAGCGAAAGGCCAGAATTCTATGCTTGCCGATGAAAAAAAATCTCGGCCATAGACTCACAAATCATGACAACTAAAGCTAGTGTCTAATTCTCCAATTTTGAAAAATCTTCGTTGATGAACAATAAGTGTAGGCACAACAATACTCGATTGAGACCCTACATTCAGATGACCTAGACATGATATAATTTAGAGTTTTTCGGCCCAAAGTCATACACGTAGCGGATGGAGTAATTGTGACTAAGTCTATCAATTGTGTCAGCTGAAGTAAGTTCGTGTCGAATATTAACGAGTTTGTATAAAAAAGCACTCCACTTATATCAAATTCGTTTATTAATTTGTGGCTAACAAATCTTTTAAAAATAATAAATAAATAAATAAATAATATCGGGTTCGTATTGTGAATGAATCGTGTATAACTATTATATAAACGAGTCATATTGTGTATTTTTTTTGGGTAATTTCACTAATACCCGATTCGTTTATTAATCGTATCGTGTCTTGTCGTGTGCACTCATCTATTAAACGAATCCCTCTAATTTTGTATTGTGTTAGTGTTCTGTTAACAGGTTGTGTCATATTTTCACACCCTTAAAACTGATCAGCTCAGCTCGAAATATGAAGGTTCGATCATCATTTGAGATAGAAAATTTGATATAAAAATTTTACTAAATGATGGTTTATTGGAGGAACCTTCATACAGGGTGTAATCTAATTGGAGATGACGAATAAGAAAAGTACATACCATATAATCTTCTAAACCTTTTCCAGCAATATCTCCAACACTTTCTCCATGGAAAGGGGATAAATCTACATAACCAAGGTATTCAATCACTAGACACCTAGTGCTTAGCAGATTTACTTCTCTTATACAAGTATGACCGAAAGTTTTTGTTTTCATCAAAATCGAAACGAAATAATGATTGAATATCGAAATAATTATATTTCAATGTGTTTTTTTAATGTTTTGGTGCGTTTTGGAATGTTTTGATGCGTTTTTATATGTTTTAGTTAGTGTAACAAAATGTGTCGGAAATAAATTTTTGAGTGTTTCCTTTGTTTAATTTTCACTTTGTTTCTGTACACGAAAACATGTGTACGTGATGCTTCTTACATCTCTACCATGTGGGAATGCAGTGTTGGACGAGATTTTCTGTATTTTCAGGTTATTGGCTGAAGATTAGGATAAGTTTGAACTATTCTGCTCCACAGTTCCATTAGCTTTAGCTGTCACGACTAATTAGATGCAACACAAATAGCAGATGATTACATGAAAAAGCAGGAGTGTCGTAAGCAGCGATAGTCACGGCGTCAAACAAATTGAAGCTTTTGCCTTCAACTCAGTCATTTTGAAGCCAAAAAGCGATCTTTATGCCACTTTTTAATTATATTTCTCTTTTATCTCGTGTTTAGGAGTATTTTTTTAATTCTACATGTTTCGTTCTTTTTTTTTCTAGTAATTTTATATTGTTAAGATTTTCTATTTATATTGGGTTGTGAATATTATTCATGGTATTTTGATTATAATATTGTAGAAACTATTGTGTTTTTTCTCTGTTATCTTGGTATTCTTTAGAATTAACAAGCTCTTGAAGACTGTAAAATCATATTATTGCGATAATTAATAGATTATAACGTTTTCTGCATCAGTTTGTGTGGCTGAGCGTTTTATAAGTGGCAAGAATAGAAGCCCTTGGGCCTATGCAAGTCTTCATAAATGGACAAAACATAGACTTTTGTGGATGAACTTAAAATCATTTGTGCATGGCAAAATGCCGAGTTGATTTCAATCAAGAGGGACCACAAAAGTCAACAAAGACTTTAAAACCATAAATGCTCCACATGAACAAATTAACAAGATAAGATCTAAAAAAAAATCTATAATATAAAACAGGACGGACATCAATAAGTTTATTCGACGGTCTCAAATAGATTCATCAAACGGTGACCAATATACTTCTCAAAACCATTCACAATATTGAATTCTCCCTCCTCCAAATTCATCACTTTTCACTTACGTTGTACCATAATTTCAAGTACGGGCTACCCCTACTAAAATAATAATTAACAAGATGAGCGTGATACTGTAATACTGAATCCGGATCCATATGATTTACGTGAAAGACCCCTAGATTTTTTAATATAAAATTAATTAGTCTGGCAAAAAAAAAATGGGACTAAAATTAGACTTAATAATGAGGTACAGACGTAATAATTCTCAAATTTTCGTTCCACTTTTGTTTATTTAAAATTCAAATTTTGCACCTATCAGCAGTACCACTTAATTTAGTTCCTATTTTTTGGGACGATTTGACATTAAGTTATGAAATTACGAAACTCAGTTCATTCTATACTTCCCTATTATTGACTAAATCTTTCTTCTTCTTTTTTGGTTCAACGGTCAGGAGTATTCGAGTCGGCTTACGCACACTTCGACTAATTCCTTCTCCGGTCTGTTCAGACCATTCACGCCCGAACTAAGGTATTCAAGTGGATAAATCCCTCATGACTTGACTCTAAAAAGTTGTTGAGATTCAAACTCAAGACGCCTTGGTTTAAAGTTTGTCATTATTACCACCGGTTTTAGGGCTAAATCTACCCCCCACCCTCCATCCACCCAACTGAGATGGTAAATTATCTATTTGTACCTCACTATATATACTATCCTCATCCGTATTATCCCGTACAAAACAAATCACTCCATGCAATGCAGCATCTTCTCTCCCAACATAATCACCACTCGGCCAAACCCTTCTCCTCATGCGCATTACAGAACTGGTAAATATGGTTCCACATTAATTGGGGTAAACATAGCCATTGAAGGAGTGTGAGTTATGCTGAGTAAATGAAGCTATATTCACCAAAAACGTGAATTATGCTCAGCACTATACGAGAGAATTTATAGGTAATTCTTCGTATAGGGGCTGCATGGGCATACCATAGCTTCCTACCGGAATCCGTACGAGTAGCCCAACGACATGGAGTGAATTCTGGGGTGCACAACGAACTCGGATTTTTTTTGAGTTTGACACTCGCTGATAATTTTTGAAATTTATTGATATTTGTGGTTTGCAGATATAAGGATCCAATATAACTCACCTCTCTTTTGAGAGGTTAATCATCATTTAAAATAAGTTTATGTTTAGCAAATTGCCAAGTTGATTTCAATCAGGGAGGAATCGCAAAATTTTCTCAAGACTTAAAAACTACAAAGTCATCACAGAAGACCCGCTTATCAACCTAAGTGAGTAATGACCCAAAGGCGATTGATAGAATGACAGTTCTTACCATTCTTCAACGATGAGGAATTTGGACTCACATATATTGAGCAAAATTTGGAAAGGCGCAATTATTTGTAAATCACAGTTGGTATCGATTAAACTCGAGATTCATCTCGAACCCAAAAAAAATTCAAGTCTATGGCAAATTCACTCCAACTGCTGGGCTAGTAATACGATTGATTTTAAGGCTAATTAAGAAGGGTATAGTACGTCCATATATGAAATATTACATAAGCGAAAGGCCAGAATTCTATGCTTGCCGATGAAAAAAAATCTCGGCCACAGACTCACAAATCATGACAACTAAAGCTAGTGTCCAATTCTCCAATTTTGAAAAATCTTCGTTGATGAACAATAAGTGTAGGCACAACAATACTCGATTGAGACCCTACATTCAGATGACCTAGACATGATATAATTTAGAGTTTTTCGGCCCAAAGCCATACACGTAGCGGATGGAGTAATTGTGACTATGTCTATCAATTGTGTCAGCTAAAGTAAGTTCGTGTCGAATATTAACGAGTTTGTATAAAAAAACACTCCACTTATATCAAATTCGTTTATTAATTTGTGGCTAACAAATCTTTTAAAAATAATAAATAAATAAATAAATAATATCGGGTTCGTATTGTGAATGAATCGTGTATAACTATTATATAAACGAGTCATATTGTGTATTTTTTTTGGGTAATTTCACTAATACCCGATTCGTTTTATTAATCGTATCCTGTCTTGTCGTGTGCACTCATCTATTAAACGAATCCCTCTAATTTTGTATTGTGTTAGTGTTCTGTTAACACATTGTGTCATATTTTCACACCCTTAAAACTGATCAGCTTAGCTCGAAATATGAAGGTCTGATAATCATTTGAGATAGAAAATTTGATATAGAAATTTTACTAAATGATGGTTTATTGGAGGAACCTTCATACAGGGTGTAATCTAATTGGAGATGACGAATAAGAAAAGTACATACCATATAATCTTCTAAACCTTTTCCAGCAATATCTCCAACACTTTCTCCATGCAAAGGGGATAAATCTACATAACCAAGGTATTCAATCACTAGACACCTAGTGCTTAGCAGATTTACTTCTCTTATACAAGTATGACCGAAAGTTTTTGTTTTCATCAAAATCGAAACAAAATAATGATTGAATATCGAAATAATTATATTTCAATGTGTTTTTTTAATGTTTTGGTGCGTTTTGGAATGTTTTGATGTGTTTTTATATGTTTTAGTTAGTGTAACAAAATGTGTCGGAAATAAATTTTTGAGTGTTTCCTTTGTTTAATTTTCACTTTGTTTCTGTACACGAAAACATGTGTACGTGATGCTTCTTACATCTCTACCATGTGGGAATGCAGTGTTGGACGAGATTTTCTGTATTTTCAGGTTATTGGCTGAAGATTAGGATAAGTTTGAACTATTCTGCTCCACAGTTCCATTAGCTTTAGCTGTCACGACTAATTAGATGCAACACAAATAGCAGATGATTACATGAAAAAGCAGGAGTGTCGTAAGCGGCGATAGTCACAGCGTCAAACAAATTGAAGCTTTTGCCTTCAACTCAGTCATTTTGAAGCCAAAAAGCGATCTTTATGCCACTTTTTAATTAGATTTCTCTTTTATCTGGTGTTTAGGAGTATTTTTTTAATTCTACATGTTTCGTTCTTTTTTTTTCTAGTAATTTTATATTGTTAAGATTTTCTATTTATATTGGGTTGTGAATATTATTCATGGTATTTTGATTATAATATTGTAGAAACTATTGTGTTTTTTCTCTGCTATCTTGGTATTCTTTAGAATTAACAAGCTCTTGAAGACTGTAAAATCATATTATTGCGATAATTAATAGATTATAACGTTTTCGGCATCAGTTTTTGTGGCTGAGCGTTTTATAAGTGGCAAGAATAGAAGCCCTTGGGCCTATGTAAGTCTTCATAAATGGACAATACATAGACTTTTGTGGATGAACTTAAAATCATTTGTGCATGGCAAAATGCCGAGTTGATTTCAATCAAGAGGGACCACAAAAGTCAACAAAGACTTTAAAACCATAAATGCTCCACATGAACAAATTAACAAGATAAGATCTAAAAAATATGGGTCAGGCTACAATACTGAATTTACCTTTTCGGTACCGTACCGAGGTTCATTTTGTACCTTTGATGGAATTTTTCTATTTTTATAGCCATTGATCACTTTTTAAAGGAATACCGGTTACCTGGAAAGTGGATACTGGTTACCTGCTAAACCGGTAATAACCCTTACCCCCCCCCCCCCCAAAAAAAACAGTTGGAACCCCTCCCACAAAAGTTGGATCCTCTCCCCCAAGAGTTGGAACCCCTACCCATGGGCGGAGCCATGTAGGGTTCAGGGTGGGCAAGTGCCCCCCCTCAAAAATTTTTTTTTTTTTATTACCTAGGTATATGTATTGTATATTTGTATAATATATAACTTGTGCCCACCTAAAACTAAAATAAAAAATGCTAGGCTCACCACCTCCACCCAAAAAAAAATTAAAAAACCAAGCCCACATAAAACAAAAAAAAACTTTGGGTCCATATTGTTGAAATATGAGTATCGTACAAAAAAACTTAATCACGTTAAATTGTGACTCAATGGAATTGAGTTAAGACTGATCCACAAAACTTGGGATGGAATCCAAATTGTTGAAATTTGGTATCAATCCAATTTTTTAACCGATTTAGTTGTCAGTTGATCATGGTGTATCATATCTTCTCAGTTTTTTATGGGTATGGTATGAAGGTTTAAATTTTTCTGCAATATTTGTAGTCATTAGAGATAATGTTGAGCAGTATTATAAAGGCAAATAGAACAATGAAACAAGTTTTTTATTTTATTAAGGTTTTCTCCAGATAACCTTAATTTTATTATTTATGAATTTTTGCAAGTGAAAGTTCTTGCAATTGACCTTCATATAACTTTTTTTTTTACGAGAAATCGTCTTTATTTTTATTCAAGTATTGATTATAGTCTTTACTATGTGTCAATCAATTTTAAATTTTTTTACTATGTTTAGCTCTTAAATTTTAGTTTAATAATTTTACTATGTTAATATTTCAATGTGTTTGAAACATCATTTATTGAATAAATTTAATTGATTGTTAGTGAATAACTGATATCTTTTAATTACAAAAATGACAATTAGCTCCATTTTGTACGATGGTGATAATTAGTCATTTTTTGTACATATACAATATTCATTATTTTTTAACATTGTTTATGTTAAATGGAATTCATGTATCAAATGTGATATAATAAATATAAATATATTATATAGCGTGATTGATTAGGAAGAAAAAAATTATAGTGCGTAATTAAAGTGCCCACCCTGAAAAAAATTTCTTGCTCCGCCCCTGCCCCTAACCAAAAAAGTTGAAACCCCCACCCATAAAAGTTGGAACCCTTACCCAAAAATGTTGAAACCCCTACCCAAAAAAAGTTGGAACCCCTCCCATAAGAGTTGGAACCCCTACCCAAAAAAGTTGAAACCCCCACCCATAAAAGTTGGAACCCTTACCCAAAAATGTTGGAACCCCTCCCCTCAAAAGTTGGAACCCCTACCAAAAAAAGTTGAAACCCCCACCCATAAAAGTTGGAACCCTTACCCAAAAATGTTGAAACCTCTACCCAAAAAAGTTGGAACCCCTCCCCTAAGAGTTGGAACCCCTACCCAAAAAAGTTGAAACCCCCACCCATAAAAGTTGGAACCCTTACCCAAAAATGTTGGAACCCCTCCCCTCAAGAGTTGGAACCCCTACCCCAAAAAGCTGAAAACCCCACCCATAAAAGTTGGAACCCGTACCCAAAAATGTTGGAACCCCTCCTCTCAAGAGTTGGAACCCCTACCCAAAAAAGTTGAAACCCCCACCCATAAAAGTTGGAACCCTTACCCAAAAATGTTGAAACCCCTACCCAAAAAAGTTGGAACCCCTCCCCTAAGAGTTGGAACCCCTACCCAAAAAAGTTGAAACCCCCACCCATAAAAGTTGGAACCCGTACCCAAAAATGTTGGAACCCCTCCTCTCAAGAGTTGGAACCCCTACCCAAAAAAGTTGAAACCCCCACCCATAAAAGTTGGAACCCTTACCCAAAAATGTTGAAACCCCTACCCAAAAAAGATGGAACCCATCCCCTAAGAGTTAAAACCCCTACCCAAAAGAATTGAAACCCCCACCCGTAAAAGTTGGAACTCTTACCCAAAAATGTTGAAACCACTACCCAAAAAAGTTGAAACCCTCCCCCAAGAGTTGGAACCCCTCCTCCCAATAGTTGGAACCCCTACCCAAAAAAGTTGAAACCCCCACCCATAAAAGTTGGAACCATTACCCAAAAATGTTGAAACCCCTACCCAAAAAAGTTGGAACCCCTCCCCTAAGAGTTGGAACCCCTACCCAAAAAAGTTGAAACCCCCACCCATAAAAGTTGGAACCCTTACCCAAAAATGTTGGAACCCCTCCCCTCAAGAGTTGGAACCCCTACCCAAAAAAGTTGAAACCCCCACCCATAAAAGTTGGAACCCGTACCCAAAAATGTTGGAACCCCTCCCCTCAAGAGTTGGAACCCCTACCAAAAGAGTTGGAACTATAACCCATAAAAGTTGAAACCCTTTCTCCAAATAAGTTGAAACCCCCACCCATAAAAGTTGGAACCCCTACCCCAAAAAGTTGAAACCCCCACCCATAAAAGTTGGAACCTGTACCCAAAAATGTTGGAACCCCTCCTCTCAAGAGTTGCAACCCCCACCCATAAAAGTTGGAACCCTTACCCAAAAATGTTGAAACCCCTACCCAAAAAAGTTGGAACCCCTCTCCTAAGAGTTGGAACCCCTACCCAAAAGAATTGAAACCCCCAGCCATAAAAGTTGGAACCCAAACCCCTACCCAAAAAAGTTGAAACTCTCCCCCAAGAGTTGGAACCCCTCCTCCCAAGAGTTGGAACCCCTACACAAAAAAGTTGAAACCCCCTCCCATAAAAGTTGGAACCCTTACCCAAAAATGTTGAAACCCCTACCCAAAAAAGTTGGAACCCCTCCCCTAAGAGTTGGAACCCCTACCCAAAAAAGTTGAAACCCCCACCCATAAAAGTTGGAACCCTTACCCAAAAATGTTGGAACCCCTCCCCTCAAGAGTTGGAACCCCTACCCAAAAAAGTTGAAACCCCCACCCATAAAAGTTGGAACCCGTACCCAAAAATGTTGGAACCCCTCCCCTCAAGAGTTGGAACCCCTACCAAAAGAGTTGGAACTATAACCCATAAAAGTTGAAACCCTTCTCCAAATAAGTTGAAACCCCCACCCATAAAAGTTGGAACCCCTACCCCAAAAAGCTGAAACCCCCACCCATAAAAGTTGGAACCCGTACCCAAAAATGTTGGAACCCGTACCCAAAAATGTTGGAACCCCTCCTCTCAAGAGTTGGAACCCCTATCCAAAAAAGTTGAAACCCCCACCCATAAAAGTTGGAACCCTTACCCAAAAATGTTGAAACCCCTACCCAAAAAAGATGGAACACCTCCCCTAAGAGTTTAAAACCCCTACCCAAAAGAATTGAAACCCCCACCCGTAAAAGTTGGAACTCTTACCCAAAAATGTTGAAACCTATACCTAAAAAAATTGAAACCCTCCCCCAAGAGTTGGAACCCCTCCTCCCAAGAGTTGGAACCCCTACCCAAAAAAGTTGAAACCCCCACCCATAAAAGTTGGAACCCTTACCCAAAAATGTTGAAACCCCTACCCAAAAAAGTTGGAACCCCTCCCTAAGAGTTGGAACCCCTACCCAAAAAAGCTGAAACCCCCACCCATAAAAGTTGGAACCCTTACCCAAAAATGTTGGAACCCCTCCCCTCAAGAGTTGGAACCCCTACCCAAAAAAGTTGAAATCCCCACCCATAAAAGTTGGAACCCGTATCCAAAAATGTTGGAACCCCTCCCCTCAAGAGTTGGAACCCCTACCAAAAGAGTTGGAACTATAACCCATAAAAGTTGAAACCCTTTCTCCAAATAAGTTGAAACCCCCACCCATAAAAGTTGGAACCCCAACCCCAAAAAGTTTAAACCCCCACCCATAAAAGTTGGAACTTGTACCCAAAAATGTTGGAACCCCTCCTCTCAAGAGTTGAAACCCCCACCCATAAAAGTTGGAACCCTTACCCAAAAATGTTGAAACCCCTACCCAAAAAAGTTGGAACCCCACTCCTAAGAGTTGGAACCCCTACCCAAAAGAATTGAAACCCCCACACATAAAAGTTGGAACCCTTACCCAAAAATGTTGAAACCCCTACCCAAAAAAGTTGAAACCCTCCCCCAAGAGTTGGAACCCCTCCTCCCAAGAGTTGGAACCCCTACCCAAAAAAGTTGAAACCCCCACCCATAAAAGTTGGAACCCTTACCCAAAAATGTTGAAACCCCTACCCAAAAAAGTTGGAACCCCTCCCCTAAGAGTTGGAACCCGTACCCAAAAATGTTGAAACCCCTACCCAAAAAAGTTGGAACCCCTCTCCTAAGAGTTGGAACCCCTACCCAAAAGAATTGAAACCCCCACCCATAAAAGTTGGAACCCTTACCCAAAAATGTTGAAACCCCTACCCAAAAAAGTAGAAACCCTCCCGCAAGAGTTGGAACCCCTCCTCCCAAGAGTTGGAACCCCTACAAAAAAAATTTGAAACCCCCTCCCATAAAAGTTGGAACCCTTACCCAAAAATGTTGAAACCCCTACCCAAAAAAGTTGGAACCCCTCCCCTAAGAGTTGGAACCCCTACCCAAAAAAGTTGAAACCCCCACCCATAAAAGTTGGAACCCTTACCCAAAAAGGTTGGAACCCCTCCCCTCAAGAATTGGAACCCCTACCCAAAAAAGTTGAAACCCCCACCCATAAAAGTTTGAACCCGTACCCAAAAATGTTGGAACCCCTCCCCTCAAGAGTTGGAACCCCTCCCCTCAAGAGTTGGAACTATAACCCATAAAAGTTGAAACCCTTCTCCAAATAAGTTGAAACCCCCACCCATAAAAGTTGGAACCCTTACCCCAAAAAGTTGAAACCCCCACCCATAAAAGTTAGAACCTGTACCCAAAAATGTTGGAACCCCTCCTCTCAAGAGTTGCAACCCCCACCCATAAAAGTTGGAACCCTTACCCAAAAATGTTGAAACCCCTACCCAAAAAAGTTGGAACCCCTCCCCTAAGAGTTGGAACCCCTACCCAAAAAAGTTAGAACCCCCACCCATAAAAGTTGGAACCCGTACCCAAAAATGTTGGAACCCCTCCTCTCAAGAGTTGGAACCCCTTCCCAAAAAAGTTGAAACCCCCACCCATAAAAGTTGGAACCCTTACCCAAAAATGTTGAAACCCCTACCCAAAAAAGATGGAACCCCTCCCCTAAGAGTTGGAACCCCTACCCAAAAGAATTGAAACCCTCACCCGTAAAAGTTGGAACTCTTACCCAAAAATGTTGAAACCTCTACCCAAAAAAGTTGAAACCCTCCCACAAGAGTTGGAACCCCTCCTCCCAAGAGTTGGAACCCCTACCCAAAAAAGTTGAAACCCCCACCCATAAAAGTTGGAACCCTTACCCAAAAATGTTGAAACCCCTACCCAAAAAAGTTGGAACCCCTCCCCTAAGAGTTGGAACCCCTACCCAAAAAAGTTGAAACCCCCACCCATAAAAGTTGGAACCCTTACCCAAAAATGTTGGAACCCCTCCCCTCAAGAGTTGGAACCCCTACCCAAAAAAGTTGAAACCCCCACCCATAAAAGTTGGAACCCTTACCCAAAAATGTTGGAACCCCTCCCCTCAAGAGTTGGAACCCCAACTCAAAAAAGTTGAAACCCCCACCCATAAAAGTTCGAACCCGTACCCAAAAATGTTGGAACCCCTCCCCTCAAGAGTTGGAACCCCTACCAAAAGAGTTGGAACTATAACCCATAAAATTTGAAACTCTTCTCCAAATAAGTTGAAACCCCCACCCATAAAAGTTGGAACCCATACCCCAAAAAGCTGAAACCCCCACCCATAAAAGTTGGAACCCGTACCCAAAAATGTTGGAACCCGTACCCAAAAATGTTGGAACCCCTACTCTCAAGAGTTGGAACCCCTACCCAAAAAAGTTGAAACCCCCACCCATAAAAGATGGAACCCTTCCCCAAAAATGTTGAAACCCCTACCCAAAAAAGATGGAACCCCTCCCCTAAGAGTTGGAACCCCTACCCAAAAGAATTGAAACCCCCACCCGTAAAAGTTGGAACTCTTACCCAAAAATGTTGAAACCTCTACCTAAAAAAATTGAAACCCTCCCCCAAGAGTTGGAACCCCTCCTCCCAAGAGTTGGAACCCCTACCCAAAAAAGTTGAAACCCCCACCCATAAAAGGTGGAATCCTTACCGAAAAATGTTGAAACCCCTACCCAAAAAAGTTGGAACCCCTCCCCTAAGAGTTGGAACCCCTACCCAAAAAAGTTGAAACCCCCACCCATAAAAGTTGGAACCCTTACCCAAAAATGTTGGAACCCCTCCCCTCAAGAGTTGGAACCCCTACCCAAAAAAGTTGAAACCCCCACCCTTAAAAGTTGGAACCCGTACCAAAAAATGTTGGAACCCCTCCCCTCAAGAGTTGGAACCCCTACCAAAAGAGTTGGAACTATAACCCATAAAAGTTGAAACCCTTTCCCCAAATAAGTTGAAACCCCCACCCATAAAAGTTGGAACCCCTACCCCAAATAGTTGAAACCCCCACCCATAAAAGTTGGAACTTGTACCCAAAAATGTTGGAACCCCTCCTCTCAAGAGTTGAAACCCCCACCCATAAAAGTTGGAACCCTTACCCAAAAATGTTGAAACCCCTACCCAACAAAGTTGGAACCCCTCTCCTAAGAGTTGGAACCCCTACCCAAAAGAATTAAAACCCCCACACATAAAAGTTGGAACCCTTACCCAAAAATGTTGAAACCCCTACCCAAAAAAGTTGAAACCCTCCCCCAAGAGTTGGAACCCCTCCTCCCAAGAGTTGGAACCCCTACCCAAAAAAGTTGAAACCCCCACCCATAAAAGTTGGAACCCTTACCCAAAAATGTTGAAACCCTTACCCAAAAAAGTTGGAACCCCTCCCCTAAGAGTTGGAACCCCTACTCAAAAAAGTTGAAACCCCCACCCATAAAAGTTGGAACCCTTACCCAAAAATGTTGGAACCCCTACCCAAAAAAGTTGAAACCCCCACCCATAAAAGTTGGAACCCGTACCCAAAAATGTTGGAACCCCTCCCCTCAAGAGTTGGAACCCCTACCAAAAGAGTTGGAACTATAACCCATAAAAGTTGAAACCCTTCTCCAAATAAGTTGAAACACCCACCCATAAAAGTTGGAACCCCTACCCCAAAAAGCTGAAACCCCCACCCATAAAAGTTGGAACCCGTACCCAAAAATGTTGGAACCCCTCCTCTCAAGAGTTGGAACCCCTACCCAAAAAAGTTGAAACCCCCTCCCATAAAAGTTGGAACACTTGCCCAAAAATGTTGAAACCCCTACCCAAAAAAGTTGGAACCCCTCCCCTAAGAGTTGGAACCCCTACCCAAAAAAGTTGAAACCCCCACCCATAAAAGTTGGAACCCTTACCGAAAAATGTTGGAACCCCTCCCCTCAAGAGTTGGAACCCCTACGCAAAAAAGTTGAAACCCCCACCCATAAAAAGTTCGAACCCGTACCCAAAAATGTTGGAACCCCTCCCCTCAAGAGTTGGAACCCCTACCAAAAGAGATGGAACTATAACCCATAAAAGTTGAAACCCTTCTCTAAATAAGTTGAAACCCCCACCCATAAAAGTTGGAACCCCTACCCCAAAAAGCTGAAACCCCCACCCATAAAAGTTGGAACCCGTACCCAAAAATGTTGGAACCCGTACCCAAAAATGTTGGAACCCGTACCCAAAAATGTTGGAACCACTCCTCTCAAGAGTTGGAACCCCTACCCAAAAAAGTTGAAACCCCCACCCATAAAAGATGGAACCCTTACCCAAAAATGTTGAAACCCCTACCCAAAAAAGATGGAACCCCTCCCCTAAGAGTTGGAACCCCTACCCAAAAAAATTGAAACCCCCACCCGTAAAAGTTGGAACTCTTACCCAAAAATGTTGAAACCTCTACCTAAAAAAATTGAAACCCTCTCCCAAGAGTTGTAACCCCTCCTCCCAAGAGTTGGAACCCCTACCCAAAAAAGTTGAAACCCCCACCCATAAAAGTTGGAATCCTTACCCAAAAATGTTGAAACACCTACCCAAAAAAGTTGGAACCCCTCCCCTAAGAGTTGGAACCCCTACCCAAAAAAGTTGAAACCCCCACCCATAAAAGTTGGAACCCTTACCCAAAAATGTTGGAACCCCTCCCCTCAAGAGTTGGAACCCCTACCCAAAAAAGTTGAAACCCCCACCCATAAAAGTTGGAACCCGTACCCAAAAATGTTGGAACCCCTCCCCTCAAGAGTTGGAACCCCTACCAAAAGAGTTGGAACTATAACCCATAAAAGTTGAAACCCTTTCTCCAAATAAGTTGAAACCCCCACCCATAAAAGTTGGAACCCCTACCCCAAATAGTTGAAACCCCCACCCATAAAAGTTGGAACTTGTACCCAAAAATGTTGGAACCCCTCCTCTCAAGAGTTGAAACCCCCACCCATAAAAGTTGGAACCCTTACCCAAAAATGTTGAAACCCCTACCCAAAAAAGTTGGAACCCCTCTCCTAAGAGTTGGAACCCCTACCCAAAAGAATTGAAACCCCCACACATAAAAGTTGGAACCCTTACCCAAAAATGTTGAAACCCCTACCCAAAAAAGTTGAAACCCTCCCCCAAGAGTTGGAACCCCTCCTCCCAATAGTTGGAACCCCTACCCAAAAAAGTTGAAACCCCCACCCATAAAAGTTGGAACCCTTACCCAAAAATGTTGAAACCCCTACCCAAAAAAGTTGGAACCCCTCCCCTAAGAGTTGGAACCCCTACTCAAAAAAGTTGAAACCCCCACCCATAAAAGTTGGAACCCTTACCCAAAAATGTTGGAACCCCTCCCCTCAAGAGTTGGAACCCCTACCCAAAAAAGTTGAAACCCCCACCCATAAAAGTTGGAACCCGTACCCAAAAATGTTGGAACCCCTCCCCTCAAGAGTTGGAACCCCTACCAAAAGAGTTGGAACTATAACCCATAACAGTTGAAACCATTCTCCAAATATGTTGAAACCCCCACCCATAAAAGTTGGAACCCCTACCCCAAAAAGCTGAAACCCCCTCCCCTCAAGAGTTGGAACCCCTACCCAAAAAAGTTGAAACCCCCACCCATAAAAGTTGGAACCCGTACCCAAAAATGTTGGAACCCCTCCCCTCAAGAGTTGGAACCCCTACCAAAAGAGTTGGAACTATAACCCATAAAAGTTGAAACCCTTCTCCAAATAAGTTGAAACCCCCACCCATAAAAGTTGGAACCCCTACCCCAAAAAGTTGAAACCGCCACCCATAAAAGTTGGAACCTGTACCCAAAAATGTTGGAACCCCTCCTCTCAAGAGTTGAAACCCCCACCCATAAAAGTTGGAACCCTTACCCAAAAATGTTGAAACCCCTACCCAAAAAAGTTGGAACCCCTCTCCTAAGAGTTGGAACCCCTACCCAAAAGAATTGAAACCCCCACCCATAAAAGTTGGAACCCTTACCCAAAAATGTTGAAACCCCTACGCAAAAAAGTTGAAACCCTCCCCCAAGAGTTGGAACCCCTCCTCCCAAGAGTTGGAACCCCTACCCAAAAAAGTTGAAACACCCACCCTTAAAAGTTGGAACCCTTACCCAAAAATGTTGAAACCCCTACCCAAAAAAATTGGAACCCCTCCCCTAAGAGTTGGAACCCCTACCCAAAAAAGTTGAAACCCCCACCCATAAAAGTTGGAACCCTTACCCAAAAATGTTGGAACCCCTCCCCTCAAGAGTTGGAACCCCTACCCAAAAAAGTGGAAACCCCCACCCATAAAAGTTGGAACCCGTACCCAAAAATGTTGGAACCCCTCCCCTCAAGAGTTGGAACCCCTACCAAAAGATTTGGAACTATAACCCATAAAAGTTGAAACCCTTCTCCAAATAAGTTGAAACCCCCACCCATAAAAGTTGGAACTCGTACCCAAAAATATTGGAACCCCTCCTCTCAAGAGTTGGAACCCCTACCCAAAAAGGTTGAAACTCCCACCCATAAAAGTTGGAACCCTTACCCAAAAATGTTGAAACCCCTACCTCAAGAGTTGGAACCCCTACCCAAAATAGTTGGAACTATTACCCCTAAAAGTTGAAACTCTTACCGAAAAGAGTTGAAACTATTAACCATAAAAGTTGGAACCCTTACCCAAAAATGTTGAAACCCCTACCCAAAAAAGTTGGAACCCCTCCTCCCTCAAGAGTTGGAACCCCTACCCAAAAAAGTTGGAACCCCTCCCCCAAGAGTTGGAACCCCTAACCCCAAGAGTTGGAACCTCAACCCAAAAAAGTTGAAACCCCCACCCATAAAAGTTGGAACCCCTACCCAAAAAAGTTGAAACCTCCACCCATAAAAGTTGGAACCCGTACCCAAAAATGTTGGAACCCCTCCCCTCAAGAGTTAGAACCCCTACCCAAAAGAGTTGGAACTATTACCCATAAAAGTTGAAACCCTTATCCAAATAAGTTGAAACCCCCACCCATAAAAGTTGGAACCCTTACCCAAAAATGTTGGAACCCTTACCCAAAAATGTTGAAACCCCTACCCAAAATGTTGGAACCCCTCCCCCAAGAGTTGGAACCCCTACCCAAAAAAGTTGAAACCCCCACCCATAAATTTTGGAACCCGTACCCAAATTAATACTAAATCTACATTCAATTCATCCAATTACCACTCAATTTATCTAATTTAACATTCAAAATAATCCAAAAAAAATTTAATTTATCAAATCAACACCAAACCAAAGTAATATGAAAATTAATCAAATAAACATTTAATTCATTAACTCAACTCTAAATTAACATTAAATTTCATCTAATAAACATTCAATTAATAAAATTTTCGATGGTAATTTGATAAATTGAGTGTTAAATTAATGCATTTGAATATAAATTAAATGAATTGAATGTTAATTTTATGTTAATTTGATGAATTGAATATAAATTGGATGACATTGAATGTTATGTTGATGAATTAAATGTTTATTAGGTAAAATTAATTGTTGATTTGAAGAATTGAATGTTAATTTGGCGTAAATTTGATGAATTGAGTATTAATTGCTTGTTACTTGTTGATTTAATTAATTGAGTATTTATTGGATGATTTTGGATGTTAATTTGATGAATTATAATATAAAAGGTTAAATGTGTAATATCAAAGGGATAAAAGTATAATATGATAAGATAGTAAGTGTAATTATACCCACGATCGGTCTACCATTCCTAGGACCGGTAGTACTTTAAATTACACTTGCACCCCTAAACTATTTCCCATAACACTGTAACATATTACAATATTTTTTTTTTCTTGTGAATATTTTGTTCCCAAAAACCTTATCTTCTCTCTTTACCCGCTTTCCCGCCTAAACGACTGTTACTGGTCTTGCCTTCCCTCCATTTCTTTCCCTCCATCTCTTTCCCTCCATCTTTTTCACTTTGTTGACTGGTGTTGCCTTCCCTGTCGAGTCCGCGTGAAACTCCATTACTGACTTTGTCTTTGATAAGTTCTAATGTAAGTGAACATTTTTTTAAGTTAATATCGTAATTTATATGGTGAAGCCATTTTTGTGGTTAATGGTTTATTTTATGTTTAGGGTGAAGAAGGAAGCTGAAACTATTAGGGTGAAGAAGGAACATGAAGCTGAAGCTGAAGATATTAAGCCATGTCGCCCAACAACCTCCTGGCTTTTTTACTAGTGGGAGATTTTTTTAAATCTAAATGCTAAATTATTTGTGTTGATCTTATTTTTTTATTCAAATGATCTTAGATGCTTGTTTTCACTATAGCAAGGATTGTGTGAAGACAATCAAAGGGAAGGAAATAAAAAAAATGGACCATGGGGTATAAATGATATTATGTTGATCTATATTTTTTATTCCAATGATCTTTTTTATTCTTGTTTCCACTTTACATCCTTCATCTCATGTTGTAGAACCTTTCGCTACTCAATCATCAGGCGATGAAAGAACTTGGCATCCAATGGAAGAATTTGAAACATGACCAGAAAGAAAAATATTTAGAGATGGCGAAGTCCTCAAGAGAAGAGTATTATAGTCGCAGAGAGAACTCTAACACAAAAGAAAAGGTTCAAAACCATAATATTAAATGGTTGATATGTTTTTTATCTATTTTTTTTTCTTATACAACTGTTTGAAATTACAGCTCGGAACAAAATGTTCTCCATGAATGATTGTGAAAGTAATAGAAAGGTTAAGTGAAGCACAAAAAAAGGTCGTTGAAGATATTGGATTTGGAGGCTTGTTACGGCTCAAATATAAACTACTGAGAAGAGATTTGTGCGCTTGGTTGGTTGAACAGTTTGACCCGATATCATGTGTTTTGAACATTCACAGCAAATCAATGTTAGGTTAATTTGATGAATTAAATGTTTATTAGGTAGAATTGAATGCGAATTTAATGAATTGAATATTAATTTTGTATTAATTTGATGAATTGAATGTTAGTTTGATGTTGATTTGAAGAATTGAAAGTTAATTTGATGTTAATTTGATGAATTGAATGTTAAACAGTTAATTTAAATGTTAATTTAATGAATTGAATGTTTATTATTTGAAATGAAATGTTAATTTGTTAAATTGAATGTTAATTTAGTGTTGATTTGATGAATTAAATCTTTATTAGATATTTTGTATTTTAATTTGATGAATTGAATGTTAATTTAATGAATTTAATATTAATTGGATGAATTGAATTTTAATTTGGTGTTAATATGATGAATTGAATGTTTATTTGATGAAATTGAATGTTTATTTGATATAAATTTGATGAATTAAATATTAAATGTTATTAGATGAAATTGAATGTTAATTTGTTGAATTGAATATTAATTTGATATTGATTTGATGAATTAAATGTTTATGGATTTAATTGTATGTTACTTTGATGTTGATTTGTTAAATTGAACCTTTATTGGATGATTTTCAATGCTAATTTGATAAATTGAGTGTTAATTTAATGAATTTGAATATAAATTAGATGAATTGAATGTTAATTTTGTGTTAAATTGATGAATTGAATATTAATTGAATCTGATTGAATGTTAAATTGATGAATTAAATGTTTATTAGATGAAATTGAATGTTAATTTGTTATTTATTTGAAAAATTAAAAGTTTATTGGGTGAAATTGAATGTTACGTTGATGAATTAAATGTTTATTAGTTGAATTTTAATGTTAATTTAATGAATTAAATTTTTATTAGGTAAAATGAAATGTTGATTTGAAGAATTGAATGTTAATTTGGTGTAAATTTGATGAATTGAGTATTAATCGGATGAAATTACATGTTATTTTGATGTTGATTTAATAAATTGAATATTTATTGGATGATTTTGAATGCTAATTTGAGAAATTAAGTGTTGATTGAATGAAGTTGAATATAAATTGAATGAATTGAATCTTAATTTGGTGTTAATTTGATGAATTGGATATTAATTAGATGAAATTGAATGTTAAGTTGATGAACTAAATGTTTATTAGTTGAATTTTAATGTTAATTTGATGAATTAATTGTCTATTAGGTAAAATTGAATGTTGATTTGAAGAATTCAATGTTAATTTGATGTAAATTTGGTGAATATAATATTAATTGGATTAAATTACATGTTATTTTGATGTCGATTTGATAAGTTCAATCATTTATTGGATGATTTTGGATCTTAAAGTCGTGTCGGACTATTTAAATACAAAATTGAATATTTTTGGGATAAAATTGATAAATTAATATTTTAGGAACCATAAATATATATAACTTTGAGGATAAAAGTGTAATTAACTTTTTTTTTTTCATATTAGGACCGGCCCTTGGAAGCCACGATCGGTCGTAGCTTAGAAATGAAGACTTACACTTTCATCCCTAAAATTATCCATATTTATTAATTTGATTCTTAAAATATAATTTTTTTAATTTAATCTTTAAAATTTTTAATTTTGTGTTCAAATAGTCCCAGATAAACTTTTAACATGCAAAATCATCCAATAAAATACTCCAATTAATATTCAACTCATTAAATTTACACTACATTAACATTCAACTCTTCAAATCAAATTCAACTTCATCTAATAAACATTTAATTCATCAAATTAGTATTCAGTTATTTATTAATAAATTACATTTACACCACTGAAATATAACAATGTTTATTTATCCAGTTATTTATTTATTCATTTATTTTGGAGGTCCACAATAACCTTATCTCTCTACTCTCTTCCAACCTTTTTTTGTCATTCCCGCCTTTTTCTTCTTTTCTCACCGAAATCACTTCTCTTCCCTCCATCCCTTTACTGGTACATATACTTCTTTGAAATAAAAAATATTTTTGTGATGCAAAGTATTTTTCAAAATTAACACTAAATCGAATTAACACTAAATCGACATTCAATTAATAAAATTAACATTTAAATTCAACTATTAACATTAAATTCATCCAATACATATTCATTTGATGAAATTGAATATTAAGTTGATGAATTAAATATTTATTAGATGAAATTGAATGTTGATTTGAAGAATTGAATATTAATTTGTTATTTATTTGAATAATTAAACGTTTATTGGATGAAATTGCACGTTACTTTGGTGTTAATTTGTTAAATCGAGAATTTTCGATGTTAATTTTATGAATTGAATGTTACTTGAATGAATTTGAATATAAATTGGATGAGATTGAATGTTACGTTGATGAATTAAATGTTTATTACGTAAAATTAAATGTTGATTTGAAGAATTGAATGTTAATTTGGTGTAAATTTGATGAATTGAGTATTAATTGCATGTTACTTGTTGATTTAACAAATTGAGTATTTATTGGATAAGTTTGGATGTTAATTTGATGAATTATAATATTAAAAGGTTAAAAGTGTAATATCAAAGGGATAAAAATGTAATATAATAGGAGAAGTAAGTGTAATTAAACACACGATCGGTCCACATTCCCAGGACCGGTCTTAGTTTAAATTATATTTACACCCCTAAACTATAACACTACTTTTATTTTGTTCCCAATCTAACCCAACACAATTAAATTAACATTCAATTTCATGAAATTAATATTTAATTCATCAAATTAACATCAAATTAACATTTAATTCATCTAATTAATATTCAATTCATCAAATTAGACATTCAATTCATCCAATTACCACTCAATTTATCAAAATTAACATTCAAAATAATCCAAAAAAAATTTAATTTATCAAATCAACACCAAACCAAAGTAATATGAAAATTAATTAAATAAACATTTAATTCATTAACTCAACTATAAATTAACATTACATTTCATCTAATAAACATTCAATTAATAAATAAACGATGGTAATTTGATAAAATGAGTGTATATTTAATGCACTTGAATATAAATTAAATGAATTGAATGTTAATTTTATGTTAATTTGATGAATTGAATATTAATTGGATGTGATTGAATGTTAAGTTGATGAATTAAATGTTTATTACATGAAATTGAATGTTGATTTGAAGAATTGAATGTTAATTTGTTATTTATTTGAAAAATTAAACGTTTATTGGATGCACGTTACTTTGGTGTTAATTTGTTAAATCGAGGATTTTCGATGTAAATTTTATGAATTGAATGTTACTTGAATGAATTTGAATATAAATTGGATGAAATTGAATGTTACGTTGATGAATTAAATGTTTATTACGTAAAATTAAATGTTGATTTGAAGAATTGAATGATAATTTGGTGTAAATTTGATGAATTGAGTATTAATTGCATGTTACTTGTTGATTTAACAAATTGAGTATTTATTGGATGAGTTTGGATGTTAATTTGATGAATTATAATATCAAAAGGTTAAAAGTGTAATATCAAAGGGATAAAAGTGTAATATGATAGGAGAAGTAAGTGTAATTATACACACGATCGGTCCACATTCCCAGGACCGGTCTTAGTTTAAATTATATTTACACCCCTAAACTATAACACTATTTTTATTTTATTCCCAATCTAACCCAACACAATTAAATTAACATTCAATTTTATGAAATTAATATTTAATTCATCAAATTAATATCAAATTAACATTTAATTCATCCAATTAATATTCAATTCATCAAATTAATACTAAATGTACATTCAATTCATCCAATTACCACTCAATTTATCAAAATTAACATCCAAAATAATCCAAAAAAAAATTAATTTTTTAAATCAACACCAAACCCAAGTAATATGAAAAATAATCAAATAAACATTTAATTCATTAACTCAACGCTAAATTAACATTACATTTAATCTAATAAACATTCAATTAATAAAATTAACATTTAAATTCAACTATTAACATTAAATTCATCCAATACATATTCATTGTCAAGAGTTGAAACCCCAAGAGTTGGAACCAACCCAAAAAAGTTGAAACTCTCCCCAAACCTCTACCTAAACAGTTGAAACTCTTACCCAAAAATGTTGGAACATATACCAAAAAAGTTGGAACCCTTACCCAAAAAAGTTGGAACCCCTCCCCTAAGAGTTGGAACCCCTACCCCCAACAGTTGGAACTCCTACCAAAAATGTTGGAACCCTCCCCCCAACAGTTGGAACTCCTTCCTCAAAAGAGTTGGAACTTCTCCCCAAGAGTTGGAACCTTTACCAAAAAAGTTGGAACTCTTACCCAAAAAAGTTGGAACCTCTACCAAAAAAGTTAGAACCCCTACCAAAAAAGTTGGAACCCCTACCCAAAAAAGTTGGAACCCCTCTCCCCAAGAATTGGATTAAATCTCACCTGATTTGACGAATTAAATATTTATTGAATGAAATTGTATGTTATTTTGATGTTGATTTGTTAAATTAAATCTTTATTGGATGATTTTCGATGGTAATTTGATAAATTGAGAAAAAAAAATCTTTTTTGAAGGATTTTCAATGTTAATTTAATGAATTAAATGTTTATTAGGTAAAATTAAATGTTGATTTGAAGAATTGAATGTTAATTTGGTGTAAATTTGATGAATTGAGTATTAATTGTATGAAATTGGATTTAATAAATTGAATATTTATTGGATGATTTTGGATGTTAATTTAATGAATTATAATATCAAAAGTTTAAAAGTGTAATATCAAACAGGAGGGTTACAACTGTTTTGGATGTTAAGGTGGTGCAACTTTTGGGGCTAGGTACAACAACTTGTTACCTTTGGCTAAGTAATGAAAGAGCAACCGGTTTCACCGGTTTTAAGACCCATTTGTCAGTCAAACTACTTTTCGGTATGGTACCGAAAAGTAGTTTGGCGGTATAGTAGTGTTACCCAAAAAATATATATATAATATAAAACAGGACGGACATCAATAAGTTTATTCGACGGTCTCAAATAGATTCATCAAACGGTGACCAATATACTTCTCAAAACCATTCACAATATTGAATTCCCCCTCCTTCAAATTCATCACTTTGCATTTACGTTGTACCATAGTTTCAAGTGCGGGTTACCCCTAGTAAAATAATAATTAACAACATGAGCGTGATACTGTAATACTGAATCTGGATCCATATGATTTACGTGAAAGACCCCTAGATTTTTTAATATAAAATTTATTAGTCTGGCAAAAAAAAATGGGACTAAAATTAGATTAATAATGAGGTACAGACGTAATAATGCTTTAATTTTCGTTCACTTTTGTTTGTTTAAAATTCAAATTTTGCACCTATCAGCAGTACCCCTTAATTTTGTTCCTATTTTTTTGGGACGATTTAACATTACGTTATAAAAATACTAAACTCAGTTCATTCTATACTTCCCTATTATTGACTAAATCTTTCTTCTTCTTTTTTGGTTCAACGGTCAGGAGTATTCGAGTCAGCTTACGCACATTTCGACTAATTCCTTCTCTGGTCTGTTCAAAAGCAGACCATTCACGCCCGAACTAAGGTATTCAAGTGGATAAATCCCTCATGACCTGACTCTAAAAAATTGCTGAGATTCAAACTTAAGACGCCTTGGTTTAAAGTTTGTCATTATTACCACCGGTTTTAGGGCTAAATCAACCCCCACCCTCCATCCACCCTATTGAGATAAGTTCAACACTACTATTGTTTGGTTACCGAGATCGAATAATAGGTTGGAGGATATGGAGAATACCTTAAGCAAAGAATAGGTACATCTGCATTTCTAATAATTGCCAATGTACATCTGGTGGAAGAGTTTTATCAGGATTGGGTGAGTTTTATCTGGATTGGGTAAGCTAGGAAGTTTACTAGGAATTGATGTTTCAGATTTACTAAATCTAGCCTTTCTAGTTAGGCCAGAGTTATTAACTAGTGCCTATAAATATATTGTAACCCTTTATTCTGATATAACAAAAAAAAAAAGTTATTCTTGTGAATGTATGTAAAGTTTCTACCGAACTATGTAAATCTTGTGTTCTTGTTTTTCTGTTTCTGTCAATTTTTTTTTATGAATTGCACATAAAACCTGTGCATTCCACCCGTCCATATGCCACATATTCAATTTAACAATAAGTATAAAAAATCTAACAAACACAAAATAAAATAAAAAATGACAACTTTTACTACTAAAATTGGAGTTCCTATAAAAAATGCCCAACCCAAAAGTTGCTCAAAAATCTGTTGTGATCGGCGGAATGCCTCAGTTGACGGACAATTCTTAGGCGATTGCTTGCGGATGTGTTCATTTGCTTTGTTTCATAACTTCCTTGGATGAAACTTTAAAATGATTAATGCACAAAATGATAAATTAAAAAAAGTGAACTCCTTTATTAATCCAATCGAATGAGTTGCAGGTACAGAGAGACTGAATTAACATGAGAGTGACAATAATTGATAATTAAAAAGGACACAAACCAACTCAAGCATACACCATAGTTTCACAATATGAGTATTGGAATGAAGAAGGTCTTAGCTATATTTCCAGTGCTGTTGGGAAGCCACTTTATGCTGATGGGCTAACAGAGACACAACAAAGAATTAGCTTTGCTAGGGTATGTGTAGAGATTGATGCTGCTCAAGTCCCCATTGATTCCTTTGAATTGAAAATGCAAGGTTCCCAACCTGACCAAGTTGTGGAGACTGTGGAAATTATGGTCCAATATCAATGGAAGCCTAAAACTTGTGTCAATTGCAATGTTTTTTGCCACACTAGTACGAACTGTGCAAGAAAGCAAGAGTGGACAAGAAAAGAGAAACAAGCAGACAAAGGCAAAGAGATAGCCTCCACTGTTGAAGTTGGCAAAGAAAATGAGAGTGACAAGGTAGATCAAAGAAGCATTGACATTGGAAGCACAAGCAACCAGATGATGCTCTGTGAGACTACTATCACTGAGCTTCATACCACCACCCCTGCTCCTCAGGTAACTACAAACATCACCACTAGCAACAAATTTGATAATCTTGTTATTGAACTGCAAGGTCCTGTGCAGTTAGATTTGGAAAAATCTGCTTCTCCTGAAACAAGTGCTCTGGTTAAAAAAATTAAGAACATTGATGGTATACCAATTGGGCAGCTAAGGAAAAAGCACAAGTCACCAAATAGAGGTAAAAGGGGGATTTCTACATCCCAAGGCCATCATCCACCAAGACATAAATGATCAATTTTGCATGCTGGAATATTAGGGGATTGAACTCTCCCCCTAAACAATTGGAGGTTCGAAAACTTATTTTTGAGCAGCAGCTGGATTTGGTTGGTATAATTGAAACTAAAGTCAGGGCTGTTAACAAGGGTAGCATTATGAGAGCTGTCTTCAGAGGCTGGGACTTTTTTGATAATTATTCCAGTCATTTTCTTGGCAGGATCTGGGTTGGTTGGAACCCAAATATCCTCAAAATAACCAAGATTGAAGAAACGGATCAAGTTGTTCACTGTGAGGTTCAACATCTTGAAAGTAGTTTTGTGTTCCTTGTTTCCTTCATTTATGGGGCCAATGATGATAGAGAAAGGAGAAGACTTTGGAGTAATCTAGAGTATCATGCTAGGAACAATATTTCTAGACCATGGGCAGTTTTGGGCGACTTCAATGTGGTAAGAAATATGCAGGAAATTGAAGGGGGGAGCAACAGAAGAACAAAAGCCATGGATGAATTTGAGGAATGTATTCAAAATTCTGGTATTGATGACCTATGCTACTCAGGTGTTCTCTTTACTTGGTGTAACAGGAGAAATCCTCAAGATTGCACAGTTAAAAAACTTGACAGAGTCATGGTTAATGAGGAGTGGAATTTGCTATTCACAAGATCTTCAGCTGATTTTCTCACCTCCGGTATCTCTGATCACAGCCCTGCCATTGTCAAGTTGGGACAGAGAGCAAGACCAAGGAAATATCCATTCAAGTTTTTCAATTTTTTGGCTGATAGAAGGGATTTTCTTGATATTGTCAATAACGTGTGGCATACTAATGTGAGGGGAACAATGCAATTCCAAGTAAGCCAAAAGCTTAAACTGCTGAAGCATGAATTCAAGAATTATAACAGAGCCCAGGTTGGTGATGTTTCTACTAGAGCCAATGAAGCAAGAAATGTTCTAGCCGACTGCCAGAGGAAACTTGATGAAAAACCCTTGGACCATGATCTTAGGACTCAAGAGAAGGAGTTGCTTAGGAATTTTTTTGAGGCTATAAGAATTGAAGAGGAGTTCTTAAGACAAAAATCCAGAATACAATGGCTCAAAGCTGGTGATCAAAACACTTCTTTTTTCTTTAAAACCGTCACAAGCAATAGAAACAAATCTAGGATAACTTCTATCAAAAGACAGGATGGTACGATGGCTGAGGGGGATTTACAGATCAAAGATGAAGCAGTCCATTATTTCCAGAATTTGTTTAGAAGCAGCGGTCATCAATCTACTGCTAGGCAAGCTACAATCAGGGACCTTATCCAGCACACTATCTCAGAGGATCAAGCTAGAATGCTCTGCAAGGAGGTTACAGGTGCTGAAATTAAAGAGGTATGTTTTTCTCTCCATGCTAATAAAGCCCCTGGTCCAGATGGTTTTAATGGATGTTTCTTTCAGAAGGCTTGGCCTATTATTGGAGATGAGATTATTTCTGCTATTCAGGAATTTTTTATCACTTGTCAAATGCTCAAAGAAATCAATTCCACAATCATATCACTTATCCCAAAGGTGCCCAACCCCACTACCATGAGTGATTACAGGCCAATTTCTTGTTGCAACACCCTCTATAAGATTATTTCAAAGATCATTGCCAATAGAATTAAGCCATTTCTTCCTGGGCTTATTAGTCCTTTTCAATCTGGTTTTATAGCTGGAAGAAGAATAGGGGATAATATTCTATTAGTTCAAGAGCTTATGAGAAACTACCATAAGGATGATGGGCCTCCTAAATGTGCAATAAAAGTGGATCTTATGAAGGCTTATGATATGCTTGAATGGGGCTTCTTGATTGATACTTTAGGTGCTCTCAACTTTCCTCTGATAATGATCAACTGGATTAAAGCATGCATCACTTCTCCAAAGTTTTCTGTCTGTGTTAATGGTGAATTGGCTGGTTACTTTCCTAGTCGGAGGGGTCTTAGGCAGGGGGATCCTATGTCATCATATCTTTTTGTTATTGGAATGGAAGTTCTGACACAGATCATTTTGAGAAATATTCATGCAACTCAAGAGTTCAAATACCACTGGAGATGCAGTAAACAAAGAATTGCTCATTTGAGTTTTGCAGATGACCTTTTCTTGTTATGTCATGGTGATATTATTTCTGCTAGAGTGATGAAGACTTCCTTGGAGACTTTTGAAGTTCTTTCAGGCCTAAAAGCTAATCCTTTAAAGAGCAATATCTTTCTTTCTGGGGTCTCTGAGCCTCAACAGTTACAAATTGTGGAATGTTTCCGTTTTCCTTTGGGCAACTTACCTATTAGGTACCTGGGTATCCCTATCATCACTACGAAGTTGAGGGTCAATGATTGTGCTGTTTTGGTGGAATCTGTTGAGGCAAGAATTAGATCATGGGCTTCTAGATTCCTTTCTTTTGCAGGAAGATTACAGCTCATTCACTCAATCCTCTCCAATATTCATATCTTCTGGTCTTGTCACTTGATTCTTCCCAAGAGTGTCCTTAACAATGTTGAACAGAAACTAAGGGCCTTTCTTTGGACAGGAGCTGAGCTTAGGACTGTTGGAGCTAAAGTATCATGGAAAGAAGTGTGCCTACCAAAACAAGAAGGTGGTCTGGGTGTTAAGGATCTAAAGGCTTGGAACAAGGCATTAATGCTCAGACACCTTTGGTATTTAATTTCTGATGAAAGCAACATTTGGTCTAAATGGGTGAGGGACTATTATCTGAAAGGAAGAAGCATCTGGACTGTCAAACCCCCACACATTTGTTCATGGAATTGGAGGAAACTTTTGAAGTTAAGGGATTTTGCTAGACCTTTCTTGCTCCACATTATTGGCGATGGGAGAGAAACATCACTATGGTTTGATAATTGGCATCCTGCTGGTCCACTAATGCTTAGATGGACTCCTAGAATTATGTATGATTCTGGCCTCAATATGAATGCTAAAGTTTGCCATATTATTCAAGGTAATCAATGGAGATGGCCCAGGGCTAATGCTAGAAACAACAGTGACTTGCTGCAAATTGAGGTATCCATGCCATCCTACTCTCCTAGACCTGATATGAAAGATATTGTTAAATGGTTGCTTACCCCCAATGGCTCTTTCTCCTCTTCTTCTGCTTTGGAGGAACTAAGGTATAGACAGCCTTTGGTTCCTTGGCACAAGCTCCTTTGGTTTAGTGAATGTATTCCAAAGATGAGTTTCATTCTTTGGCTTGCCTTTAGATGCAGACTTTCAACCAAGGATCGCATTCATAACTATATGCAAAGTGTGGATTTAAGTTGTGTCTTGTGTAGGGTAGCTCCTGAAACACACTCTCATTTATTCTTTGATTGCTCCTACTCTGAAAGGATCTGGAATTATGTTATGGAGAAGTGTCACATGTCTTGGCATCAATTACCTTGGCAGGATTTTATTTTCCAGTCAGCACACAATTGGAAGGGGAAAAACCTTGCCACTATGATCAAGAAGCTTTGTCTTGCTGCCACGGTTTATATGTTATGGAATGAAAGAAATCACAGAATATTCAGGAACCAGCAGAAGGATCCTATGACAGTCCAGCAAGTTATCATTAACACTGTCAGGAATAGGTTAATGTCGCTGAAGATTAAGGATAACATAGAGAATCGAAGAATTGCTCACTCATGGCAGCTTCCCAGTTCTCTTTTTGTTTATGATGAAGAATCTATGCTAATTGCATAGAATGTTTTTGGGTTTAAATCTTTGGAGAATACTCAAAATTTTCAGCATTCCCCCTAGATTTTCCTGTTTATTGTTTGTTTTTTGTCCTGCATGTTTTTGGGCAGACAAGTGTTTCTCCTCCTTGTATTTTTTCATTGGTTATCAATATACTGTTTACTTACCCAAAAAAACATCAAACAACTAGGAATCCTCAGTCATAATTTGAATCACCCAAACAAACGAAAGAATCATAGCCCAGATAATCAATTCACAACCTAAAACCCAATGAGACAAACAAGTTCTCCCCACAAACAAAATCAACAACAAAGGGAAACAAATCTCCCAAAATCCTAGTCAACAATAATACACCTAAAAATGTCAGCTTCTTCTTACTAGCTTCTACCAATTTTTTTTTTTGCTTTCGATCATAAACGACCAAGTTTCTCAGCCACCCTCCATAAAACATCAAAACACTTCCTACATATACTTTAATTACAATATAAGATCTATTAAAATACCTCTCTAAGGGCTTGAAGTAGAAGCTTCTTGTCTTGGTTACTCTGATACCAAGTATTAGGAATCTTTACCAATATGGCAAACTACAAAACTCTTTTCATTTAATCCTATACTAGGTCCCACCCAAGAACCTAACGTCATTAAAAGTCTCTTCCCTTTAATTCGTAGATGCTTTCTATTTAGTGCAGAAAAAGACTTGGCCATTGAATTTTTTCGTAGCCACAAACGGGGTAGCGTTTGACGGAAATGAAAGGATATAAGGGGAGGAAGCTTCAGCCTCACAAGTTGATAAAAACAAAAAGGAATTGGCAGCTGCACATGTTTTTGGCACATATATTAAATTATGGTGTAAGATTTACTTTTTGTATCGTACCGGTATTAGTATTACTACAAGATAAGGGTGTTATTATTTTTCAATCTAGCGAGCTGGTTACCGCATAAATGAAGAAGTTTATGATGGATCATAAAATATTGGTGTTGATTATTTTGTATGGTTTATTTTGTTTATCTATTTTGTATTGGCAGAATCGCTGTGAAATTTCCCAACAAATCCTCATATTTCTTAATTATTGGAATTCAATATGGTGTTAGGAAAAGGAATCTCGACAGGCACAAATTCGAGGTAAAATCTTTTGATAGAAAAATAATTATAACTTGTAACAAACCACGATCAAAGATATATCTGTTGGTGTAACAAGGATTGATCAAATCCCTTCTTGGCATAGAAACCGAAATTCATGAAAAAAGAAAAACTGAGAAAAAGTTGAAATGAGATTTACGAGTACCATTCGCTTATGTCTCGCACCATAAATTAATATAATTTGCAAAACAAAACTTAAATAACGACTTATGGAAAACTTCTATCCATACTTATGGAGAACAAGCTTAAACATGTCAAAGAGTCTATCGAGTGGAGAGGTAAAATGCTTGGATTCAATTTGGATATTAAACAAGCTTAGTACTTTTATCATATAAAGTCCACTTTCTTGAATATGAACACTTGAACGAGACTTTAATCCGAACTTCTCAGTTTGTTTAACAACCGTAGACACAAAAAGACTTTAATTTCTACCAAGAAAATAAAGTTAAATTCACGATCCAATTCGATTAAAATCACAAATCAGATTTATGTTCAAGATAGGCTTTATAAAGTCCTAACACGAAATGGAACTTGAATAGAGAAGAAATTGAGTCCATTGACAAGTGATTCGACGTTTAGTTTGTTTCAAAGAGGATTAAATAACCTTAAGAACTGTCATTGTATCAATCGCCGTTTGGCCATTACTCACATGAGGTGACAAGCGGGTCTACTGTGGTGACTTTGTGACTCTTATTTATTTGTCCAAGTGAAGTGTTTTCGTTTTTGAAGTATTGGTAGACTTTTGGACTTTGGGATTTCTCTTTGATTAGGTTGGTAAATAAAACATCACTCACTCCGGTCTTCTTGGAAAAATCAAAGTCTTCTTGCGTTACCTCAAAAAATGGTAGAAATATTTACCACAATAATGATAAAAATATTTACAAATGTGATAAAAACATTCACAAATATAGTAAAAACACCATCAATTGTGATAAATTTTTTGTACTAAAGAAAAATGGTCAAAATAATTACTACAAATATGATAAAAACACCAATAAGGTGATAAAAATATCCACAAAAGTGATAAATCACCGATAAAAAAAATAATTTTTTTAATTATAAAATGACCTATAAAAATTATAAAAACACTCATTAAAATAATAAAAATTAGATGTACGGGGCTGAATTTATTTCTTTGGCACGAACTTGACTATACTATCAGTCATTAGATCTTTAAGTCTAGGTGGCAGCTTTTTTTCAACTGAATCCTATTATTCAGTTTAATTTGTGGGGCCAATGGCCTTTTGCCCCGAAATATTTTAGATTTTCTTTTTTCTTGCGTTGACCCTTCAATTTTGCAAAATTGTAGCAACATTCCCCAAGATATTAATCCTTTTCAATTTTTGTGAAGACTAAATAATGCTATAGGGACTTCATTCATGACCGTCATTAACCCATAAAAGACTTAAAAAGTAACATATTGCATCCCCTAAAAATTAATTTTCCTAAATCATGTACTTGTCATGTGGGATGTCAACATATGAAAATGAGACAGTCATTTACAAATTGGGACATATATATTACTGTTATTTGAAGAAATTCAAGTTGCAACTCTAACCATAGCCTAATGGAGACACAAACGAATTGTAAATTAAGATATCATGAGTTCGCAATTTAATAATTCGTTTGGGGTCAGATTAAATCCCTAATGAATTTCATAATCTCAGCGTAGATAACCTGTTTTTAACTGGACTGGGAAGAAGATTAATTGAGATGCGCATAAAATTAATTAGACACCTCTGACTGTAACATCGAAAAAAGAGAAGAAATTCAGGTTTCAATGTCATTTACACCAATTTTTGTGTGTATTTTGTTATGATAATAATATTTTTAAAACTAAAAATTAGATCTAATTTGCTGACGTATACAATGATGGGTCAAGTGGTATAATTTTAATAAATAAATCTAACTGTTACAACTACAATAATATAATTGGACAAGTGGTATAGTTTTAATAAAGAAATCTAACTATTACAACTACAATAATATAATTGGACAAGTGGTATAGTTTTAATAAAGAAATCTAACTATTACAACTACAACAATATAATTGGACCACGTAAGTTATAACATCTTTAAGTCAAGAATTTAAATCAAATTTTTATTTCTTAATAACATCACTCCTCTACCTCTCTTTTGAGTTTGCTTTGGGAGCTCTTTCGAAACAGGACCCAAAAAAAAGAAAGCCACAGCAGAAGTATGGCCAACCCAATCAAATATCAGTGTCTTGCAATTGTTGCTTGGGTAGTTCTTCTTCGACCTTTTTGCACAGCAGAACCAAGTCAAAACACAGAGGCTGAAGCTCTTCTCAAATGGAAGCAAAGCCTTGGAAACCAATCGATTGTGAGTTCATGGGTCAATCCAGCAGGCAATAATTCTACAGCTTTAAACCCATGCAAATGGCTGGGAATTACTTGCAACAAAGCCGGCACTGTAGTTGAACTGAACCTCGCATACACTGGTTTACAAGGTACCCTTCTCCATTTAAATTTCTCTTCTTTGCCAAACCTACTACGCCTCGACCTCAAATTCAACAAGCTCACTGGCTCCATACCTGCCGATATCGGTATGCTTTCCAACCTCCAATTCCTTGATCTTTCTACAAATTCTCTCAATGGTACGCTTCCGCTATCTCTTGCTAATCTTACCAAGGTTGTCGAGCTCGATGTATCCCGGAACGGATTAACCGGTGAACTTTGGCCTGGCTTGTTCCCTAATGGAACAAGCTCTGCCAAAACTGGCCTTGTTAGTCTCCAGAGGCTTCTCACCCAAAGTACCATGCTTGGTGGGCGTATTCCATCTGAAGTAGGAAATATGAAGAATATATTTGAAAGAACTTACTCTTGATAACAACTCCTTTTTGTGAGAGCTGTAGCTCCATTTCTTGTGACTGTTTTTGTGTGTATTCTTGCTGAAAAAATCAGTTTGGTCTATCCCTTGTATTCCTTTATATTGTGATCATTTTGACGAAATATAGATGTCTTTTATTGAGTGAAATTTGTGTGGAAGTATAGCAGATTTTATTCTCTGTTTTTGTGTTCTTTGGTGATCCATTTTGCTTCCAATTTCCAACAAAAGTGGTATCAGAGCTTGGTTGTTTTGGCTACTATGGGTAATGTTCTTCAACCCCAATTTCCCAAATTGGGGAAAGATAATTATGGGAATTGGAGTATTCAAATCAAGGTGTTGTTGCAATCACAAGATCTTTGGGAAATTGTTGAAAAAGGTTACATCAAGCCGACTACGGAGGAAGAGCAAACACTTAGTGATGCTCAAAAGACGGTGCTTAAGCAATCTAGAAAAACGGACAAGAAGGCTTTATTCCTACTTTACCAATGTATTGACGAAAATACTTTTGAGAAGATTTCTTCGGCCACCACCTCGAAGCAAGCTTGGGAAATTTTGAAGAGTATGCATAGAGGCATTGATAAAACAATTCGGGTTCGTCTTCAAATATTGCGAAGTGAATTTGAAAGTTTGAATATGAATGGAGCCGAGTCAATTTCGGAGTATTTTTCAAGAACTTTGGTGATTGTGAATCAAATGCGAAGGTATGGAGAAGATATTGATGATGTTCGTGTTATGAAAAAAATATTACGAACCTTAACTCCAAAATTTGAGCATGTTGTTGTAGCCGTTGAGCAATCCATGGATTTCAAGACTACGAGCGTTGATGAATTGATGGCGACATTGGAGATACATGAGCAGTGTATTAATAAAAAGACTTCAAGTTCTCTTGAACAAGCTCTCAAATCCAAGCTTTCTTTGAAAGATGAAAATAGAGAATTTCAAGGTGGTACATCTCATAGAGGAAGAGGTAATGGAACACGAGGAAGAGGTTATGGCAATCGAGGAAGAGGCTATGAAGGTCGTGGAAGAGGCTATGCTAATAGAGGAAGAGGAGGAAGAGGAGGAAGAGGCCAATTCACTAATGATGCAAGAAATCAGAATTTTTATGGTTCAAGAGGAAGAGGACGAGGAAGAGCAAGAGGCAATTACAACAATCAAGGTTTTGACAAGAGAAATGTTGAATGCTTCAATTGTCACAAGTTTGGGCATTATAGCAATGAATGTTGGGCAAATGCAAATAAAGGTGTTGAAGAACATGCGAATTATGCCGAGAAAGCAAGTAATGAAGCGGCATCTACTTTGTTGTTGGCCTACGATGGATCCGAGGAAGATAATGGCAACGTGTGGTTTCTTGATTCCGGGGCGAGCAACCATATGTGTGGCAAGAAGCATATGTTTGTAGAACTTGATGAAGTGGCGCAAGGCAAAGTTACTTTTGGTGACTCTTCCAATATTCCGGTGAAAGGCAAAGGTAAAATTCTTATTAAGCTCAAGAATGGCAATCATGATTTTATTTCCGATGTCTATTATGTGCCGGATATGAAGAATAGTATTTTGAGTTTGGGGCAACTTTTGGAAAATGGTTATGATATTAGCATGAAGAATCTTCACCTTTCAATTAAAGATGCTCGTGGTAATTTGATTGTTAATGTGAAAATGTCCAAGAATAGAATGTTTCCTTTGAATATTCAACATGATGCTATGAGATGTTTGAATGCTATTATTAAAGATGATTCTTGGTTGTGGCACTTGAGACTTGGACATCTTAATTTTGGTGGCTTGAAGCTTTTGTCTAGCAAGAAAATGGTGAAGGGTCTACCCTACATAGATCATCCGGATGAATTATGTGAAGGGTGTATTCTTGGCAAGCATCATAGATTAAGCTTCTCAAGAGAAGTCAAGTGCAGAGCCTCACGACCCTTGGAGCTTGTGCACACCGATGTTTGTGGTCCTTTGAAGCCTATGTCAAATGGTAAGAATCGTTACTTTCTTACTTTTATTGATGACTATAGCCGGAAGACTTGGGTGTATTTTTTGAAAAGGAAGTCTGAAGTGTTTGAAGTTTTTAAGGAGTTCAAGAATCTTATTGAGAAGCAAAGTGGTTATTTTATCAAGAGGTTGAGATCCGATCAAGGTGGTGAATATAGTTCCGATTTATTTGAAGATTATTGCAAGGAGCATGAAATTGTGCATCAGTTCACGCCAAGCTACACACCTCAATTGAATGGAGTTGCGGAAAGAAAAAATAGAACTATTCTTGATATGGCTAGAAGCATGTTGAAAGGAAAAAGATTGCCTAGAGAATTTTGGGCCGAAGCCGTAGCATGTGCAATATACTTGTTGAATCGATGTCCAACCAAAAGTGTTCGTTTCAAGACCCCGGAGGAAGTTTGGTGTTCATTTAAGCCAAGTGTTTCTCATCTTAGAGTTTTTGGATGTATTGCTTATGCGACGATTCCCGAAGCAAGGAGGACAAAGCTTGATGATAAAGGTGAAAAATGCATTTTTCTCGGGTATGGTGATAGAACAATGGGGTACAAGTTATACAACCCCATTACCAAGAAAGTGATCATGACTAGAGATGTTATTTTTGAAGAGGAATACATGTGGGATTGGAGAGAAAAAATTTCAGCCACCGAAGTAGAACTCATGCTTGAAGAGGAAGAGTCCGAAGTACCAAGGGAAGTCCAAAGAGAGCCACAGACACCACCACATGGATCCCTCTCATCTTCTACAGGTGAATCATCATCATCTTCATCATCGGATTCAAGTTCAAGTGATAGACCAAGGAAAATGAGAAGTTTGCAAGAGATTTATGAAGCCTCGAAAAATTTTGAAGGTAACTTGAATTTGTTTTGTTTATTCATAGATTGTGATCCTTTATGTTTTGAAGAAGCAGTTCAAGAAGAAAAATGGAGAATAGCAATGGATGAAGAAATGAAGGCAATTGAAAAGAATGATACAGGGGCACTAGTTAATCTTCCCCAAGGTCATAAAGCAATTGGTGTGAAGTGGGTTTATAAAACCAAGAAGGATGCAAATGGTCAAGTCCAAAGATACAAGGCAAGGTTGGTTGCTAAAGGCTACAAGCAAAGGGCCGGAATTAATTATGATGAGGTATTTGCTCCCGTTGCTCGTTTGGAAACGATTAGGTTGATGATTTGTTTGGCGGCACAAAACAAGTGGAAGATTTACCAACTTGATGTAAAATCAGCATTTTTGAATGGATTTCTTGAGGAGGAGATTTATGTAGAACAACCTTTGGGGTATGTGAAAAAGAGACATGAAGATAAAGTGTACAAGTTGAAAAAAGCTCTCTATGGATTAAAGCAAGCACCGCGTGCATGGAATGCTAGAATTGACAAGTATTTTCTTGAGAATGGTTTTCAAAAGTGTCCTTATGAGCATGCATTATATATGAAGATGGATGGCAATGGAAGTGTGCTACTTGTTTGCCTTTATGTTGATGACTTGATCTTCACCGGCAATAATCCAATGATGTTTGATGAATTCAAGAGAAGTATGATTAAGGAGTTTGAAATGACCGATATTGGCTTAATGTCTCATTTCCTTGGCATTGAGGTTAAGCAAAGTGAAGATGGAATTTTTATTTCTCAAAGTGGCTATACAAAGGAAGTGCTCAAGAAGTTCAAGATGGACTCTTGCAACCCGGTGAACACACCCGTGAAAATTGGATTGGAATTGAGGAAGAATATTAGTGGTGGAAATGTTGATCCAACTTACTTTAAAAGTTTAGTTGGAAGTCTTCGGTACCTTACTTGCACAAGGCCAGACATTCTTTATGGAGTTGGTTTGGTTAGTAGATACATGGAGACACCGGATCAAACTCATCTTAATGCGGCGAAGATGATTTTACGTTACATCAAAGGTACACTCAATTATGGCTTATTTTATTCTTGCACTAATGATTTTAGACTTGTTGGATATTCGGATAGTGATTGGGGACGAGACTTGGATGAAAGAAAAAGTACATCGGGTTATTGTTTTTTCATGGGAGATACGGTTTTTACTTGGTCATCCAAGAAGCAAGCAATTGTTACTTTCTCTACGTGTGAAGCGGAGTATGTGGCTGCAAATTCAACGGTATGTCATGCTATTTGGTTGAGGAACTTGTTGAATTATTTGGGATTTTCTCAAGAAATTCCCACGGAGATCCTTGTTGATAATAGATCGGCAATGGCTTTGGCAAAGAACCCGATGTTTCATGAGAGGAGTAAACACATTGATACGCGCTACCATTTTATTAGAGAGCATGTGAAGAATGAAGAAGTGAAGTTGGTGCATTGCAAGACTCAAGATCAAGTTGCCGACATTTTTACAAAGCCATTAAAGCATGATGTGTTTGGAAGATTGAAAATGATGCTAGGCATGAGAACTCAAGAAATTGAGTTTAAGGGGGGATGTTAGTTTTATAAACTCAATTCTTAAAGGGTTGTTTGTGTATTTTTGGGTATTGATAAGTCATGGTATTTGAAGAGGTAGTCACTAGAAGTGTCCAAGGTATTTTTGGAGGTCTATTTATAGAGTTGTTTCATCAATGGTTGCATGGAAAAGTTGAATAGTTTGCTTGGGGAATAGCCGGCCATAAAGTGGCCAAGTTAAATGTGTTTTGACTAGGAAAAGTAGTTGAGTTGCTGCCCAAATATAGAGAGGTAATCTGCTGAAAAACAGAGAGAGAAAAAGAGAGAAAAAGTGAAGGAAAAGAGAGTTGCTGCCAGAAAAAAAAAACGCAGCAGATTGTGAGAGCTGTAGCTCCATTTCTTGTGACTGTTTTTGTGTGTATTCTTGCTGAAAAAATCAGTTTGGTCTATCCCTTGTATTCCTTTATATTGTGATCATTTTGACGAAATATAGATGTCTTTTATTGAGTGAAATTTGTGTGGAAGTATAGCAGATTTTATTCTTTGTTTTTGTGTTCTTTGGTGATCCATTTTGCTTCCAATTTCCAACACTTTTTTGGTCCCATTCCTTTATCTTTGGGTAATTTAAGCAAGCTAGAAATTTTACGCCTGAACCAAAATCAATTGTCCGGTGGTCTCCCTCAGAGGTTCGGAGGCTTGAAGTTAATTGATTTGCGCTTGTTTATGAACAAATTGTCCGGTCCAGTACCAGAGGAGATAGGAAATCTTTCATCGTTGGTGGTTTTTAATTTGGGGTCTAACAACTTTTCTGGTCACTTACCACAGCAAGTGTGTGAAGGTGGAAAGCTTGTGAACTTCACTGCACCCTTCAACAATTTCACTGGTCCTATCCCAATAAGTCTGAAGAACTGCACAAGTTTATTCAGAGTCCGTCTTGAATATAACCACCTAACTGGAAATTTAGACCAAGATTTTGGAGTGTATCCAAACCTCACTTACATTGACTTGAGCTATAACAGATTGACCGGTAATTTGTCATCAAATTGGGGCGAGAGTCAGAATTTGACGAAGCTGAATGTTGCCGGAAATATGATTGCTGGAAATATCCCAGATGAGATTGGTCAGTTGAAGAAACTAGTTGAGCTTGATCTCTCTTATAATCAACTTTATGGAGAAATATCCACACAGATTTTAACGCTATCTGCTTTGTCTTCTCTAATCTTGAATGATAATAATTTTTCGGGCAACATTCCAGTGGGAATTGGAGGACTTTCTATTCTGCAAAAGCTTCATCTATCATCCAACATGCTAATCGGGCGAATTCCAGATCAAGTAGGGGGCTGTTTGAGCTTGTTGTCTTTAAATTTGAGTAATAATCGCCTAAACGGTACCATCCCTAATAAGATTGGTAATCTTGGTTCCATACAAAATTTCCTTGATCTGAGTTACAATTTACTTAGTGGAGAGATACCACTCCAGCTTGGTGAGCTCAAAGCTTTAGAAAATTTGAATCTCTCCCACAATAACCTCACTGGTAGAGTACCCGATTCGCTTGGTAACATGCTCAGTTTGTCAGCCATTAACTTGTCCTACAATAATTTAGAGGGTCCTCTTCCAGACAGCGATGCGTTTCGTTCCTCTCCACCGGAAGCTTTCTCAAATAACAAAGCTTTATGTGGCGAAATTCATGATTTGAGGCCGTGTAATTCAACGTCTGCGAAAAGGAATGCCAGAGATACAGATCACAAACTTATGATAATTGTTGTTTCTGCAATAGGCTCATTGTTCTTTGCCATAGTGATTCTTGGATGTATTGTAGTTTACTTCTGCAAATATCCAAGGAATCAGCAAGAAGATGAGTATCCTTTGAGTAGTAAAAATGTCTTTTCAATATGGAATTTTGATGGGAAAATTGCGTATGAAGACATCATCTATGCCACAGATGATTTCGACGGCATCCATTGTATCGGGGTAGGAGGATCAGCCAAGGTTTATCAAGCAAAGCTACCGAGCGGTCAAGTAGTAGCAGTGAAAAAGCTGAGCTCCCCAACTGAAGGTATAGAGATCGAGGACATGAAGAGTTTCATAAGCGAGATAACAACTCTAACTGAAATCCGACATCGGAACATAGTGAAACTCTATGGCTTCTGTTCTCATCGAAGGCACAGCTTTCTGGTTTACGAGTTCATGGAAAGAGGAAGCTTGGCAAATATTCAAAGCAGTGAGAAAGGAGCAAAGGAGCTAGACTGGGCAAAGAGGGTGAAAGTAGTTAAAGGTATAGCATATGCTCTATCTTATATGCATCATGATTGCGTGCTTCCCATCATTCACCGAGACATATCGAGCAAGAATATTTTATGAGCAATGCTATAGGGACCTTATTTGGGGACCTAATATGAGGACCTAATGATGTGATTTCAATCCAACCATTGAATTAGTTGTGAGTTTCAATGTTAGATGGAGCCCACAACCAATCCAATGGTTGTACATCATTATGCCCCTAGATTAGGTCCCCAAATTAGGTTCAAATAGCATTTCCCATATTTTGTTGGATTCAGAACTTGAGGCTCATGTCTCACATTTTGGTACTGCAAGGTTCTTAAAACCTGATTCTTCAAATTGGACCATAGTTGCAGGCACATATGGATACATTGCTCCAGGTAACTCTTTTTTTTTTTTAGTTCAACGGTCAGGGGTGTCTGGCCCAGTTTACGCGCTAATTCCCTCACTCGGATCAGTCAAAGGCAGGTCAACCACGTCGAGATTATGGTATTCATGAGGGATTGCCAAGTTTTAAACTAAAGACGTCTGAGTTTACAACTTATCCTTATTACCACTTGAGCTACCCTAAATTCAACATCTTTTCTGCAATCAATGTTATAAGCTGCCTTTAATATATATACCTTTTTTAATAGTGAGATGTAGCGGAGTCAACTTTACATACTAATACAAACATGAAAAAAACCCAATAAGACATGAACCCGAAAATAACACTACTAATTAATATAAATAATAAATTGATCACATTTTTATTTCTTGATCTACTATAGAATGAATTGTTTTAGGATTAGTATAATAATCTATTGGCAAGAATACGACACAAAATAAGATATGAAATTGAAATGACACGACACAAATATGAAACGACTCTATTTAATTGACACCCCTACATGGGGTGCAGGTGCAGCTTGTTTGTTCTTAAAGTGCCCTTCATTTGAGTACTGGAGTAATCTCTTTTCCATCCCTCTAATGCACAATTTCTGTGGCAGAATTTTCTTATACCATGGCTGTGACAGAAAAATGTGACGTTTATAGCTTTGGTGTACTGGCACTTGAAGTTCTGATGGGATCACATACAGGGGAACTCATTCCCTCTCTGCACTCATCAGTTGGTCAAGGCATACAACTACAGGATGTGTTGGATCCTCGTCTTTCACTTCCCAGCAACCAAAAGATTGCGTGCTGATCCGAAATCCCGGCCTAGTATGCGTGATGTTTCTCAAGTACTTGAACTAAGGATGGTAACAACTAATTAATCCTCTCCCTCTCTCTCACTCTCTCGGCCTACCATGAGTACTACTTTAATGCGCATGCCAAGTTTTTCTTAACACTTTGACAGTCCTAGAAATCTCTCTTTCCCGTTTGTAGTTCATAATGCAGTAACCCTACCAGGTTCGGGAAAAAGAGTAGTGTGGGCCATGGTGTCCATCCATTATCAGTTGTTGAAACTGTGATCTTGTCCTTAATTGTACTGATGCTTTAACTAGGTATTATAATTTGCATATAATCAAGTATGAAATTCTTGTATGTAAGCTTGTATTATGTATCTAAATTGAGCTTCATCAACTGAGTGCATGTTCTTGAGTGTAATTGTCTTCCCTACTATGAACTTGTGCATGAATAACCTCTTGAATATATGCATGTTGACACAGTAGTTGACACAATGTAAGTCAATTTTGAATAGAATTGAGTTATAAAAAAGAGAACTTCTACGGTACCACTGGCGGTACCGGTATAAAAAATTATAACTTTTAAGGTAAAATTACAATTTTTTTTGAGGTGGAAGTTACAATTTCATAGGGCATGATCGCTCATGGAATGTTGGGACCGATCATGAACTCTCTTGAACAGTTATAATTTTTTCTTTTAAAATTATAACTTTACCTATAATAGTAGTAACTGGCGGTAAGGAACCAGTAGAATGTGAAAAAAAGTGTATGTTTGAGTTTGACAAAAGGGAAAAGGCGCAAATTACCTTGGATCCCTATTCACCCCCTTCCGAACTTTACAAGGACTAGTTACGGACAGATATCTTTACTTCTTTCCCATGACTAGTTATGGACAGTTAGAAAACATTTTGTAAAATGAGATTTAAAGTTCACAGTTCACACAGTCACATATGGAGCCCAGGTACCCTGTTGATGTGAGATTCTGGAGGATGAATATTACCACCCTAGTTGCCGTCGTTCTAAGCCATTGATCCGGGGTGCATAGATTATGTGGCCTAGCTTCACACCACCAGAGTTAATTTCTCTGTTATAAATAATGCCCTAAACCTACATTGCATTAGTATCTGCTTGGGGCTAAGCTCATATGTGCTTTGAAAAATTTTGTACGATGAAGAAACAAAACTTGCACCTTTCAAACACTTCCTGTAAATCCCGACCTGTTATCTTAGTATAATGACCCAATTATGTTACAATAATTATATATGTAATGACGTTAGAATGAACCTATAGATTGTAAGAGTAAAAATAAATAATTGTGAGGTATATTGCTTATTATTGGAAGAAGTAAGGAAGAGAATAACTACATACCATCATAGTATTTTAACTGTAACTTTTTTGTTTGATATTCGACTGATTTGAAATTTGGATAGTATAAACTAGATTCTAAACGCTACAAGAGTATATTTCACAAAGATTTCGTATAACAACTTCTAAATAGGTCAAATCTGAGGTGGAAATTGAGTCAGGAACTAGACTAACGTTCGAACGCCAACTAACGTTCGAACGGGATTTGGTTACAGTACTTTACTTTCTAATAGAAATTCTGACAGAAATTGAGATACTAAGTCACGTTCGAACGTCAATATCACGTTTGAACGCGTAATTTTAACAACGATTAGATTCACGATTCCTGTTCAGATGCTGACACTATAAATATCTAAGAACGCCTCCCTTAGTCCTATTGCATCAGTTCTTAATTTTAGAAAACCCTAGAGAGTGAGGGAGAAAAAGAAAACAAAAGATTCGAAGGGGGTTTTCATGTTGGAACGGATCAAACACGCTAGGTTTACATACAAACTATCGATTAAAAGTATGGAATTCTTCTCGAGTTCTTTCTTTGAGACTTATGGTATTATTTATGTATGTTTAAATCTCCTGGACTATTATATGTTAAATAATAGTTTTAAATAAAATACATGTCTTGTGTTCAAGAAATATTGTCCTTGAATTTTTAAAACCCTAGTTTTGCTAAATAATGTTTTAATGTGAAAATACTTGAATTCTTGATTTCTAAATTCCTATTCTTGATTAAATTATGTTTCAGTCAAATCCTTGTTCTAATTTTTGGACTAAACCCTAGAATTTTGATATTACAATTATAAAGGTTTTCTTGATATGATCTCTCACATATTTTAACTTTTTTATTATTATCATATGTGAAGAATTGTGAAACTTGAGTTTGGATGAAATTTGTCATTGGTTGAGGTTATGAGTTTTGAGAAAGTTGTAGTTTTATCTCTGTATGGTTTGGGTGTCACGGGCTTGGATTGCCTTCGAGAGCTATTGCAGCGTGTTAGATGTTAATCTATCCTAGTGGGGGTAAGATGGTTGCCTAACACTTGTAGTGGATTGTTGTTTGTAAGATCAACTACTATTGTTCACGTACGTTCGAGGTTTAGAGATGGTATAACTTTCCTCGGAATTATTTGTCAATCCTGCGAGAAATGGTATATACTATTCCTAAAGTGGTTTGTGATGTAGCCTTGCGGAAAACGATTGAGATTGTGTATTTGTGGTGAATGAATAAGGTAGGATCGTTGTGTAGATTCCTAAGAAGCAACCAACATGCATGATAAAAATTGAGATGTTATTGAATTATCTGTTGATTACTCTGATCTATAAGTGTTTATTTTGGTTATTGACTTACTGTATTTCCGTACACTTGAAATCATTATAACTGAGATTATTTTACTTTCAAAATGGTATATATACTATTTTCTAAAAGTGACTTACCTTCTTTATACTATTTTAAATCATTGTTGGGATTTGAGAGAGATTTTCCTATGAATTTTTGCTCACCCACGTGTAACAACATTTACTGATTTCAGCAAAGAGGATGATGTCAGATTAGATGAGAAGGTTGACTTCGAGACTGGAGATGATCAGTATGTGGATCCCGACATGGAGGCTTAGAAATGCTTCTTCTTAGTCTAAATTGTTTTATTTGAGAGATTTCTATGAAACATTGTTTTGGTGAGATTTAATTATTTTACTACTAGATACATTTTGGTTTTGAGTTGTAAGTTGAAAAACTTACATTGTTTTATTGACTTAGTATTTATTTCTTATCAAATGGATGAATAATTTATTATTTAAAGGGTTATTTGTAGTTGCTCTCATTATTTGTTAGATCAAAGAATCAAAATTTTAGATTAATTTGAAATGCGAAAAATCTTGTAGTAAACTTATGTCTTGGGACATTTGAATTGTCTTGTACTTCATTATACTAGTTGGTGCACACGTGCGTTGCACGTGAATTATTTTGAATTATTATAATTTTTATTTACTACTTTTATAATAAAATATTGTTTGGTCAAATTATAGTTGAATGACCATACTAAAATTTTTAAGAATGCAATGCTCATGTGTGTTGCATATGAACTTTTTTAAATTAGTATAATAATTTGTAGTTTTTTTTAGGCATCTTTCAAATATCAAAACTTATATTTTATCGTAGATCCGTAAACTGATGATTCAGTTACATAGTGGAGGTCAGACCAAATACAAGCAATTAATTATCACAATACAAATTAAAAAAATCAAGGATAACAATTCATATGTATGACAAATAAATAATTATGCATAGATCTAAAATTTTTGGAAATTTTGGATGGGCCCAGACCAATAGTTCAACCTGCAAATTGGCTGATGAAGAGTGAAATCACCTTCTTCAAATTAAAAAGTAGCACACATACGTAACTTTAAGAAAACTGTTTAAGTCCCCTTCTTCAAATTATATACCACAACCATACCGGTGAAAGTCAACTAAAGCTAATTAAAATATCCAACAAACATCTCCACTAAAATGTTTGGTTGTAATTCATATTCGTGATAATTATAACATTATTTTTTTTATTGTTATTACTCTAAACAAGCAATTTATTAGACTTTTTAATAGTAACTAAATTCTAATTATTCTTCTGGATGCTAATAGTTCAACCTTCAAATTTGCTAATGAAGAGTGAAATCACATTCTTCAAATTATAAAGCAGCACACATACATAACTTTAAGGAAACTGTTTTAGTCCCCTTCTTCAAATTATGTACCACAACCATACTGATGAAAGTCAACCAAAACTAATTAAAATATCCAGCAAACATCTCCACTAAAATGTTTGGTTGTAATTCATATTCTTGATAATTATAACACCATTTTTTTATTGTTATTACTCTAAACAAGCAATTTGTTAGACTTTTTAACAGTAACCAAATTCTAATTATTCTTCTAGACGCTAATACACATGGCGTGCTTGTGCTTGATTTCTCCGTGAAAGTTCAATTTTGTTGGTATCATAAAATCTGGGATGAATTCGCAAAAAAAAAAAAAAAAATTTATAATAAATATCAGTGGAAGAACAATACCACAAAAAAATAGAGATGCACCAAACGTTGAGATGCTAATAGATATCAGTGGAAGAACAATACCACAAAAAGTAGAGATGCACCAAATGTTGAGATGCAGAGAGAATTGAATGCGTGGAGTAACGCATGCTGAGAGTAGCAGAGAAAGACAAGGAGAAGGAGGGGAACATTGAGGGTTTCTGGAAGAGGTAAAGAAGAGAGAGAAAGAGGTTTATTTGGAGTGGGGAAGATGAAGATGAAATGACAGTTGAGAGAGGAAAGATTGGGAGGTGTAAGTTTTTTTTTTTTTTGGAACATGAGGAGGCTTGAGTTTATTTTGGCTTTAATGTTGAAGGATAAGAATGAGATAATTGTGATTTTGGAGGATAAAAGTGGAAAAAAAATGTTTTTCAAATATGCTCACTTTTTAAAGTAGTATAGATAGATGTATAGTTAATGCTTGTGCCTGAAAACACTATAACAAAACAAAAATATCAATTGAAAAAATAAAATATTCACCAACCAATTTAGCCTACTACTTCCTAAAAATATATCAACCTAGTTTTTATAGAAACAAGATCCTACACAAAAACACAACTCAAACCAACTATTGGACTCACCATCACGCCAATCCTCCCTTAATACAAACATTTACAAACTACCCGACATACTCAACTAAACATCTTCATACATGTATTACGATTTGCTCTACCCTAAAAATTCCATCATCATATAAAAAATTCATTACCAAACGAAAAGCCAAATCAAACACTGCTCCAACATATTTAATTAACAACTCTAATCCAAAACCCACAACAAACACAACATTCTACCCCTAACCAATTCAAGCCTAATGAAAAAGATAGAAAAAACAACCTCATAGTGAATGATGATATCAAAGCAAAAAAAAAATATTTATTTAATTTATGTTGTAAATCATGTCCAAAAAAAAAAAAAAAACTACCTACTATTTTTCTTTTCCATAACTAAACAAGAATTTCAAAAAACAGTGCGGGCAATATTATCGTATGTCAAAGCCTTCTCCATCGAGATAAAGAAATTATGGAGTTTCTTCAAGTGTCCCCATTTTGGTTGATGGGACCCACTCATCTAATAGATGATATGCATTTGGGTTACAACTTTTTAAGTTTCATTTGAGTTTTCTAACATTGCTCTTTAAAACAACAGTGACCCAACTATTTCAGTGAAGTGGAGTTTTTATTACTGTATCATATCAGTCAGAAACGGAACCAAGAGCTAAACAATGGCATAACTAAAAATTTTATTAACTACATAAATAGTTATACAAAATTTATCAAAATTAAATTTCATACAATACAATTGTAAAAATTAGTTTGGGTCATAAAATTCAAGGATCAATTCTTACTTTCTTCAAAATAATTTGTGACAACATCATGATCCATTATGATATAATGCAATTACTTGAAAATAATTTATCTTTACAAATAATAATTTCACACAGTAAAATAAAATTGAGTAGTGAGTGAACATATTATTTTTAATATAAGCCACATTTATAATTATTTAGAATCATAATGCCATAAGAAATACACGTTCAAACATCAAATGGAAAATCTAATTACAATTTAATACATGAGGTAGCATACATCTATATATGGGCCGCCAAATATTATACCAAAATAGTCCCACCGTGATATTGTAATAAACCCAAGAAAAGGACAATAAGAATAATGCCATACAACAGCAGAGTCGAAACATTTAAAAAATAAAAACCATATAGGCAAATACTAAAGACAAGCACAATTAATTGCAAACCATGTATCGTGCACCCATGCCATGCAAGGTAATCCAAAAGATTAAAAAAAAAAAAAAAGCATTAGGAAAAGTTAATCTCGGTGAACAATGGGATGCTTACCTTTGCCTATTCTACCCAAACATTTGAGACTTCTGACGAGCCCAGATCTGCTAGGCCTAGCCCAATAAACCAAGTAAGCTTGGATCAGTTAAAAGGCGGGCCAAGCACAGTTAATCAATTCTATCCAGTCTAAGGTCAAAGGAGTCCATAAAAAAAAGAGTACGTGGGGGAGAGATCTTCGGGATACACACCCTCGAAGATCATGGTTACCTTAATTGTATTTACATTTTGTAGCTATCCTCCCGAGAAATTAGTGTCTTTACTCTCACGTCACCGCCTCAACAAAGGTTCAATGCCTATAAATTGTAAGTTCTCTCTACATTAGAGGACACATTGAGCTCTACCTCTACACCTCTCTACACACACATAACTTTTCTCTCTCCTAACTATTGCACCTCTCCCGGAGCTAACCATTATTTCTCTCTCTCTCTCTCGTTTTCCTTACTTAATCAATAAAGACCCCCCGGACACCGTTGCCGTTTCCCAGAGTGGAGTAGGTCACCCGGACCGAACCACTATATAACTGTGTGTTGATTCAATATTTACATTACTGTCATTGATTGTTTTATTTATTGTCTATTAATTACACCTTATCACACACTCGACTGTTGATCTTGCACGAGACTATTTTGTGCATCATCAACTTCAAATCTCGGTGAGCAATGGGATGCTTTAGCTTCATTTCCTTTGCCTGTGGATGGCAACAAAACACCTACTTTAAATCCGTGCTATATAGATTTGATTCTCTGCAAACAAATACATCAAACACATCCTTTTTCTTTAGAGAAATTATGTAGAAAAGTAGTTATATATCTTCACTACTATTTTCTACAAATGTTGTAGAAAATAATTGACATCTATTTAACGTCTCATGTGATGTTTGACCACTAAATTATCCGTGCTAGTTAAGTCTCTCTGACTTTGGCTTGAGCTAGTTGTTGCAATGGATAACTATAAGAATTAATGAGACCCACATGAATTGGCACATGTGATTTTACTGATTATTATCGGATAATTAGTTTGGATTAGATAATAATAATGTTATCAATCCTAAACTAATAATGTTTTCTCATTGATCAATGAGAATAAGTGGTTTTATCGCGTCCTACTTTGATGGAAAGTGAAGTTTATGTTGAATTTCAAGCCCCATCCCGGTCTCCCAAGGATGAGATGCGACTAGGTTTTTGATACACCTGTTTACATATGTAATCTGGATTAATAAAACACAAAATAATCCCACATGTGCAACAACATCGCCTATCACCTTAGCCATTAAGCATGATGGTAATATCTGGTTCATAACCTGTACCATATATAACACATGTACCATTTCTTTTTCCAAGCCTTATACATATACAAAATCCCACACCCACATAGCATACATCACAATGTATGCTTGTTGAGTCTGTTTACAATTGTACACTATTAACCTGCTATAATAATCTCTCACTCAATATAATATACAACCCAGTAAAGAATTATACAAACAATCAACTTGTATCACTCACTCGTTACAACTAAATACATAATTAACGGACATACAACCTGAGTAATATCACACTAACTTTGTTGGACTACTCCGGATTGAATTCAACTCCATGAGATAATACTCAACCGGCTGGACGGTGGACTGATCTGCAACTCCCTCGATAGTACATGAAAAAGAGAAACTATAGGGGTGTGAGCTAAATCACGCGCTCAGTGAGTATACATGTTGTATATGAAATGGAAATGATAGTAATACACAGAAGTAAGTAGATACTACGTAGATACACATATCAAACAACAACATCAATCCAATTCCAAAGAATTCACAAGCCACAAAATATTCATACTACCCCTCGGGAACACATGGATCCAAGTTTCTCGAGCCTCCCGGGAACACCACAGTGCTAGCACACCACTGCACGACCAGTGATCAAGCATCGACGTTCCTGTCTTAGACAGTGCGTCACATTCCACAATACACAGCACAAAGCTTCATTCAATCATATAAGCACGTAGCACATAATCCTGAAGAATTGCTATTAAATTCTATCATTTATTATCATCTTATAATAGCATTTTCAAAACATATAAAGATATATACCCACCTCAAGTGTACAGATTACAGGCCTTCAGACCTACCGGTGGATTCCTTCGGTGTTACTGTATCTTTCTCAACACCGACTGTCCTACCTGTTCCACCTAACACATTTGTAATTACAATATCAATATGTTTATCACATTTAATAAATAATCATACACTAATGCATGCAAGATGATTCAACCAAAAGTGCCCCGGTAACCCCGGTTACCGCATTGTCTACTCACACACTGACACATTAGATTTAGGGATCACATTTCCTCCCCAAATCTCCAAAATCTCTCACATTAATCACAACTAGGATTAAGTAGGTCAAACACATTGACCGGGGCCCCATTTTCACACATTTCGACCCCGAATCCCAAAAATCACACTTCCGGCATTTTCTTATATTTCGCACCGGATATTATATTCATTTGCATTTGAAACTTACATTATCACATCAAGCATCAATAAGAATGCAGCATGAAAAATTTCGGGTCAATTGGATCAAAATTCACACATGTGATAATAACGTTTATAAATCAGGATTTCGGCATTACCGGCACCCATTTTCAACCTCTATCGCACTTTCCTTTTAAAACAGCCACACTTAAACTTACACACACATTTAATCATGCAAAACAACCCCTTAATTGAACCCTTAAACCCTCCATTTCACACCTTCAAATCTCAGTTTCAACCTAGCCCACTAAAAGTATCCCGAGCATATCAAATGTTCGTTTTTCTCAATTTACTCACACCCGGTTGAACACCCACTTAAAATCCTTCCTTAACAGCCCTTTAATTATGCTCAATACCCTTAATTAGATTCCCACAAAGTCTGTTTTGAAATTAAAATAAAACAGCCCACACATACACATGCTTAAAATTAATCACACACACACACCCCCCTTACCTTCTATTGCTTTCTACTTCTTTCCCCACCTTCTTCTTGCCTTCTCTCACTCTCGGTTTGGCATGGAGGCTCCCCCCCCCAAGTTCCTTCCTTTTCTTTCCTTTCTTCTCCCTCTCGGTTTGAGCTAGAAACACCAAAACTTGGTTTTTCTCTCTCCCTCTCTCCTTCCTTGCTCACGGATCAAGACACACACACACACACACACACATATTTTCTCCTTTCTCTCTTACTCTCCCTCACTCACGGTTCAGTAAAAACAGAACACACACTCACACACACTAATTCATGCTTAAAACAAACACACACTTCTACACCTTAAATTACACACACACACACACACACTCCACACCTTAACAAAAACACACACACACACGGGGCATACACACACAGAGCCACCTAGCTCTAAATATGACTCACCCACTTCATATTTGTACACATGTAAGGATGACTCATTTTAATTGGGTAATTACGCTTGCCTCCCCCAAGTTCTTAAAAGATTTCGAAATCGATCAACTACTATTTCCACACATAAAATTCTATAAATGAGTCTCACTAATACTTCACTAACGTAGTCCACATACTTGATGTATGCTCACACACATCATGGCTATGAAGGTTTTAATTTAATTAACCTTTTAATTGTTTCACATAATTACAATTTAGCCCACATAGTTATGCTAATATGCATGTAATGCATGATCGGGTCTCACAACTCTCCCCCACTAATAAAATTTCGTCCCCAAAATTACTTACCTGCACTAAACAAATGAGGATATTGAGCCCGCATACTTTCCTCAGTCTCCTAGGTTGCTTCCTCTACTGAGTGACTACGCCACAAAACCTTTACCAACGGTATCGTCTTCGTGCATAATATTTTCTCCTTTCTACCCAAAATCTGAACTGGCTGCTCTATATAAGTCAAATCCTCGGCTAACTCTATCGGTTCTGAAGTCAACACATGTGATGGGTCGGACAAGTATTTTCGTAGCATAGAAACATGGAATACATCATGCAACCTGGACAACTCCACTGGTAACTCCAACTGGTATGCAACCGCTCCAATCCGCTCCACAATGATGTACGAACCAATATACCTGGGAGCCAACTTTCATTTCCTGCCAAATCGAATGATCCCTTTCCAAGGTGATACATGTAGGAATACTCGATCACCCACCTCAAATTTCAAGTCACGTCGGCGATTTTCAGCATAACTTTTCTGCCTGTTTTGTGCACTCCGTAATCTCTCATGTATGACTTTAATCTGATTAGCAGTCATCTGCACAATCTCTGGACCCTTTAACTTCCTCTCACCCACTTCACTCCAACACACTGGGGTCTTACACTTCCTCCCCTACAAAGCTTTATATGGTGCCATCTCAATTGAACTCTGATAGTTGTTATTATAAGCAAACTCAATTAAAGACAAATAATCATCCCAGTTACCTCTAAGGTCCATAGCACAAGCTCTCAGCATGTCCTCCAATGTTTGAATAGTACGTTCTGTCTGTCCATCTGTCTGTTGTACTAAACTTCAAAGTAGTGTCCAACGCAGTCTGTAAGCTAGACCAAAACCTCGAAGTACAGCGTGGATCCCTGTTAGAGATAATAGATACAGGTACACCATGTAGCCTAACAATCTCATCAATGTACAATCTAGCTAGCCTGTCAAGAGAATAAGACATCTTAATAGCCAGAAAATGAGCAGACTTCGTTAATCTATCAACTATCACCCAAATGGCCTCATGTCCTTTCTGCGTACGGGGCAAACCACTCACAAAATTCATAGTGATATGCTCCCACTTCCATTCTGAAATTGGTAGAGACTGTAATAAATCTGATGGTCTCTGATTCTCAATCTTCACCTACTGACATACCAAACATCGAGCCACAAACTCAGCTATCTCCCGTTTCATCATAGGCCACCAATAATGCTCTCTCAGGTCACGATACAATTTTGTACTACCTGGATGCATAGCATATGCTGAACTGTGTGCTTCCTCCAAATCTCTCTTTTTAATCATGCATCGTTAGGTACACATAACTGAGAACGAAATAACAAAACATCAGCACTGTTAACAATAAAATCAGTCTTCACCCAAGTCTTCACTTTTTCCTTCAATTTCTCAATTTGGAGATCAAACTACTGTGCCTCTCTGATCTTGTCCACCAACACTGGTCTCAAAGTCAGTGTAGCAAGTAAAGCTGCAGTCTCTCCTATCCCCAGCTGCACTCTTAAAGATTTCAAATCCACAAATAAACCTTGTCGAATCACTCGCAAACTGGCCAATCTACATGATGATTTTCGGCTCAAAGCATCTGCCACAACATTTGCTTTTCCTGGCTGGTAATGAATAATGCAGTCATAATCCTTAATAAGCTCAATCCAGCGCCGCTGCCTTAGGTTCAACTATTTCTGGGCAAACAGATATTTCAAACTCTGGTGATATGTATAAATCTTACATGTAATCCCATATAGAAAATGTCTCCACAATCTCAGTGCAAATACAATAGTTGCAAGCTCTAAATCTGAGTAGGATAATTGCACTCATGTGGTTTCAGATGTCTGAAGGCATAAGCTAACACTCTATCGTGCTGCATCAACACACAACCCAAACCTTGATGTGATGCATCACTATAAACCACGAACTCATCACTTCCTGACGGAATGATCAATACTGGTGCAGTCGTCAATCTAGTCTTCAGCTCCTGGAAACTCTGCTCACATCTATCAGAACACTCAAACTTTACACCCTTCCGAGTCAATTAGGTCAGGGGCATGGCAATAATGGAGAAATTATGTACAAACATCCGGTAATAACCTGTCAATGCCAGAAAACTCTGAATCTCTGTCACTATCTTCGGTCTCTCCCAGTTAACTATAGTATCAATCTTAGTTGGATCAACACATACACCATCACCAGAAACTACATGCCCAAAAAACACAACCCTGTCCAACCAAAACTCACATTTGCTGAATTTGGCAAATAATTGTCTATCCCTCAATGTCTGCAGTACCACCCTTAAATGCTGCATATGCTCCTCCTTACTACGGGAGTATATCAATATACCATCGATGAACACTATCACAACTGAATCAAGATATGGCGGGAATATCCGGTTCATCAGATCCATAAATATAGTAGGAGCATTAGTCACACCAAATGGCATCACTAGAAACTCATAGTGTCCATACCTGGTCCGAAAAGCAGTCTTTGATATATCACTATCCCTTACTTTCAACTGATGATATCCTAACTGAAGATCAATCTTTGAAAACACCCGGGCACCTTATAGTTGGTCCAGCAAATCATCGATACGGGGCAATGGATACTTGTTCTGGATAGTCACCCTATTCAGCTGTCTGTAATCAATGCATAACCTCATAGTATCATCCTTCTTCTTTACAAATAATACTAGTGCACCCCAAGGAGAGACACTAGGTCGTATGAATCCCCGATCTAACAAATCCTGCAACTACAATTTAAGTTCCTTCAATTCAGCTAGAGCCATCCTGTATGGAGTAATAGATATGGGACTAGTTCCTGGCACAAGCTCAATAGCAAATTCCACCTCCTGATCAACTGGTAACCCTGGTAACTCTTTAGGAAACACACTAGCAAATTCGTTAACCACAGGAATATTCTTCAATACAGGAGTACCTCTATGAGTATCTTTCACATAAGCCAAGTACCCATAGCATCCTTTCCTGAGTAATTTTCTGGCTTTAATTACAGATATCAAATTCTTCGGCTCAGGGCGTCACTCTCTAAAGAACCAAAACAAAGGAACATGTGGGATTCTAAACACTATCTCTTTACGAAAACAGTCAATAGTGGCATGATATGCAGCTAACAAATCCATCCCCAAAATCAAATCAAAATCCTGGAATTCAAGAGGTAACCGATCTGTAGGTAATTCTCTATTACCCACCTCAACTAGGCACCCCCTATATACTACCCCCAGCCATCACACAATCACCCGTGGGAGTAGCTATAGTCAATCCACAGTCTAATATGGTAGGTGGTCTATTAACATGCATGGAGAATGACAGTGATATAAATGAACGGGTGGCACTTGAATCTATAAGTACTCGTGCCTGCTGACCAAAAATAGTTATGATACCTGTGACCACATCCGGGGTCGCCTAAGCATCCCACTAGGTAAGTACGAAGACACGACCTCTAGCCTCAAGTCCGCTCGGTCCACTGCCACCAGCACCACTACCTCCAGTGCCACCTCTGGTACTGCCTCCACGTCCTCGACCTCTGCCACTCATTGCTCCTTGGGACACTGTAGATGCACTATCCATCGATGAACTATGGGTAGGATACTGCGGACAATCCCTCAGCATATGTCCCTCCTGGCCACATAAAAAGCAACGTCGTGATACAGCTGGTCCTGGTTCTCCCATAAGACAGTTCCGTACAATGTGCCCAATTTGCTCACAATGGTAACAAGTAACTATACTCCCCTGAGACTGTCCCATCTCTCGACCCGGTGCAAATGAAGATGATCCACTCACTCTATGTCCTCGACTCTGGAATGGAACTCCTGATCTCTTCTTGTTTGTACCCTTCGAAAACATTCCTTTCCAAGCTCTGCTAAAAGAACTTCCCTTGGAACCCTGCCCATTTGGCTCATATCTTCCCCTTCTTGCCTGTTCACTTGCACTTTCCATCTCTTTCAGATCAGCTTCCACAATCAAGGCCTTGTTGTATAATTATGAAAATGTGGTTAACTCTAGCATCGAAACACGGGATCGAATATTATAATGTAGCCCCATTTGGAATCTCATGCATCTTTCCCCCTCATTTGCTACAACAGAAGGCATAAATCTGGACAAAGAACTAAATTTGCCCTCATATTCCAGCACTGACTGATTTTTTAGCTGCAGGTGTAAGAATTCATTCACTACAAGAAAAATGTTTTATTGCAACAACTTTCTCTGACGAATAGGAAAAATGGTCGCCAAAAACTGATATTCCACGACCAACATCAGAGTTCGTCACCAAAAATTATTAAAAAAAAATTGGCGACAAAAATCTATACTTGTCGTTGAATGTGGTTGCAAAAAAATTCCTGCAATTGACCAATTTTGGCGCCAATTGGTGTTTACTTTTTGGCGACGGACTTAGTGGTCACAAATTAAATAATGTTTCAATTTAGGAAATGTGCTATTCGGCGACAATATTAGTTCGTCGCCCAAAAATAAATTTTTGTGGCGACAACAATTTTTTGTCGCTGAAATTTTTTTTAATTTTTAATTTACTTTTTTAAAAAATTATTTAGGAATAATTTAGACAAAAAAATAAATAAAGAGCCCGCCCACCCCCTTTTCTCCCTTACCCTCCTTTTTTTTCCCTCCTTTTTCTTCTTCCCCCTTTTTTGTTGTCTTCTTCCCAGCCGCTAGTCTTCCATTAGGTTCCATTAGGTTAATGTGCAAGTAATCCAAAAGGTATGCTCTCTCTCTCTCTCTCTCTACATATATATATATGCACACATATAATAAATTAAAGATTTCTTTGTTTTCTTCTTCTAGCCGCCATTCTCCAAGAATTTGCAAGTGGTCAAAGGTATGGGCCCCTCTCTCACACACACTCATACATAAACAATAAATTAATGATATATATATATATATACACTGATGCCCTAATTTTAATTACAGCAATTTTTTTCTTTTGTGATCCATATGATTTTAACGCAAAAGAATTGGGCATATATTCTTCTTGCGATCAAAATTTTACTTCTTCTTGCGATCAGAATTTTTGCGAGCAGAAAATTACTTCTTGAGATCAGAATTTTTCTTCTTGAAATAATTTAGATTTTTATTCTTCTTTGGCATGAGTTCTAACTGCTAGTTTGATTTGTACGAATAGTTTATGATTTTTGACTGCTGCACGCCTATTACTAATTAGGAAGATGTTAGTGTGATTAGAACCCAAAAAAATAAAATTAGACACTTATTATATATCTTGTGCATGTCGTGTTATTTATGTCGTGTCATTGTTATTCGAGTTGTGTTCATATCAAGACCATGAAAAAAAAATTATTTAGTGTGTTATGAGTATTAAATATTAATTTAGATTATTTATTATACGTATTTAATAATTGTGTCAATTTTATAATCGTTCGTGTCATGTTCGTGATAGGTTCGTATCAACAGGTCAGAGTTGACACCCCTAATATAATTGATTAGATTTCTAGATTAGGTCCCCAAGTTTGTTACAATAGCAATTAAGGATTTCAAATTACAAAAAAAGGACCCCGAAAGAATGGTTGCTTCCTTTAACAAACTCATAGGTTTTGTTGGGTAAGTTTTTTTAAATCTCGGGTAGTGGATTGCATTTAAAGTTAACCAAAAGGTGTAGTTGCAACCTGCCATCTCTCTCTTATATACTTGACAATTAGACACTTGTGATTGTAAATAAAAGAATGCTATTTGGACATAAAAATTTGATCTAATTTGTTGACCTAATGATGTGACTTTATTGGAACCGTTGAATCAACATCAAGTTTTAACGTTTAATAGTGTCCATAGTTAATCCAAAGATCATAGTGAATTAGGGCATCAACAAATTAGGTCTTAATAGCATTGCTCTCGTAAATATCCTGTCTCTTAATATATACTTCACATTGATTACAACATGAAATTAGAGTGTTGTATTTAGAATCGGTCATATTTTGAGGTTTGTGAATATCTTATTTATCGAAAATAAATAATCTACGTACTTAAGGAAAAAAAGTCTACAACTTACTAAAATGGTTTTTAGTTTTTGCATAAGTTGAATCCAAGTATTGGTTAAAAATATATCTTAATTATATTCTGTAAAAATGTGGATCTAATGTAACCTTACCTTGGTGACGTTCCTCATCATAAAAAAAAAAATTCCCAACCCCAGATAGATAGCACCAATCTAGCTAGGCATTTCAGTTAGGGAACACATTGCTCATAACTAAAATGACAAACAAAGGTCAACTTTTTAGATCTAAATAGGATTAAAGAAACAAGGCAATATTTATGGAACATCAACAAGAATTTCCCAAGTGGTTTGAAAAACGAGTAAGAAATATTTTATGAAATACTAAGCATTGTCCATTGTCTGTTTTAATGAAAAAAATGATAATATTATTTTCGTTATGGTCCCTTTGTAGATCAATCAATTGCGATCTGAAGGGTCAACTGAAGCTACTGATGAATTATGGTCATTAGCAAATAGTCCTGATTTTATGGTTAGAATGTACTCAGGTTGCATATGCAATGGAATCCGATTTCACACTAAAGATCGCGACAATCGTCGTAAAACCCAAAATAGTGGATTGGTTGTTGAAGGGGATCATGAGGGAGAAACAATCGACTTCTATGGTTATTTATGTAAAGTATGGGAAATGAGCTATATTTTTGGATATCGTATTGTTTTGTTCCAATGTGAATGGTTCAATCTTGCTAAGGGAAAAACAATGCATATTGATGCACATTTCACAAGTATTGATGTCAGAGGTCGTTGGTACAAAAATGATCCATTTATCCTACCTAGTCAAGTACAACAGGTCTTCTATGTTAATGATACCAAGTATGGTCCACATTGGCAAGTAGTTCAATGGGTCCAACATCGAGGCATATGGGATATACCCGAGTTACCTAACTTAGAAGTAGATGATGATGAACTTGCTAATTTAGGTGATGCGTTTCAACAAGATGAAACCACCGAGGATGTTCTTATAGTTGTTGAAGATCGTGATACCTACCCACTTCATAGGACTGAGCTTGATCCTGTTCTTATTTCAAGTAAAAGGGTTATGACATCTAGAAACCGACAAGATAAGGATATCGAAGATGATTTCATTTGCGATGACGATGATGAGACACTACTAGAGTATAGTGATTTTGAAGAAGATATAAATAGCCTTTCTGAATCTGATGTTGATCAAGATATGTAGGATATTTTACAAATTTACTAGGTGATGGTATGATTATTTATTGTTTTTCACTTAATTTATTTATGATTGAATATTTGCATAATTACCTGAAAAATCTTAATATTTAAGGACACACATATGCCTCCAAAACGTAAACCCATAGCCTTATCTTCCCCTACACGTTCGGATGTACAATCTGGTGGGACGATTGCATCACCGATATCGACTACGCCTAGTCCACATACTGTGGATAGCAACAGCGGTATGATTTTATTTGCTTAAGTTAAATCTAAATTATTTTACATTATTTTATTTTATTTTGTTGTTGGCAGGGTCGACTTCGAGACGAGGGCGAGGCCCCACTCGAGGAAAGGCTACAGAGAAGTTGTTAGCAACACATGGAACATTACGTGTTGAGATCCCCGCAAGTGTGGGTGTTCCTATTGGTGAAAATGTACAACGTTTCATTACAGAGATTGGAACCCTAGCTAGGGGTTTCGTCCCAATTAGAGATGTGACCTAATGGCACGAGTTGTCTATTGAAGAACAAGCCCCTATCATTGCACGACTCTTGGTAATTAAATATTTTCTTTATGTTTGTTGTTAACATACATATTTATTTATTCTTGAAATGATGTACTACTTTTTTTGTGCAGACTAAGTTTAACGTTGTAGGGTATGGTGAATTTGCTCATGTTGCGAAATTCATTGACAAAAAGTTTGCTAAGTTGTATAGTCACTACCGCTGTAGAATGCACAAATACTATATTAGATTGGTGGAGTCTGGGGTGGACCCGAAAGTAAGCCTTATCGAGAAGTTAGTCAAGATGATTGGATTTACATAATAGACCATGTCTACAAGGATCAAAAATTCAAGGTAAACTAATATATATTTTAGTGATGTTGATGGTTTTTAATGCAACATTACTAGTAATTTGTTGTTCCAGCACATTTTTTTTTCTTTTTTAGTAGCAACGATCAAAGATAAATTCTGATAATCGTGCTAAGTTGCCTTACAATCACACTATGGGTTCCAAGTCCTTTCTTTCCGCGATGCATGATATGGTTATAATTTTTTAACTTAAAATTGTTTGTCTTTTATTTGTTTAAATTATTGAAAGTATATAGTTTCATGTGAATTTCTGAAAACAGTCGAACCCTGAGACACACGAGCCGCCACATATCGTGGACTTCTTTCACAAAACCCACATCAGCAAGAAGTCAGGGAAATGGATCTCACCAGAAGCAGAGTCTCGATATGTAAGAATATCAATTGCCTCTATATTTTCATTTTCAAAATTCATAGGTTTTGTTGTTGGGTTATAACTTCTTAAAAATTTCAGGAACGGATGAAAGAGTTAAAAGATCAACCCACAGAGGATGGTGCATCCCCGTTGTCTCAGAAGGAGATTGCATGCACTGTCCTTGGTGCAAGGTCTGGCTATAAGAGGGGTTATGGGGTTGACATGATTTCTTCTTCGATAAAGGTTGCCAGAACTATTGCACATGAGCAGAAGGTAAAAAGTTTGGAGGCAGTTGTTGCGACCTTTCAGGGTGAAAATGAAACCCGACAAAGAGAGTTGGATGAGACTAAGACAAAACTCGAGCAAATGAAAAGGATCCAAGAGATGATGCTACAACAAATGACAGCGGTGAATTTAGCAATGCAACGTGGTGGGGGAAATGGCGAGACTAGCAAGACGACCTCAACTTCGTAAACATTTTAAATTCTAAATATATGCTTAATTTGTTGTTTATTCAAATAAATAATTTTCAATTGTGCTAATGCACTTTTGTTCTTTTTGATGCAGATTGACAATGAATTACTTGTAATTGGTTTTGGCAATGAGATCCCTTCCTTTATGATCTAAGTTGTTTTGAGTTCTTGTGACATATAGATATTGTGGCATTTAGTTTTTTTCACTTTGGATTTTTACATGGATATTTTGGTATGGAATTTTTGTATGAGATTTTGTACGGATTTTTTAGTATGAATTCTTGTATGAATATTTTTATATGGATTTTGTATAATTTTTTTGGAAATTATGTGTTTTTGTTTTATGGATTTCTTATTTTTTAATGATCTTCAATGATTGAAGCACAATAGGAAATATATTTTGATTTGTTACAGGGACAAAATTAGTCATAAAATGTCACTCTATATAAATAATTTTGTTTAGCGATGAGTAAAATTTGGTCGTTAAAAGTCTCTTATTTTTTGCCAGCAAATAAATTTTGTCGCCTATTATTTGAGAGTGAAAGTATTCATTTATTGTTTGGCGACGAAAATATGTTGGTCGCAAAAGACGTACCTTGATTTTCAACGACAAATACTATGTCGTCGCCAAAGAGAGAAAATATGACCACAATAAAATTTCTTTCAACGACGAAAGTTTTCTTGCGACAATCAGATGATTTTTTAAGTGACTAATTTTTTGTCGCTAATAATCTACTTTAGCGACAATACTTTAGTTGGTCGCCAAAAACTTTCAGTGATGAGCCTACCGCGAGAAATTGGTGACCAATCTTTTTCGTCGCAGAAAACTTTTAACGACGAATTATTCACTTTTAGCGACAAAATTTGTTGCCGCTAAAAAATAATTTTCTTGTAGTGATTTTGTTTCTGGTACCGGTAACTCAAAGGAAAATACATCTTGTTGAAAACATCTGTAAGCTGTTGCCATGTAGGAGTTCTAGGAACTGAACTGGCCTCCCCCTCAGTGCATACTAGCAATAATGCTATCTCCGTGGCTTCCCACCAATATTGGGCCTCATCTGCTAGCATAAAAGTGGCCAACAACAATTTATCTTTTTCACCAACTCCCATCACCCTGAATATATTCTCAATGCGGCGTAACCAATTCTATGCTTCCAATGGACCTACGGTTCCCGTGAATATTGGTGGATCTAGCTTTTTAAACTACTCGTACAATGTACCCCTGGGCTTTACTGTCTCCACTCGCATTGTGTGTTGCTCAAAATACTTAGCTGCTGCCTCCCACAGTTGCCTAGCCCCCTGATCACCTAGTTCTTCCTCCACTTGGGGTCTTTTTTCCCTATCACCAGCCCGAGTAGAGGACCCTTCCGCCTCCATGTATCTCTGTAACAAATGTTAATATCGCATATGGGTAATGATGGCATGCAATATTTATTCCACACATGCACACGGACCTCTAACACCCCACCTAAACAGATCATTCTCTAAGTCCACTTTCACTCTAGACTCAAATCGACTACATAATTATAAAATCTAGCTCTGATACCAACTAATTTCTCACGCCCCATCCCGGTCTCCCAAGGATGAGACGCGACTAGGTTTTTGATACACCTGTTTACATATGTAATCTGAATTAATAAAATACTGAATAATCCCACAGGTGCAACAACACCGCCTATCACCTAAGCCATTAAGCATGATGGTAATACCTCACTCATAACTTGTACCATATATAACACATCTACCATTTCTTTTTCCAAGCCTTATACATATATAAAATCCCACAACCACATAGCATACATCACAAGGTATGCCTGTTGAGTCTGTTTACAATTATACACTATTAACCTACTATAATAATCTCTTACTCAATATAATACACAACCCAGCAAAGAATTATATAAACACTCAACCTGTATCACTCACTCGTTAAAACTAAATACATAATTAACAGACATACAACCTGAGTAATATCTCACTAACTTCGTTGGACTACTCCGGATTGAATTCAACTCCACGAGATAATACTCAACCGACTGGACAGTGGATTGACCTGCAACTCCCTCGATAGTACATGAAAAAGAGAAACTATAGGGGTGTGAGCTAAATCACGCGCTCAGTGAGTATACAAGCTGTATATGAAATGGAAATAATAGTAATACACAGAAGTAAGTAGATAATACGTAGATACACATATCAAACAACAATATCAATCCAATTCCAAAGAATTCACAAGCCACGACACATCCATACTACCCCTCATCGGGTAATCGATCCCACATGGATCCATGTCTCTCGAACCTCCCGGGAACACCACAGTGCTAGCACACTACTACACACCCAGTAATCAAGCATCGATGTTCCTGTCTCAGACAGTGCGTCACATTCCACAATACACAATACGCAACACAAAGCATCATTCAATCATATAAGCACGTAGCACATAATCCTGGAGAATTGATATTAAATTATATTATTTACTATTATCTTATAATATCATTTCCAAAATATATAAAGATATATACTCAGCTCAAGTGTACAGATTTACGGGCCTTTGGACCTACCGGTGGATCCCTTCGGTGTTACTATATCTGTCTCAACACCGAATGTCCAACCTGTTCCACCTAATACATTTGTAATTACAATATCAATATGTTTATCACATTTAATAATTAATCATGCACTAATGTATACAAGATTATTCAACCAAAAGTGCCCCTGTAACCCCGGTTACCGCACTGTCTACTCACACACTGGTACATTAGATTTAGGGATCACATTTCCTCCCCAAATCTCCAAAATCTCTCACATTAATCACAATTAAGATTAAGTAGGTCAAACACATTAACCAGGGCCCCATTTTCACACATTTCGACCCCGAATCCCAAAAATCACACATCCGGCATTTAATATATTTCGCACCGAATATTATATTTATTTGCATTCGAAACTTACATTATCACATCAAGCATCAAATAAGAATGCAGCATGAAAAATTTCGGGTCAATTGGATCAAAATTCACTCATGTGATAATAACGTTTATAAATCAGGATTTCGGCATTACCGGCACCCATTTTCAACCTCTATCGCACTTTCCATTTAAAACAACCACACTTAAACTCACACACACATTTAATCATGCAAAAAAGACCCTTAATTGAACCCTTAAACCCTCCATTTCACACCACAAATCTCAGTTTCAGCCTAGCCCACTAAAAGCATCCCGAGCATCTCAAATGTTCATTTTTCTCACTTTACTCACACCCGGTTGAACACCCACTTAAAATCCTTCCTTAACAGCCCTTTAATTATGCTTAATACCCTTAATTAGACTCCCACAAAGTCTGTTTTGAAATTAAAATAAAACAGCCCACACATACACACACATGCTTAAAATTAATCACACACACTAAAATGAACACACACACACCCCCTTACCTTCTCTTGCTTTTTTCTTCTTTCCCCACCTTCTTCTTGCCTTCTCTCACTCTCGGTCTGGCATGGAGGCTCCCCCCCCCCCCCCCCCAAGTTCCTTCCTTTTCTTTCCTTTCTTCTCCCTCTCGTTTTGAGCTAGAAACACCAAAACTTGGTTTTCTCTCTCCCTCTCTCCTTCCTTGCTCACGGCTCAAGAGACACACACACACATATATTTTCTCCTTTCTCTCTTTCTCTCCCTCACTCACGATTCAGTAAAAACAGAACACACACACACACTGATTCATGTTTAAAACACACACACTTCTACACCTTTAATTACATACACACACACTCCAGACCTTAACAAACACACACGCACACGACATACACACACAGATCCACCTAGCTATAAATATGACTCACCCACTTCATATTTGTACACATGTAAGGATGACTCATTTTAATTGGGTAATTACGCTTGCCTCCCCCCAAGTTCTTATGTGATTTCGAAATCGACCCACTACTATTTTCACACATGAAATTCTATAAATGGGTCTCACTAATACTTCACTAACGCGGTCCACATACCCGATGTATGCTCACATACATCATGGCTATGAAGGGTTTACTTTGATTAACCCTTTAATAGTTTCCCACAATTGCAATTTAGCCCACATAGTTATGCTAATATGCATGCAATGTATGATCAGTTCTCACATTGAACTAGAGAACCGGTCCTATCTCTACCTATAAATATAGGCATGCTACATCTGGTTGTGTATCGTAAGATGAAAAGTCAAGAGAGAGAAATTAATTTTTGGGCTACACCAAAAGAGTTCTTGGATCAATGATCAAGTAATTCAAGGTTTACGATAATGACTCAAGTTATGTTGATTGTGATGTTTTTAATTCTGCATTATAAATACATGAAAATATGATTGTTCTAGATCTTAGAATTAGAGTTTGATTGATCTTTTGAGCAAATAAAGGTTACAATAACTTCCAACATTATATGAGTCATGTGTGTCATTTCATATTTTTCCAAAACATTGGTGGCAGTAGAGAAAGAAACATGAAAAGTCCAAGAAAGAGTACTGATAAATAGAGATAGCCAAAGAACAATGCTATTGGGACATAATTTGGAGACTTAACGATTGTAACCATTAGGTTGTCAGTGAGTCCCAACATTAAATTATCACTGGGTCGCAACACTATCAATTCAATGGTCATAATGCTTTAAATTCTTAAATTATGTCCCAAAATTATGTCCAATAGCATTAGTGATAGTGAAAACCCATTCACCGATGTCTGTATGGTTGAGATAAAGTAACATAGTAGTTTATACACACTGGCAGAGCCAGTAGTGGACGAGGTGGCACAGGCCCACCCTAGAATCTTTTTAAAAAATTATTAGTTACGTATATTTTAATAATTTTTTGTATAGTTCATTGCGTCCACCGTATATATTTTGTGTTCATCTTATCAATTTCTTGTTCTATGAAGTAGTATTCTACATAACACACTTTATATTTTACGGACACATTTAGACAAGTTTTAATTTATTGAATTCACTTTATAAAATTATGAAAACTGTGAGGACTAAGTTGCATGATTAAAAAAGTGATACAATTATTTATATAAAGAAAGATATTCTATATAGTATTGATCATGAAGTGATCATACAATGCTCTTAAAGTATGAAAACTTATCGAGATCAATTGTAAATAATTATAATTAGCCTCTTTTTATTATTTTTCTTTATATACATTATATCAACATCGAACCATTTTGTATTTATTGAATGCTTGAGTATCAAATATAATATAACTAGTTATTACTCGAGTCTGAATGTACGAAGTAATAAAAAAAATGATCAATAATAAACATATTTATATTCACACTAAAAATCAAATCACAAACATAGAGACGAGAAAAAAGAATTTAAGCACCGATTGTAGTGGGGGTGAGCGGTGATAGTGCTGGTGGTGGGAGATGGTGATGGTTGTGATGGTGGCGATGACCGTGGTGATAGTGACAACTGTGGGTGGCAACGATGATGGTGGTGGTGGGTTTTGGGTGACGATGGTGGTAGTGGCAACCATAGGTGATCGCGATGGTGGTGGCGATGTGGGTGGTGGTGGGAGACGGTGATGGTGGTTGGCAGTGGTGGTGGTGGTGGGCGACGACAGGTGTTTCTGGGCGACAGTGTAATGGGTGGTGGCGAATGATGGTGGTGGTAGTGGTAGATAGTGTGGGGGTGGGGGACCGTGGGTGGTGGCAATAGTGGTAGATAGTGTGGGGGTGGGGGACTGTGGGTGGTGGCAGTAGTGGTGGGCGATGACGGGTGGTGGTGATTTGTGGTAGTGGGTGGTGGTTGGTGGTGGTGGGCAACAGTGGTAGTGGTGGGTGCTTACGGTTGGTGATGATGGTAGTGGTAATAAATATTAAAATGAGATGATGATGGTGGTGGATAGTGGTGGGTGGTGGCGGTGGACGACGGTGGTAGCAATCGGTGGTGGATGGTGGTGGTGCTCCTGGGGGTGGCGGTGGGGTGCGACGGCGGTGGCGGTGGCGGTGGCGGCGGTGGTGGGCAGTTCCAAACACTACTTTTTTTTAAGTACTAATGAAAATTTATAAGTCTTAGAAGTACTTTTAAAAAGTTACCCCAAACACACCCTTAGGGGCCTTTTTTCCTTATAAAATTTGGGGTGTTAATATTAACCGTCGGATTAACTTTAAAATAAAATTTAGACAAATCTAGACCTCGAAAAGCTAATAGTCATTTTATTTATCTTTTGAAATTTGAGTTGTATTGTACTTTATAATTTATGAATTGAATTGTATTGTCACTTTATCTTTTGAGATTTGAAGTGTCAACTCTAAACAAAATTTTTGATTTCGTCACTGTTTGTACAAATAAGTATACACAAACATACACAGTTAAGCGATCATATAAGCTCTACACCGTAACTTCTAGTGGGTATTTGTTATGTGGACCGTTAGATGACGATCAAACGTCCACTAATCAAAAATAATTATCAAGATCAAACAAATTTAGCTATTAACTAAATAAAAAATCCTAATCCTATTAGGAAAGTCAATTTAACCTATTTGAAATTAATTTTTTGACATCAATAATAAATTGTTTTGCAGCATTTCTTTTAAAAAAAAAATAATGGGCTCTGCTTACCAGAATAGTTTTCCCCCCAATACTTCACATTAATGGTCCGTTTGGTAGGAGAGATAGAAAAGAGGATGGATGGAAAATAGGGGGGATAAAACTTTTCATCCCCGATGGAAAGAAACAATTTTTCATTACTTTTTGTTTGGTACGATGGATGGAAAGTTGGAAGGATTGATTTTCCTTTGTTTGGTATTAGAGGAAAATAAAAGGAAAGAAAATGAATATAAATTAAATTTACCATTATACCTTTACATATAACAAGATTTTTTTATTGAATATACACTTGTAAACAAATAGTCATGAGGATTAAAAAAAATAATGTTATTGGGACTTAAAAAATTGATCTAATTTGTTGACCTAATTATGTGTCAATAATGTGGCCTAATAGTTTTGTTGTGACTGTAACTCTTGCACTTTTTTCATTAAATTTCTATCACTTGACTTATTATTATGTCATTTTTTTAGGTCCCAATAATATTACTCATAAAAAAAATAGAGGAAAGAAAGTGGGGAAAAAACCTTATAATCTATATCTATATTACTAATAAAAGGAAGCTAAATGTAAAACTTTTGAATACCTAATTTACCCATAAACAATTCTTTAAAGTCATGTATGTCCTCCTACCATTATAGTAAAGCCCTGTACTCTGTCTCTCTCCCTTCTCCACCGAATAAATGCAAATTCCAAACCGATGTAACCCCTCTCCCCAAGCCCTTACTCCCATCGTGGCTGGCCAAATTCCACCGCCCCCTTCCACCCCCACCGGTCTAGATATAAGCTGACTCCTTAGGTATCAATCGTTGTTTTTGTCGTCTGGGGGCATCCATGTCAGTGGCTTCGTAGTGGCATTGGCGTTGGCTTCGTTCAGTGGAAGTTGAAAGCGCAGTCCTTCTATAGTAACTGATACATAACGTCTCAGTCATCAGTTACCAATTTCAATAATTGCTGCCCTCACTCCTTCTGCCTCTACATATTCTGAGTCTTAGTGTATGAATTTACAATGTCTATATCAGTAATCAAATTGGGTTGTAGCAATTCCTATACACCCAATTGCAATTTCATTCACTATCTCCATTGGAAACACACATCCGTCTGCCTTTCTATTTTGGACCCAGCCCTGGATTTCTTGATATTGCTATTTTGCGTGTATATGCTGCTTGTTCTTACATTCTGTGTTGATTCTCTCCATACGTAACAAAGCTTGGAAGTTTGAGCTTCTTGAGGTTTAGCAGCTTCTTAGTTCTGGAGATCACTCAGGTTGGTCTCTCTCCTTCTCTGATCTTTTATTGTTTTATGTAAGTTTTATGGTATTTGGGTTGTTGGTGTTTCACCTCCTTGCTCTTCATTCTGTTGTTGAATTGGTTTGTGTTTTAAACTTGATGCATTGTTCTCGATGTTTTCATTCTTGCAAATTCTATTACAACTTTGAAACAATATGTCTATTAAATTGTTGTTCTTTTTGTTTGTCTTGTTTTCATAAAGAAAGAGGTAAAAAATTACCTAGAAAAAGTGTGAACCAAAAGAATTAATAATTTTACAACAACGGATATTCTTTTACATGAAAGCTTTGCATCAAACCTGATACATAATAGGCACTTTGAAGTATTTGAATACCAGAACAAATACAAAAAAGATTGTCCACTGATAAACTCTGTTCCAGTAGATACCTGAATATGACGATGGCCATTATTTCAGAACGAGGATGACAAAGAAGTAAAATCCAGGATGATCAAGCAGAAGATTAAACCATAACATGTAACTTCGAGGAACATACAAAAAAGCAACCATGGAGTAGAATACAAATGCCAATAAATGAAATGGTTTTACCAAAAATAGTAACGACAATTCGAGGCCTTCTTATCCTATGCCCCTACATGTCTTCCCTCATAATTTTGTGAGCTTTAAGGGGTAAGGTGATGGGTTGGGGCAAGTTGTAGGTGTCCCTTAAGAGTATGGAAAAGACAAAAACCAGCCAAAACACACAAAGGCAAAGAATGAATGAAACCAAGGAACTGAAAAAATACTTGGGAAAAGACAGGCCTTAGGGAAAGTTGAAGAATTGATGAAATATCAATGCTCAATAATTAAAACTGCTTTTCAAAAAGCACTCCAAATCAGACAAAGAATGACAAAGTGGGCAATGAGTCTTAAGCAGCAAAAGTCTGCCATAACACCCTCACTTCCCCATTTAAATGCTCCAACAAGCTGCATAAGATCCTCTCACTTTTTACCCCCCCCTCCCCCACTAAGAATGAAGGTAGATGATAGCTTAAATGAATAAAAGGGGCAGATAAACCCAGATAACATTACAAAATGCAGTTACTCACTGAACACCATTGTTTTTATATGTACCAAAAACAAAAGAAAAGAAAAGCACCATACGTTGTATTATTTTTTTCCTTTTGTGTGTCGAGCTTTAGTCAATCTATAATTTACATGTGTACTTTGAAAATGTGACACAACATGACAAACAATCTTAAGAGACACAAGCAATCAATAAACTATGACCACTGTTGTTAAATTATTATGAAAGAAACCATAGTAGCATGAGATAAGTACCTAGAGTGTCCATGGTAATCCATCAGAATACATAGTTCCACAAAGCCAGGCAACTAAAAAACCACAATCTCTTAATCATCCGGACAATAACTTATGATTTAGACATAGTCTAAATTGCAGCATCATTTTGGGATTGCCTCAAAATATTTTATTTTAAGAAACTAAAAAGGATAATTCTCTCTCTTTTTTCTCTTTTTGGTAGTTCTCACACCAAATTACAAAATCCACACATCCATAATTAAATAATGAGCTGATATAGTGATAGATGCTCATACCCAGCAAAAAACTCAGATGCCTTGCCAACTCCATCTTTCAACCCCAAACCAACACCAAATGCCACTGCTGTGCAAACTTACAACAATGAGTGACTTGGTAGATTCTGAAAAATAAGATATTATCCCCAAGCAGCAACATTCGCAGTCAAAATTACAGATGTCCATAGAAAACCAGAGTGAGTAACAACCATTTCCTCATAAAAATTAGCAAGAGAACAAAAAAAAAAACTAGACCATTGACATAAAATACAACAAGGTTTTTTTTTTCTTTTTCCCTCGTACCTTTCTTATTATGATGTATGGTTGCTGTGAAAATGTGGAAAGAGATATAAATTGAAAATTTTTAATTGTAGATTTTTACATTGTTTGGGAATTGAGCAAACTTCTTAGTTCTTGAGATCACTCAGGTTGGTCTCTTTCCTTCTCTGATCTTTTATTGTTTTATGTAAGTTTTATGGTATTTGGGTTGTTGGTGTTGCACCTCCTTGTTCTTCATTGTGTTGTTGAATTGGTTTGTGTTTTAAACTTGATGCATAGTTCTTGATGTTTTCATTCTTTCAAATTCTATTACAACTTTGAAACAATATATCTATTAAATTGTTGTTCTCTTTGTTTGAACATTGATTGAGGGTATTTTTTGTTAATTCAACACTAATACTATGAAATAATATCATAACCAAACAACCTATTGAATTAAACAACTACTATCCAACGTTTATGTTGTATATTATCAAACACTAGATAAAATGACGTATTATTCTAATACTCAATTTAATCTTGTCTTTTATACATCTGTATTGTATTAAACTGTATTATTTTATCCAATCAAACTATTTTTAATACGGCAACCAAACGAGTCCTCATTGGTTAGTGACACCACGTGTCACTGATAATGTAATAAGTTACATTGCAATATTTTCTCCCGGTAAGGACGAGAGCCCCCATTCGTACTTTTTGGGGTTTTGAAGGATAAGGAAGGGGGGGGGGGGGGGGACACAGATCTGAAAATTCTCTGTCATTACATTAGTGTTAACATAGACCCACGTTTAGTGAAGTTAATGAAAAAAAAAAATAAAGTAATTCGAGCATTGAGTATTAAGCCTCAACATTAGAAGCTAACTCTCTTGAAACAAAGGGTGAGGGGCCAACTTGAAAAACCTTTGATGGTGGATTGGAATATCATTCTTGTAAAAAAAACTATATACCAATGTCAAAAATGCTAAGAAGTAATGGAATATCATGCTTATAAAAAACTATGAATGGCTGATCATATAGCCAGAGAAAATCTTCATGCCAGAGCAATTGATATCAATTTATTACTAAAGGATAAAAACACCCTTTTGAAGTAACCAACACCACCTGTCTGTCAGTGTGTTCTTCCTCAACCCAATCTATAACATTTTATAAAAAAAGAAGAAAAAAATTCAGCATTACCACACACAAATCCTAACCCTCCATGGTCAATACTGCATCTCGGTTACTTCTATCAAAAGACAAGATAATCCTAAGTTGAAACCATCATGTCTGCTTCGGTATGCGTTATGACTATGCTAATTGTACTTTGTATGCAACATCCATAAGCACATGAACTGGAAAAAAAAAAAAGAAAAAAAAAAGAAAAAGAAATCACTTTGATTTCATTTTACTAGGCAGAGAATAGGGGAAGGAAAGAATAATGAAGGAAATGAGTTCTATCCTTCTCCAAACCAATCCCCTGTAAACTGAAATCCTTTCAGTTGAAAATGAATAACAATCTTAATTTATTACTAGATTCAAGAGGAAATTCATAAGTGGAATTGATCAATTCACTAACTTAAAGGAACATGGTTTGATGAAATTCATTTATCATTAGGAGGTTGACTGCATTACCTGGATATCTTGGCTTTAACTCTATCATGTTTTTTGATGAACATGGCATGAACAAATAAATTTTTGGGACAATTTCAGAAGACATAAAAGTTCAAAGAGGCAATTATCTTAGCGCATCAAACCATACAATCAACATATAAGCTGTGAAAAGTTATGAATCTATATAATTTTCTCTTACAATATATTCAAATTAAAAAACCGATAAACCGTCACATCAAAACAACGGCCCGAAAATTATCTCATTATTTGCGATAGGTCTATCATCAAAAAAGAAAAAAGCTCAAATTCAAGCATTCTTCTTACTACAAGTCAAAATTACAGATGTCCATAGAAAACCAGAGTAAAAACCATTTCCTCAAAAAATTAGCAAGAGAACAAAAAAAAAAAAAAAACTAGACCATTGACATAAAATACAAGGTTTTCGTTTTCTTTTTCCCTCTTAACTTTCTTATTATGATGTATGGTTGCTGTGAAAATGTGGAAAGAGATAAATTTAAAATTTTTAATTGTAGATTTTTACATTGTTTGGGAATTGAGCAAACTCAATTGGCCTCTTGAAGATCGTAATAATATTATTCTGATTCTATTTTATGGACTTCTTACTTTTTGGAGACCCATGTTTTACTTTCTCATTTTCATTGTTCTTGTTGTTGCGGGACTACTCAAGGAGTTATTGTTGTTTTGGGCTTTTGGTTTTTACCTATGTGGATCAAGGAACATGCTATATTGGTTGCTTTGTTTGATAATTTTCTTTCTTATAGCTTGCCTTTATGTACACTGTGAATTATATATGTTGATAAGTGGGCAAACATAGAAGAATCCAATGATATGAAATGGTCAAAAACTACTATTTTATTTCAGACGAATGAAATATGCCTATGTAATAGTGTCGCTACATTGTGCAGTTTCAATCTAAGTTTTTCATCGAAGTACTAAAGTGCAATAGTGTCTCACAAAAATGACATCACATAAAGGTTTGTGCCTTATACCAATTAATTTTGGAAAACTGCAGAATAGTATAATCCATAATCTTATAATAATAATTATTCTAGAATCAGACAGAATTCCTCAAAATTCACGTGGAAACAGTAGATATGCCCGCTTAACCAATGAACAAAGGACGTCATACATCGAAAGGGTGGGAGAAAGAAGAAGGATATCCAATAGTGTTGCAGAACCTAGACATGAACATGATTCTTGTACTCCTACAAGAAGGAAAAGACACAGAGTCGATTGGTTACTAAGAGCCCAGTTAGACGCCTATGAAAGTGAAGGTCAGAAATATAGAAAAAAATTTGGAATAAAAATTCCCAATCATAATTGCTATACTAAAAATAGCCAATATTTTTTTATAGGCCAAATAATATATCAACCAGTATGTTGTAGTCTACATGAGTTAGAGGAAGCTACAATTTCTATGCATTGTGGCGCAAAGAAATTCCAATATGAACCCCCAACATTATGTTGCTACAATGGTGAAGTAAAACTGGCGCCAACAGAAGTTTCGAAAGAATTACATGATTTATTCATATCTAATACTGCAGAGGCGATTGATTTTCGAAGGAACATTCGAGCATATAATAGCATCTTTTCATTCATATCTCTTGGAGTGAATCTCGACAAAGATCTTGCAACGGCTAGACAAGGGATTTACACATATCGTGTGCAAGGACAAATTTATCATGACCTTCCAGCCTTGTTGCCTGAACAAAATAGCCCATGTTACTTTCAGTTATACTTCTATGATACTGAAAATGAAGCCCAGAATAGGATGAGGATAATACCCGGTATTAATCTCAATGAGGCTACTGTGAATAAATTGAGGAGAGTTCTTGATGGAAACCCTTATGCTCAATTCTTGCGAACAATAAAAGATTTTCCTTCTTTGGATAATTTTGAGATCCATATTACAAAGGATATCAGACTAAATCAGCGAGTTTATAACTCACCTTCATCGGATCAAGTTGCAGCTATATGGATTGAAGGAAATAACCCTGATGCCCCTCTAGAGAGAGATATCGTAGTACATGCACACTTTGGTCGGAGACAAAGAGTTAAACATTACTTTGGATGTTATGACCCTTTAGAATATCCTCTATTGTTTCCCAAAGGAGAGGTTGGATGGCATCAGAATATTAAAAAGAAAAATGTTAGAGACAATATTGGTACTCACAGAGAAGCAGAAAATACCACTAATTCAACAGTCCAAATTTTTACATCCACAGAAGATATCTTCAATCGAGAACAAGAAGGTACTAATACATACATACATATCAAGATATAAGTACACTAACACCTTACATTTTATGCATAACACCAATTTTCAAATTCCCTTTTAATGTAGATGTCGAACGTGAAAGTTTTGGAAAGGTTTCATGTCGAGAGTATTATTCCTTCAAGCTACAAATTAGAGAGAATAGTCAATTTACTCTGTTATCAGCCGGCCGATTATTGCAACAATATGCAGTTGATATGTACATCAAGCTTGAGACAACCAGGTTGGACTATTATCGTAGACAACAATCAAAAGTGAGAGCAGAATTATATCAGGGAATAGTTGACAGTGTCACAGTAGGAGAAACTAGGGGACACCAAGTCAGCCAAAGGTTAGTTCTTCCTGCATCATTTGTTAGAGGCCCTCGTGACATGCGTCGCATATATCTTGATGCAATGGCTTTAGTGCAACGATATGGAAAGCCAGATCTTTTCACCACTATGACCTGCAATCCAGAGTGGAAGGAAATCAAAGCCGAACTAAAACCAGGACAATTGCCTCAAAACCGACCATATTTGACTTCAAGGGTGTTTCGAGCGAAACTGCATGACCTAAAAGACCAGATATTCAAGAAGGAAATATTTGGGAAAGTTGCAGCACACGTTCATGTCATTGAATTTCATAAAAGAGGGTTGCCACATGCACATATGCTAATAATAATGAAGTCGGGATTCAAGATCATGAAACCTAATGAATATGACAAATTTGTATCCGCAGAAATTCCTAATGAAGAGGAATATCCATATCTCCATGAGATGGTTGTGAAACATATGATGCATGGCCCATGTGGTGAACTAAATAAAAACAACTCTTGCATGTTGAATGGAGAGTGTAAGAATCATTATCCTCGAAGGTTTTGCTCGAAAACAACACAAGGAAAATATGCATACCCATTATATAGAAGAAGAAATGACAAACGACATGTACGAGTGTGCAACAAGGTACTAGATAACAGATGGGTAGTTCCTCACAATCCATACCTTCTTACAAGATACAATTGCCACATAAATGTTGAGATATGCTCTGGTTTAAAGGCTGTCAAATATCTATATAAGTATATCTACAAAGGTCATGACAGGGTTGCTGTATATATTGCCTTAGCTGATGGCGAAACTGTAATATATGGGATTCAACAATTTCAGGATGCAAGATGGGTATCGGCACAAGAGTTGATGTGGAGAATTTTCGAGTTCAACTTGAACGAGATGTATCCGCCGGTGATAAATTTACAGTTACATCTCCCCAACAAACAATCAGTTTGTTATTGGGAAACTCATAATTTAGAACATGTACTTCTGTGGGACAACATTACAAGAACAATGCTTACGGAATACTTTCAAACTTGCTCAAACTATGGTGACACACGCAAGTATCTATATTGGGAACTCCCAGAGCATTATGTATGGAACAAGAAGGGTAAATGTTGGACTCGAAGGAAAAGGGGAGAGGTTATTGGTCGTGTCAATGGTGCAAATCCTGTTAAAGGTGAGAGATACTATTTAAGGATCCTACTAAACCATGTAAGAGGACATACATCATTCGAAGATTTGTTGATGGTCAATGGAGTACGTTACTTATCATTCAAAGAAGCCGCTCAAAAAAGAGGACTTCTAGAATCAGATGAAAGCATCTCAGAGTGTTTGAATGGGGCCTCAACATTTCAAATGCCTCAAGCACTTCGTAGGTTATTTGCAACAATATTAGTTTTCTATGAACCTTCTGATGTAAGAAAACTATGGGATGACCACTATGAATCCATGTCTGAAGACTTCAAAAGAATCTATGAGGAGCAACCGAAAACACAATTGTCTTGCACGTTGGCAAGAATTAACTCCTTCCTTGAAAGCGTGGGGAAAAGCACTAGAGATTATGACTTACCTGTACTGACAGTTGTGGAGGATTCAAGTATAATTGAACCAAGACAAAATCATTCAAGAGAAGTTGCAGATGAAATGACCATTGAAACCCCACCAGAAGATTACCCTGCGCCACAAAGCTTTAACCTCGAACAAGAGGCCGTATATACAACAATATTAGAACGGGTAAACTCAGGGCAGCCAGGAGTATTCTTTGTTGATGGTCCAGGAGGAACGGGAAAGACATATTTGTATCTTGCAATGCTTGCCACCATAAGATCAAGAGGAAAGGTAGCTCTCGCGACAGCAACATACGGAGTAGCTGCTGCAATAATGCCAGGGGGGAGGACAGCTCACTCACGATTCAAAATACCCATCCAGACCACAGAGACAAGCTTATGCAACATATCCAAGCAGAGTGGACTTGCAGAACTAATTCTCAGAGCCAAGTTAATCATATGGGATGAGGCAACCATGGCCAAACGATTTGCAATTGAGACATTAGATAGGAGCTTAAAAGACATAATGAGTAGTCAACATTCATTTGGAGGAAAGGTTATCATTTTCGGTGGACACTTTAGGCAGGTATTACCGGTTGTTTATCGTGGTACAAGAGAAGAAACCATTGACGCAAGCTTAGTGAGATCACACTTGTGGAATCACATGGAAAAACTAAGCTTGACAGTAAATATGAGAGCACGAGCAGATCCAAACTTCAACAATTTTCTCTTACATGTTGGAAATGGGGATGCAGAGACCAATAGTGATGATATAATCTCTCTTCCGGATGAAATAGTGATACAATACAGTGACAATGAAGCTTCAGAGAATAATCTAATAAACAGCGTATTCCCGACGTTGAACGAATATGCACATTTGTCAAAATACATGACAGAACGTGCAATCCTTACAACAACAAATGAAGACGTGGACTAGCTGAATGAAAAGCTGATTAACCTATTTCCCGGAAGGAGCACAATATTCACTAGCTTTGATGAAGCAGTTGATGACACAAACAACTACTACCAAGAAGAATTTTTGAATTAGTTGAAGCCAAATGGTCTTCCTCCACATAAATTAATCCTCAATGAAAACTACCCAATTATGCTTCTGAGGAATTTGGATCCATCAAATGGTTTATGCAATGGAACAAGAATGGTATGCAAAAAATTTGTCCACAATGTTATTCACGCTGAAATAACAAATGGCCAACATGCTGGAAAACAAGTGTTCCTACCAAGAATCCCTCTTTCACCTGCTGAAACAGAAGGTTATCCATTTGAATTCAAGAGAAAGCAGTTTCCTATACGCCTGTGTTTTGCGATGACTATAAACAAAGCACAAGGACAAACAATACCATATGTAGGAGTTTATCTTCCTCAACATGTGTTCTCCCATGGTCAACTCTATGTTGCACTATCGTGTGGAATTTCGATGTCAACAACTAAAGTTTTGGTCAAACCATATAACAAGAAAAAAAGAAGAGGAGTCTACACCAAAAATATTGTGTATAAAGAGGTCCTCCCACACCATAGGTGTTTCCAAAATAAACATAGTCTTACTATTATAATATAATATACTACCTCTAAATGTTTGCAAACAATAACATTTTGATTTCTAATATCGTGCTTCTATTGTACTCTCATTTCTTCATATTGAATACTCATATAAAGCCTTCACAATAAAACTGTAATTAGTCACTAATATGGATACATTGTAATTGATGATTTGGCAGGCCAGAAATTCAAAGCGAAGATGTCTGATGATGAAGTCCCAACAGCGAAAGTTACAACCATCAATCATCTGCGAAAATATGACACCAATTGGCTCCTAATGGTTAAGGTTCTTCGGAGAGGAACAATAGTAACTTTCAACAACAATAGGGGTCCTGGGGAACTTTGGAAGGTCATTCTAATTGATGATGAGGTTAGACATATTATCAAATGCTACTTTTTTACTTATAAGCTTCACAATATAAATGTTACATGATCATAAATCTTTATTTTTTCCATAAAATTAAATGCAGGGAACAAGAATTCAAGCTCTAATGTTTACTGATGCAATTGCCAAGTTCAGAGACCTATTTAACAAAGATAAGACGTATCTCATTTCCAATGGAGTAGTGAAGCCAGCAAATCAAAAATTCAGCAATGTACACAAGGATATTGAATTGTCACTCACAATCAATACCGATGTGCAAGAAGCCGAAACCGAAATACTCCCCCATATACAAGCTTATAACTTCATAACCTTTAAAGATATACTCACACGTAGAGATGAGGCCATTGCATATGGTAAGTAGCCTTGAACAACATAACAAACAACATGCATATTGCAATTTTCAACATGACACTATTCTCAAAATCCAAATTTGTATGCAGACATTGTAGGATTCGTGGTGGAAATCAAGCCAATAGTGAACATCAACAAAAGTGGAGGACCATCGTATAAGATGCGACAAGTTCTCATCAAGAATACTGAGTAATGACTTCAAATACAACAACTGTCTTACACAATACAACCTAAATATTGCCCACCTAATAAGTTTCTAACCATTCTATGACTACAGATTGGAGTCTCTACGGTTGACTCTAAGGGGTGATGTAGCAGACAATGAAGGACAGTTACTTGCTGAGTTGCTTCCAGAAAACCCAGTAATTGCAGTATCTAATGCAAAGGGGTCCTCATACGAAGGTATTAAACAATCATTTATCAATTAGTGAAGCATTCAAAAACTTCCCAAATCATTTTTATTACATTGCAGGTGAATTTCAACTCACGACAACATCTGTTACGACACTTGAAATAAATCCAAAGTTGGAGAAGACATACCAAATGCGACAATGGTATACAATGAGAATGCTTGATATCTGTATGAAATTGTAAAAGTACTATTAACCAAGATCAAAAAAAAAAAAAAAAAAGAGCTCTTACATAATGAAAAAAAAATGTAGGTTAACTGGTTTTCTTGAAAAAAGGAATGCAAAGCAATTATCAGCTCCACCGAAAAGAAACCGTGATGCAGAAAATGTCACAATTGTTGACATCATGAATGCTGCACCATCCGCAGTGATGGTATGAGTTCAATACATATTAGCAATTGTAGTTCTCAACAACATTGATAAAATCACCTTGACTATCTATTTATTTAAAATGTTAGAAACCTTTCTGCTTTTTGAGTGCAATGATTCTGGAGATTGAGAATAAAGATGAACCATGGTATGATGCGTGCAACCAATGTCAGAGTAGAGTTTTCAATACTGGACAAGGAGCAGAATGCAAGAAGTGCATGAAAAGCAATGTCGAACACACTCCGAGGTAAATAACTAAAATTATTCCCTATTGGTCATTACAATATACAATTTCATTATGGAATACCTACTTTCAATCATGTAAATTATAACTTATTTGGACAATCCACATATCACAGATTTATAGTAAAGCTCATTGTGTCGGATGGAGACCAAAGCGCTCGGATAACTTTGTTCGATGCAGTAGAAACTTTGGTAGGATGTACAGTTTCGAAGTTTATTGAATCAAAAACACAGGTACAAAATATTTTTAAAAAACAAACTAATAAAAAAAATGACAACTACTAACTAAAATTACATATACAACAGAACAACATGCACTGCAGGTTCTACAGAAAGCAATTTTGTGCAGTGGAAGATACTACAAATTTTTAATAAGGATGCACAAAATCAGCGACGATGATCGATCATCAGGACGCTTTGTGGCGCAAGAAGTGGAGAAAACAGAAGATCCAGAAACAAGTAAAGAACAAACAAGGAAAAAGGCAAAAAAAATAGAAAGACTATTGCACTTAAGAATGGGAAGCTGGAAAAAGATGGCCACAACGGAAAAATAGGATTTATCTTTCTCCCTTTGATTTAAATGCATTTTTAAAAACATTGTGTTTTCTTGGTGAACAACAGATAATGGTCTTGATGATACTTTATATTCTGTTGGTTTTTAGATGAACATTAGACTCTATAGATAAGGGTTTTGAAAACACTTTATATTATGTTGGTTTCTTTGATTTCAATGCATTAAACTTATCATGTTATGCATGCACTACCAAATATTCTGCAAACTTCAGTGTAGCACACTGGATCTTTTTACTGTATAATGATGGTTTCCCATTTCTTGCCCATAATGATTCCCTGTTTTGGTAGCTATTAGTAGTTTATAGGGAAAAGATTTTATCCCGGTGTATTTGAGGTGCTTTGTCGAGTCCAATTCTTGCTATAAATTTTTAGATAAGCCACTTGAAATCACTTACAGCTACGGGGATGGGGCAAGCCATAGGCGAGTGATCTAGGCAAGCTACAGGTCCTGAACTTAAGCTAACAAGCATTGTGGAATGCTTGCACTTTAATATTTAAGATGTACACATTAGTCTCTAAAGTATGAAGGATGCTCTTAATTAGTAACTTATTCATGGGGATCAAGTTCTTGCAGAGGCAATTTAGCCAAAGAATTGGACCAGTAAGAGCCCAAGCGGTCGTTACAACTCCAGCTGTAAAACTCGAGGCAATTTAAACTTTTGAGAAAAAGGTCAAAACGGTAAATTGCCACTACGGTACAGGTTGTAAACCTGAATTTTTCTAGAGCTCGGATGACCAAACGGACCTCACCGTTGGATTCGTCTCGCGAAATCTAGTTAACCTGTCAAATTTCATTAAATTCCGAGTTGGTCGGATTTTTTGCGTTTTACGAGACGAACGGGCCTCGGGTGACCCCGTATACGAAATTTTTATAAAATTTTAAAGTTTGGGGAAATATTAGAGGCAAGTGAAAATAAAAATATTTTGAACTCGAACCGGAGCGAAATTTAATCGTTTCGGGATTAAAACGAACCCAGAATTAAAAGGGACGTGTGGCCAATTGTGGGCCAAGTATTCTAAAAATATAAATAGGGGGAAAATCTAATTTTTCCCACTTATTTGCTCATTGCTCAGCCGATAGAAAGGAGAGAGAGAGTGAGGGTTCTCCAAAACTTCTCTCTACGATCTACTCCAATTTAGAGCTCGAATCCACTTGGGCCAAGAACAAAGATTGTTCTACTCGACGAGGGCTACGCGTGGGTACCAAAAACGACAGCTTTCACCGAACGTTGGGAGGCCGAAAAGTTGGAAGTGGAGGATTCAAGCTTGCTTTGAGTTCTAGGAGCTTCCCACGGCGATTCTCTACGCTTCAAAAGGTAGGATTTCCTCCTACTAAGGTTTATTCCAAACCTAGAATGTATTAATGAAATGGGTAGGATGACAAGTTGTGTATCTCTTGCCTATTGTTGTGATTTTGGTGAAATGGGTGGAGTTCAATTCTAAATGGATTGGTAATTAGAAGTTTCTAAATGGGATTTCTAGGATTGAGTATATGAAATTAATCCAATGTGACTCTTGGGTTATGTGAATTGTGGGCATGCTATGTATTTATATTATGCCTTGAGAATGGAAGTGTGTTATTACTTGATTGGGTGATGACATGCTTGGTTGTTGTTCAAGATAAAATGTTGATACATATACATGTTGTGATATCTTGGCATGGTAGAGAATTATGGAAATTATATGCTTATGATATAATTTTGCCATGAAATATGTGAAATGTGTTTAGAATGTTCATATGTTACTCATTACCAAATTGAACATTGTGTTTTGTTGCAATGGGACATCACATTGCATATGCACGGGAACATCGCATTTAGTGGGTGTGTGTGCGTGGTGGTTGTCTTCACCAAGTTTGGTGGATGACGAGTGGGCTCGGGTGTTATGGGTCGATGATCTAGTCGAGTCTCACAGTTTGCATGGTTGTTAGGGTTGGGGTAGCAAGAAGGGCTAGACTATCCCTCGGGTGAGAGACCCGGTGATTGGATACGCACTCCGTTGGTATAAGAGTCCATAAAGTGTGTCGGTGTACGCGGAACCGTTGGTGGAAGTCCATAAATTCCGTGTAGGTTGGATGACCTTTGGTGTGAGTCCATGAACATCCACCCCTATAAAGACCCTAGAATGAAAGGTCATTTGATGTGCAACATAAATGACGGATCGGTACACATTGGCACTTGCATGTGTAGAGGAGCCGGGAAGGGCTCGGTTGATGTGCATGAGTGAGTCTCATCTCATTCCATAGCATGGCATTGCAAATTCCATCATCGAATATGTTTCTTTGCTTAGAATATTATGATTTGTTGTTTTGTGGCATGTGAACATTTCATATGCATATAGGTTGGGGAGTAGCCTCATTAGGAGATACCCTATTGAGCGTGGCTCACCCTTGTGGGAAAAACATTTCAGGTGCGGGGTTCACGCTGGCGGACGGCTCCCAATTCGAGCCCCAAAGTTGAAGAAAGCCGACTTGTGGCTTTTATGGTTATTTTGTAAAGTTTTTGTAAGAATTCCATTTTGAGATGTAAATATATGGAATCAATTGTAATAGAACTTGTACAAACAATGTTTTATGTTAGAAACTTCATTGTATAAGTTTTGGATGATTTTGAAGTGATTTGAAATGGATTGGAATTGAAAAACTAAGGAAGGAAGAAATTCTGGGCAAAACCTTTCGGAAGGTCACTAAAACCTTCCGGAAGGTTAAGGCAGAATTGTGGTCCAGAAGGTAAAACCTTCCGGAAGGTAGATTAAAACCTTCCGGAAGGTCTTCACATTTTTCCAAAATATGGAGTTCAGTGTGTGAACCTTCCGGAAGGTTTGAGTACACCTTCCGGAAGGTCGACACGTTTCATTTTTCAAACTATTTTCCAGAAGGCAAAACCTTCCGGAAGGTTAAGAAAAACCTTCCGGAAGAACTTTTCCAGTGAGCAAACCTTCCGGAAGGTTGAGTCAAAACCTTCCGGAAGGTTTTCCAAAAATTTGAAATTTTCAAAATGCTTAGCCATGCTTTTGGGCTTTGTTTTCTTTGGTTCCTATGACATAAATGGACATAAATTGAGGTATAATTGACCTGTGGATGGTAAATCCGGTTAAAAGCATGTGAATGACGTGGTATCGGGTTATACGACTATCACGAGTAATTCCGCGAGTTAACGGATGGTCAACGGTTAATAAAGGACCCTCGGGTTTTGGGGTGTCACACCAGCAGTTAACAAACTGCACCAGAAGGGAAGAAAACCTTAAGAAAAGGATGTGTCGTGATCACTGGAGCGTCCTCAGGGTTGGGTCTGGCCACAGCTAAGGCTCTGCCTGAAACTGGCAAGTTGAGTTTGGTTCCTTGCGCTTACTTGATTCTGGCCCATATGGAACAGTAGTTGGTTTATTAATTTCTTTATTAAGTGTTGGGCATTGATTAATTTTGTGTTTGTGAGGTTATCTGAGCGTTTGATTATAAGGAATACGATGAAAAGTATGGACAAAAACGAAACAGATACGAAGGTTCCAAGACTCCTGGTATGTAGTGCACTTTGTCATTTAAAACTTTCTGATCTTTTTTTGTAAACTGACATAATTGTGTGGACACCATGCTGATAGTATAATCAGAATCTTATTATAGAAATCTCCATGGGACAGTCTCTTCTGTAGCATGGTCCAAAATCAAGAGAAACAATAGTCGTTGAAGTTTCTGCCTTTCAATTTTATTATTAACTCTTCCAAAATTTTGGAAAATTTTTTCCTTATGGCTAGACAACCTTCGGTTTCCCTGATTTATTTCTTATTTCTTAGTGAAGCTATGGACTATGTGAAAGGATGTTTTCTCATTTAGTGATAAAAAAACACTTTATTCGCTTAACGTTTATAAACAATTTATTAACAGTGATTTTGTAAAGTCTAATAATATTTACATTGCGGATTTTGCAGGCAGATCTGACTGGGATGATGGGAGATGGGAATGGAAAGATACACCTCGTCGGGATAATCGTTCTTATAGCAGCAGGCACCATCAACCTTCACCTTCCCCAATGTTAGTTGGGGCGTCACCTAATGTGCGACTGGTTTCCCCATGGTTGGGAGGGCATACTCCTCATTCTGCTGGTAAGTCAGTGAAACTGTGTAATCTCTTAGTTGCTTGTTTTTGGATTGAAGATGTCTATCATTTGTTTCCTTATGCTAATGGGGGTTGTACGGGCATCGGGATCTTCAGTTAGATCTTCAAGTTCTTGATATGGTGGAAAGTCGCATCCACTTAATTTTTCTGCAGAAAATTCCCAATCGTCTGAGGTATTATATTTCTCATCTTATCCGAGCTTTCCTTTCCTTAAAGATATCCTGAAAAAGGAAGAAACATACTTTGCCAGATATCATTTTTATATTCATCTACAATGCATTTTATTTATTAGCTACGGGAACGTGTTTAAAAAAATTTGCTCTGTCCTTTTGGTTGTATCCAGGATGGAGAAGATAGCACAAGTTATCTCTCTAAAGACCACAATCAAGAGATAACTGAAAGTATGCATTTGGAGATGGAATACAATTCTGATCGTGCATGGTAATTTTATTTAATGATTTCTGCCCTATATTCTTAAATTAGTTAGTTCTTTTTTGACAGGGTATATATGCTTGGCATTATATGATTTATGATTCCTGTAGAATGAAGAGGCCTAGACAAGATAAAATATGCCAACATCATTTGATTGCCTTGATTATGTTTTAATTTTCTGATTTGGGAAAGGTTTTCAGGACTCCCTTTGAATTTTGTGAAGCATTTAGGTGTTTGTGATTGCCACTCCCAAAAAAAAAAAAAATTTCTACAATGAAAAAATTATACCATCTCTATTCCCAACTCAGCTCTCTCTCTCTCTCTTGCTCTTCTGTTTTTGTATGCCACAGTTATTTTGTTCAGCCATTTGGTTTAGTTTTCCCTGAGTTTGTAAGAGAAGAGAAATAAGATTTAAGTAATATAATTTATAACTAAGGCGTGGTAGGTTGGTGCAGTCTGAACTAGATTCCCAGGTAATCTTAGTTTATAAAAATCATGCCATTATTTTTTTCTTCTTCTAAACAAAGAGAGAGATGAGGAAGAAAATTGCAGAGGCTGCTTTGCTAAGATAACAAAACTAAGGCCCATTTCGTTATTATCAGAAGACTGAAGTTCCAGAAGGTTTTATTTTTGACACCATTTGACTTATCTCGTGTTTGCATTTTGGGTTGCCAACACTGACATTTGACCTAGCCATTCATCAGCTCCTGAGGCATTGCTGCTTTGTATGATATTGCTAGAGTCTCAGAACACAAAATATTGCTGCTTTCTCATCAACATTGTCATTGTGCAGGTATGATAGAGAAGAAGGAAATACTATGTTCGATGTGGATAGCTCATCATTTTTTTATTGGCGATGAGGCTTCTATGCAAAAGAAAGAGGCAGAATTGGCCAAAAAACTGGTATGTTGTGTTGTATCAAATATGTTGTTTCATTACATTAATATACTCACAACATATATGTAGTTATGGTGCTTGCCAGTGCTACTTATCACATCTAGGTGGCCCAGAGACTTCCCGCTACATCAATAACCATCTTTTTCAGAATCTCAAGAGTAAGTGGGATTCTCAAAAACATGATTAAAGTCTAATAGCAGACTCTTGTGTAGCTATTTAGTTCAGTGGTGGGTAATGGCGTAACGCTATGGTTCTGCCCCCTTCCTTCCTGTTTCTTTCCTATAGGCTCCTTGTGCTTTTGATTTTTAACCAATCTCAAGAAGCAGACCAGGATTATCACATGGAAACATAATTAGAATGGAAGCATAAAAGAGTAGTTATGCATCGTGTTTTATGCTAAATGGTTTCTATGATTATTTAGGGGGTTTTTTAGCTCTGGCATTCATGTCAAGTAGATGTTTTGGTAAGTTTAGCATGCTATCTATTCAATTGAAAGTTGGAAGCGAAGTTGCGGCCTTTTAATATTTGACTTTGTTGTTTTCATTTCTGCAGCCTTTCTTATCTTTTTTTTCTTTTTAGCTTCAAGAAATAGATAAATGCAGCAAATATTTTTCTCTATCATTTAAAGCTTCTATTGATCTTATCTTATATAAACTATTGATGCAACAGTCACAAAGGAGAACAATTGAAGAGAGAAAAAAGAGAAAGGAAGAAGCAGAAAGAAGAGCCTGAGAGTTGAGAGACAACATATATTCGAAGTTATTGTAATCAATCATTTTTTTCATGTCAACAGTAAAGTGATATGTGGCCTATATCTCATTCCATGTTTACAAACCTTGAGTTTGACGATGTGTTGTTTGATAACTCCTCTGTGTTGTTCAATAGGAATCTTTTACTTTCTGTTGATTACATTCACAAAATGGAGATAACCTTCACTTGTGTATGTTGGCAATTTGGTTAGGAAAAATTAGTTTACATCCTTAGTATACAATATTTCATTCTTAAAATAATCCACGTGCAACGCACGTGGGCATCAACTAGTATCTTAAAAAGTGTAAAAAAAAAAAGGTACTATTAAAACAACCTATTAAGCAAGTCCATTAAAACTTGAGCTTCACGCTAATTAATACTTCTCATTTACATGTGGCTAATATCTAGTAGAAGTATTTCAATGATAGGCTTAATAAAGTATCATTCATCTTGACATTCGTTTTGGATGTTGTGCATACTTTTTAAAAAACAATGATATAAAAAGGGTAAAATAGTAAATTAACTTATCTAACAAAAAGCTTGCCTTTCTCTCTCCAATTTTCCGCCCAACATTGGACGGATAAGAAATGGCGGGCGGAAGGGATTTATTTTTCACTACATTTTCCTTTCCACAGCCTTTTCCTTTGGAACCAAACAGGTGAAACACTTTCCTCTCCCCCCATTTGCCATACTCCCTTTTCCATCCACCCATTTTTTCTTCATACCAAGCACACTGTAAGAGAACAAGTCATGTATGACAGTTCATGTTGCCTGACTATGCACTAACATGGAAAAACCAATGTTTATGCATCAAAGATTAGTGTTCAAGAATTATAACCGTTAAGTCGATTTTTTTTTCCTTTCCCTTCTTTCGGTTTAATAATTCAAGTCCCAATTCTCTTACTTTTATGAATTCCCACCTTCTTTCAGTTTAAAAATAATTCTACTATTTTTGTTAGTTATTTCAAGGGACGAGATATTACACTCTCCACCTTTAAAATAAAATTTCATTTCCGAAATTTTTAGAGCTATATAAAATTGATATCAATACTAACAATACACTATCCCATAACCACATATAAGTTGATACAAGTGTCCATATTTTTCTATAGAATCAATTAGTCACCCCATCAATTTAAAAAAAAAAAAATGCAACCAGCTTGTGGCAACGACAAATTGCCTTAAAAGCAATACGCATCATAGGCTATATCCGCAACACGAACATGTACTCAAAGCCAAAATAACATAAAAGATAAATAGGCTCTGTCATGTCAGCGTAATTCACACAATAAATATTCAATGTAAATATCAATTTCTGCCATTAAAGCTATAATATTCACTTCTAACGCTATAAATACATCAATATCCGTCACAAAGACAATAACATCGGCCACAATTTACATAGAGGAATCAAGCATCGAGCACCTCAAAATTCTCTTTTTTTTCGATAGGAGGAAGTGGAAAGATTATCGATTTGCCCAACACCAATTTGCATAGCAGAATCAAGCATCATGGTGTCTCCATCCGCATCAAGCATCACGGTGTCTCCATCCACATCAAGCGTCACGGTGTCCATCCGCATCAAGCATCAGATCTACATTCACATTCACAAGAAAGAAAAAAGAAAGGCGAACAGGAAGAGAGAGAGATGCATAGCATACTTGGTGCATCGCACGGGTAGTCGTTAGTATAAATATATAATAAACATTTTTAGGATGAGAGAGCTTAAGAAATCTTCTCTCCTCAAATGCTTAGTTTCTAAATTTTTTGAAATATTTAATTAGCTCCCAATCAAGTCATTTCCTTTAGCTTATTTAACTACTCCCACCATCTTTTGTAATTACTCCCACCGTCTACATATTTTTTTGATCCTCACAAGATTCCCGGCATGCATTCACATGTGATGATATTACAATCTCATGCTGATATATAAAACAAACTTTAATTGCTACATCCTCCAATCATTCTAAGATATCTCCATGAAGCAAATCGTGATTATGTACAACTAAGATATGTAGTTCATTATATCTGAAATACATGTAGACTCCCATCAACTATAGATTCGCCAATAACAGTGTTTAAAGATAATATTGTTTGTATTGCACAAATCAAAGAAATATTTATTAAAGGCGATAGAACCGAACATATATTACTAAAATTCTTCTATACTCATGAACTCTGGAAAAATCGGGAAATTGAAGTAAAACAAATGCGTTCAAGTATAATCTTGCAAGTCTATTAACTAAAATTTTATCTCTTCAATGTTCAAAAAGTTGTTATATGGCATCAAAGTTCACCGACTTTGTGACCAGTTCAATTAATTTTCTTTTCAGGGGAGAATTTTATCAGGGTGAGCATCCACATCAGGATATAGGACAATTTACATGAGCATCCACATCAGGATATAGGACAATCCTCAGTGGGATGCCCAAACACAACACAAATCCCACACTGGCGCTCCATGGGAAAAACACTTGACACCTCATTAAAATAATCTAAAAACATAAATAACATGATCAAAATAAAAATTATGAAAAATCTAACTTAAAGGAAAATAAAATAAATAATAAAAAAATAGGGAACGAGATTACAGGATCTGTGATAAATCTCAAATATAGCAAACCTCAACAGATGGTGGTGCATTCCTTGTCTTCAAATAACTCCCTGACAGCGGCACTAAAAACTTGCTACAACTTTAGAATTGATCACTCAAGTGCAAGTTATCACGAAGTAATATAATACGCATAAGTCCGAGGTCGAACCTTAGGGAATTGTGAAAACTTAGAACGCAAAGAAGTATTGTCACACCAGATGACAGCCATGTGGTCCAAATAAAGGTGGGGGTGATGAAACAGAGTTCTGAACCAGGCCATTTTAGCAGTAGTCGTGGTTAGAGATCTGTATTATGTTTCTTTGGAAGGTCTGGATACTGTGTACTGTTTCTTGGCTCCCTAGTGAACAAGATTGGAGCCGAAAAACACAAGAAAGCCAGTTGTAGATCTTCTGTCAAAGGGGTCACCTACTTAGTTTGCATCAACAAAGACAGTGAGGGAAAATGGTGTAGAAGAGGTGTAATGCAGACGACAGTGTGGCGTACCCTTGAGATATATAAGGATTCTTTTTACAGCTATGTAATGAATTGAAGTTGGAGTATGCATGAACTGACATACTAAATTTACAAACAAAGGAAATAACAGGCCTGGTAAAGGTGAGTTACTGAAGAACACCTACAATGCTTCTATAGGAAGAGGGATTTGTTAAAGGAGTGCCTTCTGTTATGGTTAATCTGTTATGGTGCAAGGAGTAGGATAGGGCTTGTAGGTGGACATATTGGCTTTGAGTAAAAGATCTGTAAGATACTTTGTTTGAGACAAGTACATATCATCAGATGTAGGATTGTTTTGAATGCCTAAGAAATAAGTCAAGGGACCTAGGTCTTTCATGTCAAACACAGTATGAAAATCTAAATGAAAGAGGCAATGAAAGATGGTGTGTTACCAGTGATGACTATATCATCAACATAAAGAAGTAAATAGGTTAAAGAAGATCCAAACTTTTTGATGAAAAGAGAAGGATCAGCTGATGAAGAAACAAAATCATAAGTCTAAAGATGATTAGTAAATCTTTCAAACCAAGCTCTGAGATGTTGTTTTAGGCCATAGATAGACTTCTTGAGTCTACATACATGGTTAGGAAATACTGGATTGTTGTTCCGAGAGGGGGAACCCGATATGGATCTTCCCTCATAATTAGCCTTGAATATTGTGTTATCTCTATATTAATTATTAGCTAATTACCCTGGACAATGCATTAATTGTACTGAATTAATTGGGATTTGGATATTGTATTCTCTTTGTAATGTTTGTCTAATTTGGCAGGTAAATTGAATTAGTTAAAGACTTGGATGACAAGGTACGAGAAGAGGAAGAATCCAGAATATTAAGGATGAAATGAGAACACACTGCCAGGTGAGTCCGGACAATCCAAAACAACGGTCCAGATGCGAAGGGCAGAGAAGCCAAGAAATTAAGGTACACCAAACGATAGGAAATATGCGTCCGGACGCGTTGACGGCAGTTAGCCAATAACCCTAGTTTTTTATATTAATTAGGTTTTTATTTCCTAAAGCCTATATAAAAGGGTATAGGTCTTGCGTTGTATTAATTCTACCTTTAGCCCCTCCTGCTTAGGTTTTGTTCAAGTTTTTATGGATTGATAAATCCCAAACAAAAGTTAGGGGATATATTTTCAATAAAGCACAGTATTTGTTCTTGATCCAATATTTTTAATGCTTGATTTATTCTTTTAATTCAATTTTTGTCTTCTAGTAAAGTTCTTAATTTGTATAATTTTTGGATTCGTTGTGCCACGTACATCGAATGCTTGAGATTCTCTACGAGTCAAATAACTGAATATTCTATGATTGCAAGCTGATTTGTTATTTGCAATAAAATAATATTTACCTGTTGAAAAGCTTGATTTATCGTAGACTCCGGGGATGGTGAATGTTGATGATCTACAAGTGAATTCTTATATTTATTCAGATAATTCTTTAATTATACTTTTGATGTTTTCATATTATCACCACTAAATATTTCGATTGGGATCACTCCTCATTAAATTGTCATGTGGAATTGAAAGGGTATCTCCAATACTTTAGTATTTCAAATTACAGTTTTTAATCAATCAACTCTTGTTCTTTCGGACAAGCCAATTTTTACAACCACCTTTAAAATAATTTGCTTTTATTTTTCTTGTGTTCCAAGTTTTCCCAAATCCCTGAGGTACGATCTCGGACTTCCTTAGTTTATTATTACTTTGCGACAACCTAAGATTGAGTTTACATTCTTAAAGTTGTAGCACTTCACAATTATACAAGTGGAGACCAAGACACTATACCTAGAGGGGGTGAATATATTTTTTTAATTTTAGTCCAAATTGATTACCAATTAAAACTTATATCTACCATAATTACCTATTCTCACAAAGATTAAGCAAAGAATGTGAGAACCCCTTTAGTCACTACAACCCAATTTACCACGACAATTAATTTTAATTAATGTTCAATTAATCAACTCAAAATCAATCTCATGGCGATCCCAAATCCCCAAACCCAATTGCACAACTCTGTTGGGATGAATAGTCAATCAATCAAACCCACAAACACATAGTGCGCGTGTGTGCTAACAAATACAAGTGCATAACATAAACAATAAGAAACACAAGCAATTTTTTGACCCAAAAAACTCTCCTAAAAAAAAATCATAGGAAACCTTCTCGGTTTACCAAAGCCTAATCCACTACTTGCTAAGTTAACATAAAAGTATTTAAGATTTATACCTCAACCAATACCATAGTTAAATGCTCATTTCCTTACTATGTCTCTCCGTTGAAAGTCTCTCTTTGATGTTTAGTGTAGCTTCACTTGGACCTCCCCGCTGCACAAGTCTTCTATGCCTTGAGCAATTATGGGCACGCCAACAATTCTCGGCATGCACACACCAATAGGTTTATCAAACAATCAAGATCTTCAACTCTAATTTGTGAGGTTGGGTAGAATCTCTAGTGATAGCTTTTGGATCTTAGTGATCTAGGTTGTGGTGGAAGCTCAAGGTAGAAGAATGATTTTCTCTCTTGGAAATCTCATTAGAGACTTAAGACGCTTAAACTAGATGTGGGAAAGACTCTCCCTATATATAGGTCCAGAATAAGGGTAGTCTTAGTAAATAAAAAAACTCAAATTTGCGAATGACCACTAGATCAGTGGGAGAGCGGTCATAGGATGGTTGTCGCTGAAATTAAAATATCGTTTCAAACATGACTAAGGCAGACACCGCTCGAGCTACCATGAGACTGCTCAAGTGAGCTCAGTGAGCTCTATGCTTCATTACGTGGTCTGTTCTCATTTCCTTCCCTAAATCATAAAGAGCCTGCTATGGCGAAGGCTAGCGAGCATAGATCGGTCCCTATAAGTTTCAACATAAAACTAAAAACTTGTTCTCTTGAGTACTAAATGGTGTTGCTCAAAGAGGGGTCTAATTGTGACTTCAACTATGCTTTCAAAACTCATAAATAGTTTAAAAAATATTTTCTTTTAAAATCACCTAGGATTCATAATCGGATCGCTTCCAATTGCATTTTCTTAGTTTTCTAGGTCATTACCTTGTCCTAAGCATGAAAGTGCATACACAGGTTGAATGATGTTGTTTTGACGCTTGATCTCCTCCCTTCAATGACGTTTTTGGATCTTGAACTTAATAGCATCATGATTATGAAATAGGTTGAGATTTTACAATGGATTTTACGAAATTAGCCAATTATAAATATGATCTAACATGGATCATGAATGCCTGGGGGTTGTTGCATGTATACTTTCTCTTTAAAAATGCCATGGAGGAAGGCATTCTTGACACTGAAACTGAAGAGCGAAGGAAAGAATTGTCTTGTCTATAGCATGCTTCACTACAGGACTAAAAGTCTCTTGAAAATTAATACCTGCCTCTTGATGATAACCCTTAGCAACTAACCTTGTTTTATGTCTAAAAATAGTGTCATTTGGGTTATGCTTAACCTTGTACACCCACTTACAGCCAATAATATTCTTGTGATCAGGAGGAGGCACAAAAGTCCAGGTGTGTCGAGTTTGAAGAGCAATAAACTCATCTTTCATTGCAATACACCATTCAGGGTATTTGGAAGCTGCTGTAATAGGTAAGTTCAGAACAAGAGCTTGGAATAGTGGATAGGTAGACCTTAGGTTTGGAAGTGCCAGACTTGGCTCTAGTTTGCATAGGATGAGTATTGACTAATGAGCAAACTGGAACAGATGAGGGTGGATAACTGTGAGCAAGAGCATCACAACTGTGGTCATGAACAACACTAGGAGATTAAGAAGAAGGATGGGTAAAAGTGTTCAGAGTATGAAGAATGGTAAGAGGATTAAGAGAAGAACTCAGAGGATTAGGACCAAGAAGAGAAGGTTGTGATGAGGATATAGTTTTGGAAGCAAATGGAAATGAAGTCTCATAAAAAACATGTCTATAGACATGAAATTAACTGGTTTTAAGATCAAAACATAAATATCCTTTGTAGTCTTGAGCATAGCCCAGAAATACACACTCAACTGTCTTTCGGGGTGCAAACTGTCATTTGCCCTGTAGTTAACACAAACTATTTACTCTCTCTCTCTCTCTCTCACACACACACAGCATCAATCAGATACAGAAACCGAAAATGTCTAGCTCCCAATGTATACAGAATCCACCTAGCGTCAGCTCAACATGTGGATCAGGTAGCGTCCAAGAACTTGGCGGTTTTCAAACTTACTTCACTGGACCAGAAGATTCCAAGGATGTAAGATGAGTGGTGGTGGCACTAGAATCAGTAAGCCACACATTAGAATTCTGTGAATGAGGTGAAGTTTCAGAGTTGTATAAAGCAGCCATAGCAGCAAGTTGAGCAGGAGTATTCTTTCCTTGATAGGAGAAGTTCATCATGTGATAACTGTCTATAGCTGAATGGCCAAATTTGTTGCAAACTTGACATGCAAGTCGTCCTTGTCCAGATTGATTTTCTTGACTATTGTGTTTGTTGAAACCAGAATGAGAAGAGGAATTTGATCCAAAATTTGAATTAGGATTACCTCGGTAAAGAAGATGAAGTGGCCATTAGTGAACCAGTGAGCTCTCATAGTATGTTTGCATTTTTTGATTTCTTCTGTTGATATATATCCTTCTGTTGTCACTTTCTTAGACAATAGACCTTTAGGCTTTAATTGTGAAAATTAAATTTTTTGGGTCCTTATTTTAGTGTAGGCCTTGTAAGAATTTTCATGACATTGGACGTTTTAAACTAAAATTTTTTGGGCCAATTAAAATACACTTAAAGACTATAATTATTATTTGGGGCACTCTTTTTTCGTCATCATATAAAATACAACTCTTCACTTACCCAAAAAAAAAAAAGAAAAATGCCGAACAAAATGCAAACATACTTAAATTTCTTCACACATAACTGCAATTGAGATTGGACGCTTTAGCGCATGTTTGCTTTTATCGGTGTACGTGCTTTGATTGCTTTTATTTGGATTTGGAATCCTTTTTATTCTAGATTTTATCAATTTCTATCAAGTTCAATCATCAACATTAAAATTTATTGAATCTTATACATAGTGTGTGCCAGTGATCACTAAATGTCTGTACAAAATACGAAGTACTAATATAGCACATGATAAATATGCAGGTGGCCCATGATCAAATTTCAGGGAAAAAAAAAAATAGAGACAATAAAAAGAAGATACGCCAGCCAGACACTGATATACATAAGATTGTAGGGCTACTTTCAATGGCTTAGTAGGAGCCCCTAGTGCACTTCACCCTAAATATTATTAATAATACAATTTGATTTCAATGATGTTCGTTACCATTCCATGGCACATCATTTGCGTTCATGAGGGTGAAAACCTCGCTACCTGGAAAAAGAAATGCAAAATGCAAGATTTAATTCACGTGGTTCCATATCCACTTAGAAAAATTTACCTTTGAACCCAAAATAAAGGCCAAAATGACCTATACATGGAGTTTTAAAGGATGACGAGACAAAGTTCACCCACCCACCCACCCACACGCACACACACACAATATACACCCTCTCTCCCCCAGGCTTAAGGTTGATACAACAAATATATGAAGCTGAAAGACCTTGAAGAAGGCAAAACATACCAGTTGTGCCAGGGTTGGATGTTTCACCTAGTTCCCTTGCAATCACTACAGAAGACAAGAAAAGAATAATGATCAAGAAAAGTTCCAAAAATATGAAAATTTTCCTAGAAGCCATTTTTATGAAAATTCTTAGGGAGGGGGAGGAAGAGAGTTGGTGCGAAGCAGGTTTAGGATCCGCCATATATAGCTACAACGTTGATAGTTTTTCCTTGTCCTCTCATGTTAAAAGTCCTCAAACGCAAGAAGACTTTTAACTTATGAAAGAGACCCAAGAACACCCAAAAAGACTTCAACTTGTGAAGGAGGTTCACGAAGACTGGAGAGCCAGAGAAGTTCAATACTTCAATCAAGGAGCAATGCTACTGAAATTTAATCTAGGACTTAATTTGATAACTTAATGGATCTTTTGCTATTGAATTATCACCGAGTTTCAACATTAATGAAGTTCATTATTAATCTAATAGTAACAATGCCTCAAGTGCCTAAATTAAGTACAAGTAAAATTACTATTCAAGTGAGGTGGGAGTATTTTGTGAGAGAAAGGTTTAGGGCTGTACATAAATCACAACATTATAGGGGTCAAGCTAAAATCCTAAGGCACTAGTAGGAGTGCTAATGGAACTACCTCTATCGAGTTTTGGTGTCCAAGGCTCCATTGAGTTGATGATTAGTGATCAAGGTTCAACTCGAGCTCATTTCTCAAGCTTAGATCTAGAGGTGACAGTAGACAGTTTAAGATCTAAAATGTCAACTCGAAATAAGGCTTTGTTATTTTTCAGTACTAATATAAAATTGTAAGTAAATTTATTATTCTCGGTTCACAACATACAAATTAGTAATTAAGTTTTATATTCATGTTTTGCTAATATATTTTTTCATTTGATAGTATATTAGTAATACATTTACTTTTTCTTGTGACCTAGTCAATTTTAGGTAAGATTTTTTAATTTTAATATTGAAAAATTTCGTTGAGAAGAAACTGTCACAAGTATTACCATAATTGTTATTATTACTTATTTGAATTGTGAATATTTTCATTGTTATCTTCTTCTTTTTTCCTACTATTTCATTATATTCAAATTTTTTAAGTTTCATCTCTGGTTCAGTTACAAAACTTTCATCTAATTTTTTGTCATATGTTATGGTTTTTTTTTTCCTCAAAGCCACCCAATGTGGGTGGGGGGTTTGGCAGGACCCCTACCAGTATATATAACTAAAATGAAAAATGTACAAGGGAGGATGTCATAAAGTCAAGCCTCCAGAAGTGGAAGAAAGTCAAAGCAAAAACGAGGTGACTCACCACCAAAAGCATGAAAAATAAATAAATAGAAAAGCAAAGTGGGAATCCCCACAGAACAAAATAAATAGAAACATCAATTTACCAAATTTACCAAGATATTCTTTTTAAGATATAATTGGATTGGTCAATGTTTGTCTTTTTTGTTATCCCGGTTCATATCTGGATGGTTGTTTTTTCATTATCATATTAATAATGTATTTGCACAAACGATTTCTTGCAATGAGTTGAGATAGCGATCTTCAACACAAACTCGAATAGTGAACCTGAAAACACTCAACAAAGTTAGGAAAAGGGATCTTCCGAGGGCTCCTCCTCGGTTTAGCTGCCATTAATGCAAGGCAATGATGACTATCTCCCACATTTTTCAAGGATTGGACAATTATTAATGGCCTGTCATTTGATTTACATGCGCCTCAACAGCTGTCTCCAGCCGCGTGTCGGATTATTGGGAAGCCATATAACGTCCCGTTAACTGCCCCTAGCCTCCATTTTCCGTGCGGTGTGGGACAGGTGTTACAAGGGAAATGGAGGCTCCGCTGTCATGCCTAATTCCTAGGGGCACCTGCACTTTTACCGCCCATTTTTGAATACTCATCACGTGCATCTGTCCCTTCAGCTCCATTTTCATCGCCGTAATAGCATAAAAAGGGGTCTCTTCACCAAACTAGAGACTCTTCTCTCATCTGAATCTCTCAAGACACTCAATCCCTCGAGCAGTCCCTCAGCGAAGCTTGAATAGAATCTGTAAGTATTTTCCTCCTGTAATCTCCCTGATCTTATTCTTCCTCTTCTGTGTTGCCCCCATAGCCAGATTATGTAGGATTGTAACTCGCATGCTCACAGACAGGGCCCAACGGTCGAGAAAACTTCATAGAACTCAGGTGACCGAGCCTCTCCTAGCGGCCTTTAGGTCCACTTACAACATTCCTGAAGAGGTCTTTACATTTATTTTTGACCATCAGTACCATAGGGCCAATGTGGGAAGTGAGGATCTTATGCCCTTCCATACAAAGGCCATCATGGAGTGAGGGGTTAGATTTCCTCTCACTCCTCTTCTTTTGAGGTTTCTGACGCACCTATGGCTCTTCTTCCTCTAATGTTGCATTAATCTTTTAGGATAGTCATGGGCGTAGTCGCCCTCAATGTTTAGCTCGGGGTTAACCTCTGGGTAGATGAGATTCTATTTTGCTATGACTTGAAGATAGCCAACAACGACAAGTTCTTCTTTCAGGCCCGAGACCCCTCGATGTACTTGGTGATGCACATGCCTGACTCGGACAAGGGCTACACTCGCGATCTCATTATGTTCAACAATAAATGGGAGACGGGTGAAGGATTCCAATATGACAGCCTCTCCTACCCCAAGGCACCAAGGGATATAGGTGTGTGTCTTAACTGTACGCCGCCCTGCCCCGACGATTCTCGGTCACATTCGACGACCTTGTGAAGGTCTGGACCTACTAGGCAGAGAACTGCTTTGCTCGGGCTACCTAGGAACTATTGGGATACTGACCTGGTTATACCCGCTTCTGCTAGATTTCTGTGCCTTTCAACCCCATTGCCTGGTCTGACACATCTTTGGATAAGGAAGTATAAGAAAACCTTGAAGCCGACCCTGACCGAGACATTGATGCCACCCCCTTTTCCTTTTGAATCTGAGATGTTTCGCATCCCCCCTATCAGCGGTGACAGCTTGGAAGCCTCCTTAGTGGCTAGGAGGGCTCTCGCCTCAGGGCCAGACAGGTCCTCCAGGACTGTGGCCCTCGCCATCCCCCTGCTAGCACCTCCTCAACTACAGCAACAACAGTAGTAGCAACAACGGCAGCAACAACAACAACAACAACGGTAGCCATTGTTGAGGCCCTAACAACAACGGTAACCACGTCGTGAGCCTCCCTCGGACCAAAGCGGCGATTGGCACGACCAGTGTCATGGGCACAAAGACGACTCGTCCATTAAGCACCGAGTAAAGCATCACCACGATGCCCCAGTGCCTACCGGCCCGGCCAAGTGGACCCCCCGCGTCGTTACTTGGAGGGGCAAAGTCGTATTGGAATCTGATTCCATCATCCATTCTTTCGACGTGGCTTTAGCTATCAGCGAGGCCTTACACTTGGAGTCTGACATGGCTATCCTCGACGAGTACGAGGACAACTGCCTTCTGTAGGGAGTGATCCAACACAACTTGGTGGTGAGTTCCCGTACACCTTTTTTGTTTTTCTTGCCTTACCTCTGTTCTGCTCCCGTACTCATTTTCATTTTCCCTTTCAGGCCTACCAGCAAATGGGGGTTATCATTGATCGCTTTTGGTACTATCAGTCAAAGGCCAAGAAGTTCCAGGCTGAGTTGGAGAAGAAGGACCGCCACATTGGCCAGACGGAGAATATGGTGGTAGACCAGGTAAAGAGCATCCCCAACTTAATCCGCTAAATCGAGGGCTTGTTGTCTGAACTGGAGAAAAGCAAGGCGTCCGAAGCCGAGGCCGAGAAGAGGATGGAAGAGGCTGAGCTCAAATTCTCATATATGGAGGCCAAGTTGTTGGAGACCGAGAAAAACTGTGCAGCCTTGACTTCAAAGGTTAAGGGGCTTCAAGAAGAGAAGGCAGGGGATGAAATAAGGATGAACGCCATCTGCCTTAACATCTTAAAGCAGTGCCAGGACTAGTTCGTCACGGCCTTTGATAATGGACAAAGCAAGTCCTGCAAAAAGGGTTGGGATGAGGAGTTCTAGGCTGCCGGGGGTGGACGCCGACATTGAACTCTTCTAGCATCATCCTTATGTTCCCCAACAGGTAGCTGGTGCGGTTGCAGCTCCTCAAGAGGCCTAGCTGAGTGTAGATACAATATTCTGCGGGCATCATTCGAGGCGGTGGTAGGGGAGGAAGCGTCGGTCGTAAAGGAGCCCCTCGCTTTAAGTGATGGAGATTTGGAGGAACAAATGCCCCCCTTCGGCTCCCGTCCCTCACCCTTCCCATGCATCCTTAGGACCCTTTAGTTCCTAACACCCCGTGATCAATCCGAGCAGGGTCGAGTTTGGGGAAATCGAGGACATACTTCTGACCTCGGCGGAGAAGGTTGTCTAGGGAGGCACCAGGCCGGACTTAGTGGCGGCGAACTTGGCGGTGATCTCAGCAACGATGCAAGGAATTGACACTTCTGTGACCCCGATGGGGATGTCCTTGTTTTTTCCTCTTCGTAAGTTTATATTTATCTTTTTTGTATGCCTAGAGGACGCAAAGCCTCATTTTTGTTAATGCACTTCCATTTCTGCTAACTTGCTTGCATGTAGCTTTAGTCAACTTTTATGCATGTCTTTTTTAGGGCGATGCTCCGAATGTGGAGGCTTACCCCTCTCGGGGCCGTGCCCCTAACGACCGAGCCCAAGGCTCGTGTTAACTTTTCGAGGGCACTGTTGCATATGTGGAGGCTTATCCCTCTCGAGACCATACCCTTAACGACTGAGCCTGAGGCTCGTGTGAACTTTCGAGGGCGGTGCTCCAACTGTGGAGGCTTACCCCTCTCGGGGCCGTATCCCTAACGATCGAGCCCGAGGCTCGTGTTAACTTTTTGAGGGCAGTGCTCCAATTGTGGAGGCTTATCCCTCTCGGGGGTCATACCCCTAATGACCGAGCCTGGAGACTCGTGTTAACTTTTCTAGGGCGGTGCTCCAAGTGTTGAGCCTTATCCCTCTCGGGATGATACCCCTGATGACCGAGCCCAAAGACTTGGTATCCCAAACCAAGTGATAATATTCTGCCATACGAATTTCTTGGTCTCAACATCCCGGATGTAGCTTAAGAGCTCAGCCTCGATCCACTTCGTGAAGTAATCCATGGTAACCAAGAGGAACTTCTTGTCAACGGACCCACTATGTCCATGCCCCTCTAGGAGAATGGCCATAGACTAGTTAGAGGGTTGAGATCACTTGCTGGCTGATGGATGAAAGGGGCAAATTTCTGACATGCATTTCTGAACATATTCCTTGGCATCTCTCTGCATATATGGCCACCAATATCCCTGAGACATGGCCCGATGTGCGAGAGACCTCCCCCCCATGCAAATGCTATAGATCTCTTCATGGATTTCATATAGCAGCAGCTCGACCTTGTCCTCTGGAACACACAATAGGTAAGGTCCCGAAAAGGATTTTCGATATAACTTCTGGTCGTGGGATACCCAAAACCTGGGGGCCTTTAGTTTGATCTTTCTGGCTTCTTTGACGTCCTCATAAAGTGTCTCGTTCATCAGGTACTTGACTGTGGGGTCCATCAAGCTCGGAGATGCGTCCCAGTCGTCCATCGAAAGTACGTCCTCTGCATCCACATCCCTTATGGTTGGACTCTCCATGTATTCCACAATAATCCACCGAGTGACCTTCGAAGCCAGGGCCGAGGCGACGCATGCCAATGCGTCGGCGTGGCTATTGTGATCCCTAGAGATTTGGGACACTTTCACCTCCTCCAACTTTTCCATCATTGACTTTACCCTTTGGTAATAGGTTGTCATTCTGTCATCCCGGGATTCGAAGTCTCCGTTGACCAGGTTGACTACCAACTGAGAATCGCAGAAAATACGGAGGTGCTTGATCTTGATAGATAACACCATGTCGAACCATGCTAATAGTGTCTTGCACTCGACTACATTGTTGGATGCTTTAAATCCGAGTCTGATGGTTCACTCCATTGTGATTCCTTTAGAATTAGTCAAGACTATACCCATTCCTACCCCCCTTTGCGTTCGAGGACCCGTCAACGTACAAGCTGCAAGTGGCATCATGGTCAAGATTTGCATGGATCTCCTCTGTAGGGGTTTCGGGCGCAGAGAAGTCGGCAATGAAATCAGCCAAGACTTGCCCCTTGATAGAAGAGTGAGGCTTATACCTTATCTTGAATTCCCCCACCTCAATGGCTCACTTGGCGACCCTTCCTGATATGTCTACTTTGTGGAGTATAGGCCTCAAGGGATGGTCTGTTAGGACCTCAATGGGATAGGCTTGGAAGTAGTGCCTCAGCTTCCTCGCACATATCACCAATGCAAGTATGAGTTTCTCCATTGGTACGTACCTCGTCTCGGCGTCAAGTAGAGTCTTGACTAAACTGATAAAAAATATATACTTTAAGAACCAAAAGTACTATTAACCCAAAAAAAAAATTAACTTGACAATTTTCTAAAGACCAACGTTCTTTTTATTATTCCATGATGAGGAATTTGGACTCACATATATAGATCAAAATTTGGAAAGGCGCAATTATTTGTAAATCACAGTTGGTATCGATTAAACTTGAGATTCATCTCGAACCCAAAAAAAGTTCAAGTCTATGGAAAATTCAGTCCAACTGCTGGGCTAGTAATATAATTGATTTTATGGCTAATTAAGAAGGGTAAAGTATGTCCATAAAAAAATTCACTCCAACTGTATGCACAACGAACTCGGATTTTTTTTGAGTTTGACACTCGCTGATAATTTTTGAAATTTATTGATATTTGTGGTTTGCAGATATAAGGATCCAATATAACTCACCTCTCTTTTGAGAGGTTAATCATCATTTAAAATAAGTTTATGTTTAGCAAATTGCCAAGTTGATTTCAATCAGGGAGGAATCGCAAAATTTTCTCAAGACTTAAAAACTACAAAGTCATCACAGAAGACCCGCTTATCAACCTAAGTGAGTAATGACCCAAAGGCGATTGATAGAATGACAGTTCTTACCATTCTTCAACGATGAGGAATTTGGACTCACATATATTGAGCAAAATTTGGAAAGGCGCAATTATTTGTAAATCACAGTTGGTATCGATTAAACTCGAGATTCATCTCGAACCCAAAAAAAATTCAAGTCTATGGCAAATTCACTCCAACTGCTGGGCTAGTAATACGATTGATTTTAAGGCTAATTAAGAAGGGTATAGTACGTCCATATATGAAATATTACATAAGCGAAAGGCCAAAATTCTATGCTTGCCGATGAAAAAAAATCTCGGCCACAGACTCACAAATCATGACAACTAAAGCTAGTGTCCAATTCTCCAATTTTGAAAAATCTTCGTTGATGAACAATAAGTGTAGGCACAACAATAATACTCGATTGAGACCCTACATTCAGATGACCTAGACATGATATAATTTAGAGTTTTTCGGCCCAAAGTCATACACGTAGCGGATGGAGTAATTGTGACTATGTCTATCAATTGTGTCAGCTGAAGTAAGTTCGTGTCGAATATTAACGAGTTTGTATAAAAAAACACTCCACTTATATCAAATTTGTTTATTAATTTGTGGTTAACAAATATTTTAAAAATAATAAATAAATAATATCGGGTTCGTATTGTGAATGAATCGTGTATAACTATTATATAAACGAGTCATATTGTGTATTTTTTTTGGGTAATTTCACTAATACCCGATTGGTTTATTAATCGTATCGTGTCTTGTCGTGTGCACTCATCTATTAAACGAATCCCTCTAATTTTGTATTGTGTTAGTGTTCTGTTAACACATTGTGTCATATTTTCACACCCTTAAAACTGATCAGCTCAGCTGGAAATATGAAAGTCTGATCATCATTTGAGATTGAAAATTTGATAAAGAAATTTTACTAAATGATGGTTTATTGGAGGAACCTTCATACAGGGTGTAATCTAATTGGAGATGACGAATAAGAAAAGTACATACCATATAATCTTCTAAACCTTTTCCAGCAATATCTCCAACACTTTCTCCATGCAAAGGGGATAAATCTACATAACCAAGGTATTCAATCACTAGACACCTAGTGCTTAGCAGATTTACTTCCCTTATACAAGTATGACCGAAAGTTTTTGTTTTCATCAAAATCGAAACGAAATAATGATTGAATATCGAAATAATTATATTTCAATGTGTTTTTTTAATGTTTTGGTGCGTTTTGGAATGTTTTGATGCGTTTTTATATGTTTTAGTTAGTGTAACAAAATGTGTCGGAAATAAATTTTTGGGTGTTTCCTTTGTTTAATTTTCACTTTGTTTCTGTACACAAAAACATGTGTACTTGATGCTTCTTACATCTCTACCATGTGGGAATGCAGTCTTGGACGAGATTTTCTGTATTTTCAGGTTATTGGCTGAAGATTAGTGTAAGTTTGAACTATTCTGCTCCACAGTTCCATTAGCTTTAGCTGTCACGACTAATTAGATGCAACACAAATAGCAGATGATTACATGAAAAATCAGGAGTGTCGTAAGCGGCGATAGTCACGGCGTCAAACAAATTGACGCTTTTGCCTTCAACTCAGTCATTTTGAAGCCAAAAAGCGATCTTTATGCCACTTTTTAATTATATTTCTCTTTTATCTCGTGTTTAGGAGTATTTTTTTAATTCTACATGTTTCGTTCTTTTTTTTTCTAGTAATTTTGTATTGTTAAGATTTTCAATTTATATTGGGTTGTGAATATTATTCATGGTATTTTGATTATAATATTGTAGAAACTATTGTGTTTTTTCTCTGTTATCTTGGTATTCTTTAGAATTAACAAGCTCTTGAAGACTGTAAAATCATATTATTGCGATAATTAATAGATTATAACGTTTTCTGCATCAGTTTGTGTGGCTGAGCGTTTTGTAAGTGGCAAGAATAGAAGCCCTTGGGCCTATGCAAGTCTTCATAAATGGACAAAACATAGACTTTTGTGGATGAACTTAAAATCATTTGTGCATGGCAAAATGCCGAGTTGATTTCAATCAAGAGGGACCACAAAAGTCAACAAAGACTTTAAAACCATAAATGCTCCACACGAACAAATTTACAAGATAAGATCTAAAAAAAAATCTATAATATAAAACAGGACGGACATCAATAAGTTTATTCGACGGTCTCAAATAGATTCATCAAACGGTGACCAATATACTTCTCAAAACCATTCACAATATTGAATTCTCCCTCCTCCAAATTCATCACTTTTCACTTACGTTGTACCATAGTTTCAAGTACGGGTTACCCCTAGTAAAATAATAATTAACAAGATGAGCGTGATACTGTAATACTGAATCCGGATCCATATGATTTACGTGAAAGACCCCTAGATTTTTTAATATAAAATTAATTAGTCTGGCAAAATAAAATGGGACTAAAATTAGACTTAATAATGAGGTACAGACGTAATAATTCTCTAATTTTCGTTCCACTTTTGTTTATTTAAAATTCAAATTTTGCACCTATCAGCAGTACCACTTAATTTAGTTCCTATTTTTTGGGACGATTTGACATTACGTTATGAAATTACGAAACTCAGTTCATTCTATACTTCCCTATTATTGACTAAATCTTTCTTCTTCTTTTTTGGTTCAACGGTCAGGAGTATTTGAGTCAGCTTACGCACACTTCGACTAATTCCTTCTCCGGTCTGTTCAAAAGCAGACCATTCACGCCCGAACTAAGGTATTCAAGTGGATAAATCCCTCATTACTTGACTCTAAAAAGTTGTTGAGATTCAAACTTAAGACGCCTTGGTTTAAAGTTTGTCATTATTACCACCGGTTTAAGGGCTAAATCTACCCCCACCCTCCATCCACCCTACTGAGATGGTAAATTATCTATTTGTACCTCACTATATATACTATCCTCATCCGTATTATCCCGTACAAAACAAATCACTCCATGCAATGCAGCATCTCCTCTCCCAACATAATCACCACTCGGCCAAACCCTTCTCCTCATGCGCATTACAGAACTGGTAAATATGGTTCCACATTAATTGGGGTAAACATAGCCATTGAAGGAGTGTGAGTTATGCTGAGTAAATGAAGCTATATTCACCAAAAACGTGAATTATGCTCAGCACTATACGAGAGAATTTATAGGTAATTCTTCGTATAGGGGCTGCATGGGCATACCATAGCTTCCTCCCGGAATCCGTACGAGTAGCCCAACGACATGGAGTGAATTTTGGGGTGCACAACGAACTCGGATTTTTTTTGAGTTTGACACTCGCTGATAATTTTTGAAATTTATTGATATTTGTGGTTTGCAGATATAAGGATCCAATATAACTCACCTCTCTTTTGAGAGGTTAATCATCATTTAAAATAAGTTTATGTTTAGCAAATTGCCAAGTTGATTTCAATCAGGGAGGAATCGCAAAATTTTCTCAAGACTTAAAAACTACAAAGTCATCACAGAAGACCCGCTTATCAACCTAAGTGAGTAATGACCCAAAGGCGATTGATAGAATGACAGTTCTTACCATTCTTCAACGATGAGGAATTTGGACTCACATATATTGAGCAAAATTTGGAAAGGCGCAATTATTTGTAAATCACAGTTGGTATCGATTAAACTCGAGATTCATCTCGAACCCAAAAAAAATTCAAGTCTATGGCAAATTCACTCCAACTGCTGGGCTAGTAATACGATTGATTTTAAGGCTAATTAAGAAGGGTATAGTACGTCCATATATGAAATATTACATAAGCGAAAGGCCAGAATTCTATGCTTGCCGATGAAAAAAAATCTCGGCCACAGACTCACAAATCATGACAACTAAAGCTAGTGTCCAATTCTCCAATTTTGAAAAATCTTCGTTGATGAACAATAAGTGTAGGCACAACAATAATACTCGATTGAGACCCTACATTCAGATGACCTAGACATGATATAATTTAGAGTTTTTCGGCCCAAAGTCATACACGTAGCGGATGGAGTAATTGTGACTATGTCTATCAATTGTGTCAGCTGAAGTAAGTTCGTGTCGAATATTAACGAGTTTGTATAAAAAAACACTCCACTTATATCAAATTCGTTTATTAATTTGTGGCTAACAAATCTTTTAAAAATAATAAATAAATAATATCGGGTTCGTATTGTGAATGAATCGTGTATAACTATTATATAAACGAGTCATACTGTGTATTTTTTTTGGGTAATTTCACTAATACCCGATTAGTTTATTAATCGTATCGTGTCTTGTCGTGTGCACTCATCTATTAAACGAATCCCTCTAATTTTGTATTGTGTTAGTGTTCTGTTAACACATTGTGTCATATTTTCACACCCTTAAAACTGATCAGCTCAGCTCGAAATATGAAGGTCTGATCATCATTTGAGATAGAAAATTTGATATAGAAATTTTACTAAGTGATGGTTTATTGGAGGAACCTTCATACAGGGTGTAATCTAATTGGAGATGACAAATAAGAAAAGTACATACCATATAATGTTCTAAACCTTTTCCAGCAATATCTCCAACACTTTCTCCATGCAAAGGGGATAAATCTACATAACCAAGGTATTCAATCACTAGACACCTAGTGCTTAGCAGATTTACTTCCCTTATACAAGTATGACCGAAATTTTTTGTTTTCATCAAAATCGAAACGAAATAATGATTGAATATCGAAATAATTATATTTCAATGTGTTTTTTTAATGTTTTGGTGCGTTTTGGAATGTTTTGATGCGTTTTTATATGTTTTAGTTAGTGTAACAAAATGTGTCGGAAATAAATTTTTGGGTGTTTCCTTTGTTTAATTTTCACTTTGTTTCTGTACACAAAAACATGTGTACTTGATGCTTCTTACATCTCTACCATGTGGGAATGCAGTCTTGGACGAGATTTTCTGTATTTTCAGGTTATTGGCTGAAGATTAGGATAAGTTTGAACTATTCTGCTCCACAGTTCCATTAGCTTTAGCTGTCACGACTAATTAGATGCAACACAAATAGCAGATGATTACATGAAAAAGCAGGAGTGTCGTAAGCGGCGATAGTCACGGCGTCAAACAAATTGAAGCTTTTGCCTTCAACTCAGTCATTTTGAAGCCAAAAAGCGATCTTTATGCCACTTTTTAATTATATTTCTCTTTTATCTCGTGTTTAGGAGTATTTTTTTAATTCTACATGTTTCGTTCTTTTTTTTTCTAGTAATTTTGTATTGTTAAGATTTTCAATTTATATTGGGTTGTGAATATTATTCATGGTATTTTGATTATAATATTGTAGAAACTATTGTGTTTTTTCTCTGTTATCTTGGTATTCTTTAGAATTAACAAGCTCTTGAAGACTGTAAAATCATATTATTGCGATAATTAATAGATTATAACGTTTTCTGCATCAGTTTGTGGGGCTGAGCGTTTTGTAAGTGGCAAGAATAGAAGCCCTTGGGCCTATGCAAGTCTTCATAAATGGACAAAACATAGACTTTTGTGGATGAACTTAAAATCATTTGTGCATGGCAAAATGCCGAGTTGATTTCAATCAAGAGGGACCACAAAAGTCAACAAAGACTTTAAAACCATAAATGCTCCACACGAACAAATTTACAAGATAAGATCTAAAAAAAAATCTATAATATAAAACAGGACGGACATCAATAAGTTTATTCGACGGTCTCAAATAGATTCATCAAACGGTGACCAATATACTTCTCAAAACCATTCACAATATTGAATTCTCCCTCCTCCAAATTCATCACTTTTCACTTACGTTGTACCATAGTTTCAAGTACGGGTTACCCCTAGTAAAATAATAATTAACAAGATGAGCGTGATACTGTAATACTGAATCCGGATCCATATGATTTACGTGAAAGACCCCTAGATTTTTTAATATAAAATTAATTAGTCTGGCAAAAAAAAATGGGACTAAAATTAGACTTAATAATGAGGTACAGACGTAATAATTCTCTAATTTTCGTTCCACTTTTGTTTATTTAAAATTCAAATTTTGCACCTATCAGCAGTACCACTTAATTTAGTTCCTATTTTTTGGGACGATTTGACATTACGTTATGAAATTACGAAACTCAGTTCATTCTATACTTCCCTATTATTGACTAAATCTTTCTTCTTCTTTTTTGGTTCAACGGTCAGGAGTATTCGAGTCAGCTTACGCACACTTCGACTAATTCCTTCTCCGGTCTGTTCAAAAGCAGACCATTCACGCCCGAACTAAGGTATTCAAGTGGATAAATCCCTCATTACTTGACTCTAAAAAGTTGTTGAGATTCAAACTTAAGACGCCTTGGTTTAAAGTTTGTCATTATTACCACCGGTTTAAGGGCTAAATCTACCCCCACCCTCCATCCACCCTACTGAGATGGTAAATTATCTATTTGTACCTCACTATATATACTATCCTCATCCGTATTATCCCGTACAAAACAAATCACTCCATGCAATGCAGCATCTTCTCTCCCAACATAATCACCACTCGGCCAAACCCTTCTCCTCATGCGCATTACAGAACTGGTAAATATGGTTCCACATTAATTGGGGTAAACATAGCCATTGAAGGAGTGTGAGTTATGCTGAGTAAATGAAGCTATATTCACCAAAAACGTGAATTATGCTCAGCACTATACGAGAGAATTTATAGGTAATTCTTCGTATAGGGGCTGCATGGGCATACCATAGCTTCCTCCCGGAATCCGTACGAGTAGCCCAACGACATGGAGTGAATTTTGGGGTGCACAACGAACTCGGATTTTTTTTGAGTTTGACACTCGCTGATAATTTTTGAAATTTATTGATATTTGTGGTTTGCAGATATAAGGATCCAATATAACTCACCTCTCTTTTGAGAGGTTAATCATCATTTAAAATAAGTTTATGTTTAGCAAATTGCCAAGTTGATTTCAATCAGGGAGGAATCGCAAAATTTTCTCAAGACTTAAAAACTACAAAGTCATCACAGAAGACCCGCTTATCAACCTAAGTGAGTAATGACCCAAAGGCGATTGATAGAATGACAGTTCTTACCATTCTTCAACGATGAGGAATTTGGACTCACATATATTGAGCAAAATTTGGAAAGGCGCAATTATTTGTAAATCACAGTTGGTATCGATTAAACTCGAGATTCATCTCGAACCCAAAAAAAATTCAAGTCTATGGCAAATTCACTCCAACTGCTGGGCTAGTAATACGATTGATTTTAAGGCTAATTAAGAAGGGTATAGTACGTCCATATATGAAATATTACATAAGCGAAAGGCCAGAATTCTATGCTTGCCGATGAAAAAAAATCTCGGCCACAGACTCACAAATCATGACAACTAAAGCTAGTGTCCAATTCTCCAATTTTGAAAAATCTTCGTTGATGAACAATAAGTGTAGGCACAACAATAATACTCGATTGAGACCCTACATTCAGATGACCTAGACATGATATAATTTAGAGTTTTTCGGCCCAAAGTCATACACGTAGCGGATGGAGTAATTGTGACTATGTCTATCAATTGTGTCAGCTGAAGTAAGTTCGTGTCGAATATTAACGAGTTTGTATAAAAAAACACTCCACTTATATCAAATTCGTTTATTAATTTGTGGCTAACAAATCTTTTAAAAATAATAAATAAATAATATCGGGTTCGTATTGTGAATGAATCGTGTATAACTATTATATAAACGAGTCATACTGTGTATTTTTTTTGGGTAATTTCACTAATACCCGATTAGTTTATTAATCGTATCGTGTCTTGTCGTGTGCACTCATCTATTAAACGAATCCCTCTAATTTTGTATTGTGTTAGTGTTCTGTTAACACATTGTGTCATATTTTCACACCCTTAAAACTGATCAGCTCAGCTCGAAATATGAAGGTCTGATCATCATTTGAGATAGAAAATTTGATATAGAAATTTTACTAAGTGATGGTTTATTGGAGGAACCTTCATACAGGGTGTAATCTAATTGGAGATGACAAATAAGAAAAGTACATACCATATAATGTTCTAAACCTTTTCCAGCAATATCTCCAACACTTTCTCCATGCAAAGGGGATAAATCTACATAACCAAGGTATTCAATCACTAGACACCTAGTGCTTAGCAGATTTACTTCCCTTATACAAGTATGACCGAAATTTTTTGTTTTCATCAAAATCGAAACGAAATAATGATTGAATATCGAAATAATTATATTTCAATGTGTTTTTTTAATGTTTTGGTGCGTTTTGGAATGTTTTGATGCGTTTTTATATGTTTTAGTTAGTGTAACAAAATGTGTCGGAAATAAATTTTTGGGTGTTTCCTTTGTTTAATTTTCACTTTGTTTCTGTACACAAAAACATGTGTACTTGATGCTTCTTACATCTCTACCATGTGGGAATGCAGTCTTGGACGAGATTTTCTGTATTTTCAGGTTATTGGCTGAAGATTAGGATAAGTTTGAACTATTCTGCTCCACAGTTCCATTAGCTTTAGCTGTCACGACTAATTAGATGCAACACAAATAGCAGATGATTACATGAAAAAGCAGGAGTGTCGTAAGCGGCGATAGTCACGGCGTCAAACAAATTGAAGCTTTTGCCTTCAACTCAGTCATTTTGAAGCCAAAAAGCGATCTTTATGCCACTTTTTAATTATATTTCTCTTTTATCTCGTGTTTAGGAGTATTTTTTTAATTCTACATGTTTCGTTCTTTTTTTTTCTAGTAATTTTGTATTGTTAAGATTTTCAATTTATATTGGGTTGTGAATATTATTCATGGTATTTTGATTATAATATTGTAGAAACTATTGTGTTTTTTCTCTGTTATCTTGGTATTCTTTAGAATTAACAAGCTCTTGAAGACTGTAAAATCATATTATTGCGATAATTAATAGATTATAACGTTTTCTGCATCAGTTTGTGGGGCTGAGCGTTTTGTAAGTGGCAAGAATAGAAGCCCTTGGGCCTATGCAAGTCTTCATAAATGGACAAAACATAGACTTTTGTGGATGAACTTAAAATCATTTGTGCATGGCAAAATGCCGAGTTGATTTCAATCAAGAGGGACCACAAAAGTCAACAAAGACTTTAAAACCATAAATGCTCCACACGAACAAATTTACAAGATAAGATCTAAAAAAAAATCTATAATATAAAACAGGACGGACATCAATAAGTTTATTCGACGGTCTCAAATAGATTCATCAAACGGTGACCAATATACTTCTCAAAACCATTCACAATATTGAATTCTCCCTCCTCCAAATTCATCACTTTTCACTTACGTTGTACCATAGTTTCAAGTACGGGTTACCCCTAGTAAAATAATAATTAACAAGATGAGCGTGATACTGTAATACTGAATCCGGATCCATATGATTTACGTGAAAGACCCCTAGATTTTTTAATATAAAATTAATTAGTCTGGCAAAAAAAAATGGGACTAAAATTAGACTTAATAATGAGGTACAGACGTAATAATTCTCTAATTTTCGTTCCACTTTTGTTTATTTAAAATTCAAATTTTGCACCTATCAGCAGTACCACTTAATTTAGTTCCTATTTTTTGGGACGATTTGACATTACGTTATGAAATTACGAAACTCAGTTCATTCTATACTTCCCTATTATTGACTAAATCTTTCTTCTTCTTTTTTGGTTCAACGGTCAGGAGTATTCGAGTCAGCTTACGCACACTTCGACTAATTCCTTCTCCGGTCTGTTCAAAAGCAGACCATTCACGCCCGAACTAAGGTATTCAAGTGGATAAATCCCTCATTACTTGACTCTAAAAAGTTGTTGAGATTCAAACTTAAGACGCCTTGGTTTAAAGTTTGTCATTATTACCACCGGTTTAAGGGCTAAATCTACCCCCACCCTCCATCCACCCTACTGAGATGGTAAATTATCTATTTGTACCTCACTATATATACTATCCTCATCCGTATTATCCCGTACAAAACAAATCACTCCATGCAATGCAGCATCTTCTCTCCCAACATAATCACCACTCGGCCAAACCCTTCTCCTCATGCGCATTACAGAACTGGTAAATATGGTTCCACATTAATTGGGGTAAACATAGCCATTGAAGGAGTGTGAGTTATGCTGAGTAAATGAAGCTATATTCACCAAAAACGTGAATTATGCTCAGCACTATACGAGAGAATTTATAGGTAATTCTTCGTATAGGGGCTGCATGGGCATACCATAGCTTCCTCCCGGAATCCGTACGAGTAGCCCAACGACATGGAGTGAATTTTGGGGTGCACAACGAACTCGGATTTTTTTTGAGTTTGACACTCGCTGATAATTTTTGAAATTTATTGATATTTGTGGTTTGCAGATATAAGGATCCAATATAACTCACCTCTCTTTTGAGAGGTTAATCATCATTTAAAATAAGTTTATGTTTAGCAAATTGCCAAGTTGATTTCAATCAGGGAGGAATCGCAAAATTTTCTCAAGACTTAAAAACTACAAAGTCATCACAGAAGACCCGCTTATCAACCTAAGTGAGTAATGACCCAAAGGCGATTGATAGAATGACAGTTCTTACCATTCTTCAACGATGAGGAATTTGGACTCACATATATTGAGCAAAATTTGGAAAGGCGCAATTATTTGTAAATCACAGTTGGTATCGATTAAACTCGAGATTCATCTCGAACCCAAAAAAAATTCAAGTCTATGGCAAATTCACTCCAACTGCTGGGCTAGTAATACGATTGATTTTAAGGCTAATTAAGAAGGGTATAGTACGTCCATATATGAAATATTACATAAGCGAAAGGCCAGAATTCTATGCTTGCCGATGAAAAAAAATCTCGGCCACAGACTCACAAATCATGACAACTAAAGCTAGTGTCCAATTCTCCAATTTTGAAAAATCTTCGTTGATGAACAATAAGTGTAGGCACAACAATAATACTCGATTGAGACCCTACATTCAGATGACCTAGACATGATATAATTTAGAGTTTTTCGGCCCAAAGTCATACACGTAGCGGATGGAGTAATTGTGACTATGTCTATCAATTGTGTCAGCTGAAGTAAGTTCGTGTCGAATATTAACGAGTTTGTATAAAAAAACACTCCACTTATATCAAATTCGTTTATTAATTTGTGGCTAACAAATCTTTTAAAAATAATAAATAAATAATATCGGGTTCGTATTGTGAATGAATCGTGTATAACTATTATATAAACGAGTCATACTGTGTATTTTTTTTGGGTAATTTCACTAATACCCGATTAGTTTATTAATCGTATCGTGTCTTGTCGTGTGCACTCATCTATTAAACGAATCCCTCTAATTTTGTATTGTGTTAGTGTTCTGTTAACACATTGTGTCATATTTTCACACCCTTAAAACTGATCAGCTCAGCTCGAAATATGAAGGTCTGATCATCATTTGAGATAGAAAATTTGATATAGAAATTTTACTAAGTGATGGTTTATTGGAGGAACCTTCATACAGGGTGTAATCTAATTGGAGATGACAAATAAGAAAAGTACATACCATATAATGTTCTAAACCTTTTCCAGCAATATCTCCAACACTTTCTCCATGCAAAGGGGATAAATCTACATAACCAAGGTATTCAATCACTAGACACCTAGTGCTTAGCAGATTTACTTCCCTTATACAAGTATGACCGAAATTTTTTGTTTTCATCAAAATCGAAACGAAATAATGATTGAATATCGAAATAATTATATTTCAATGTGTTTTTTTAATGTTTTGGTGCGTTTTGGAATGTTTTGATGCGTTTTTATATGTTTTAGTTAGTGTAACAAAATGTGTCGGAAATAAATTTTTGGGTGTTTCCTTTGTTTAATTTTCACTTTGTTTCTGTACACAAAAACATGTGTACTTGATGCTTCTTACATCTCTACCATGTGGGAATGCAGTCTTGGACGAGATTTTCTGTATTTTCAGGTTATTGGCTGAAGATTAGGATAAGTTTGAACTATTCTGCTCCACAGTTCCATTAGCTTTAGCTGTCACGACTAATTAGATGCAACACAAATAGCAGATGATTACATGAAAAAGCAGGAGTGTCGTAAGCGGCGATAGTCACGGCGTCAAACAAATTGAAGCTTTTGCCTTCAACTCAGTCATTTTGAAGCCAAAAAGCGATCTTTATGCCACTTTTTAATTATATTTCTCTTTTATCTCGTGTTTAGGAGTATTTTTTTAATTCTACATGTTTCGTTCTTTTTTTTTCTAGTAATTTTGTATTGTTAAGATTTTCAATTTATATTGGGTTGTGAATATTATTCATGGTATTTTGATTATAATATTGTAGAAACTATTGTGTTTTTTCTCTGTTATCTTGGTATTCTTTAGAATTAACACGCTCTTGAAGACTGTAAAATCATATTATTGCGATAATTAATAGATTATAACGTTTTCTGCATCAGTTTGTGGGGCTGAGCGTTTTGTAAGTGGCAAGAATAGAAGCCCTTGGGCCTATGCAAGTCTTCATAAATGGACAAAACATAGACTTTTGTGGATGAACTTAAAATCATTTGTGCATGGCAAAATGCCGAGTTGATTTCAATCAAGAGGGACCACAAAAGTCAACAAAGACTTTAAAACCATAAATGCTCCACACGAACAAATTTACAAGATAAGATCTAAAAAAAAATCTATAATATAAAACAGGACGGACATCAATAAGTTTATTCGACGGTCTCAAATAGATTCATCAAACGGTGACCAATATACTTCTCAAAACCATTCACAATATTGAATTCTCCCTCCTCCAAATTCATCACTTTTCACTTACGTTGTACCATAGTTTCAAGTACGGGTTACCCCTAGTAAAATAATAATTAACAAGATGAGCGTGATACTGTAATACTGAATCCGGATCCATATGATTTACGTGAAAGACCCCTAGATTTTTTAATATAAAATTAATTAGTCTGGCAAAAAAAAATGGGACTAAAATTAGACTTAATAATGAGGTACAGACGTAATAATTCTCTAATTTTCGTTCCACTTTTGTTTATTTAAAATTCAAATTTTGCACCTATCAGCAGTACCACTTAATTTAGTTCCTATTTTTTGGGACGATTTGACATTACGTTATGAAATTACGAAACTCAGTTCATTCTATACTTCCCTATTATTGACTAAATCTTTCTTCTTCTTTTTTGGTTCAACGGTCAGGAGTATTCGAGTCAGCTTACGCACACTTCGACTAATTCCTTCTCCGGTCTGTTCAAAAGCAGACCATTCACGCCCGAACTAAGGTATTCAAGTGGATAAATCCCTCATTACTTGACTCTAAAAAGTTGTTGAGATTCAAACTTAAGACGCCTTGGTTTAAAGTTTGTCATTATTACCACCGGTTTAAGGGCTAAATCTACCCCCACCCTCCATCCACCCTACTGAGATGGTAAATTATCTATTTGTACCTCACTATATATACTATCCTCATCCGTATTATCCCGTACAAAACAAATCACTCCATGCAATGCAGCATCTTCTCTCCCAACATAATCACCACTCGGCCAAACCCTTCTCCTCATGCGCATTACAGAACTGGTAAATATGGTTCCACATTAATTGGGGTAAACATAGCCATTGAAGGAGTGTGAGTTATGCTGAGTAAATGAAGCTATATTCACCAAAAACGTGAATTATGCTCAGCACTATACGAGAGAATTTATAGGTAATTCTTCGTATAGGGGCTGCATGGGCATACCATAGCTTCCTCCCGGAATCCGTACGAGTAGCCCAACGACATGGAGTGAATTTTGGGGTGCACAACGAACTCGGATTTTTTTTGAGTTTGACACTCGCTGATAATTTTTGAAATTTATTGATATTTGTGGTTTGCAGATATAAGGATCCAATATAACTCACCTCTCTTTTGAGAGGTTAATCATCATTTAAAATAAGTTTATGTTTAGCAAATTGCCAAGTTGATTTCAATCAGGGAGGAATCGCAAAATTTTCTCAAGACTTAAAAACTACAAAGTCATCACAGAAGACCCGCTTATCAACCTAAGTGAGTAATGACCCAAAGGCGATTGATAGAATGACAGTTCTTACCATTCTTCAACGATGAGGAATTTGGACTCACATATATTGAGCAAAATTTGGAAAGGCGCAATTATTTGTAAATCACAGTTGGTATCGATTAAACTCGAGATTCATCTCGAACCCAAAAAAAATTCAAGTCTATGGCAAATTCACTCCAACTGCTGGGCTAGTAATACGATTGATTTTAAGGCTAATTAAGAAGGGTATAGTACGTCCATATATGAAATATTACATAAGCGAAAGGCCAGAATTCTATGCTTGCCGATGAAAAAAAATCTCGGCCACAGACTCACAAATCATGACAACTAAAGCTAGTGTCCAATTCTCCAATTTTGAAAAATCTTCGTTGATGAACAATAAGTGTAGGCACAACAATAATACTCGATTGAGACCCTACATTCAGATGACCTAGACATGATATAATTTAGAGTTTTTCGGCCCAAAGTCATACACGTAGCGGATGGAGTAATTGTGACTATGTCTATCAATTGTGTCAGCTGAAGTAAGTTCGTGTCGAATATTAACGAGTTTGTATAAAAATACACTCCACTTATATCAAATTCGTTTATTAATTTGTGGCTAACAAATCTTTTAAAAATAATAAATAAATAATATCGGGTTCGTATTGTGAATGAATCGTGTATAACTATTATATAAACGAGTCATACTGTGTATTTTTTTTTGGGTAATTTCACTAATACCCGATTCGTTTATTAATCGTATCGTGTCTTGTCGTGTGCACTCATCTATTAAACGAATCCCTCTAATTTTGTATTGTGTTAGTGTTCTGTTAACACATTGTGTCATATTTTCACACCCTTAAAACTGATCAGCTCAGCTCGAAATATGAAGGTCTGATCATCATTTGAGATAGAAAATTTGATATAGAAATTTTACTAAGTGATGGTTTATTGGAGGAACCTTCATACAGGGTGTAATCTAATTGGAGATGACAAATAAGAAAAGTACATACCATATAATGTTCTAAACCTTTTCCAGCAATATCTCCAACACTTTCTCCATGCAAAGGGGATAAATCTACATAACCAAGGTATTCAATCACTAGACACCTAGTGCTTAGCAGATTTACTTCCCTTATACAAGTATGACCGAAAGTTTTTGTTTTCATCAAAATCGAAACGAAATAATGATTGAATATCGAAATAATTATATTTCAATGTGTATTTTTAATGTTTTGGTGCGTTTTGGAATGTTTTGATGCGTTTTTATATGTTTTAGTTAGTGTAACAAAAATGTGTCGGAAATAAATTTTTGGGTGTTTCCTTTGTTTAATTTTCACTTTGTTTCTGTACACAAAAACATGTGTACTTGATGCTTCTTACATCTCTACCATGTGGGAATGCAGTCTTGGACGAGATTTTCTGTATTTTCAGGTTATTGGCTGAAGATTAGTGTAAGTTTGAACTATTCTGCTCCAGAGTTCCATTAGCTTTAGCTGTCACAACTAATTAGATGCAACACAAATAGCAGATGATTACATGAAAAAGCAGGAGTGTCGTAAGCGGCGATAGTCACGGCGTCAAACAAATTGAAGCTTTTGCCTTCAACTCAGTCATTTTGAATCCAAAAAGCGATCTTTATGCCACTTTTTAATTATATTTCTCTTTTATCTCGTGTTTAGGAGTATTTTTTTAATTCTACATGTTTCGTTCTTTTTTTTTCTAGTAATTTTGTATTGTTAAGATTTTCAATTTATATTGGGTTGTGAATATTATTCATGGTATTTTGATTATAATATTGTAGAAACTATTGTGTTTTTTCTCTGTTATCTTGGTATTCTTTAGAATTAACAAGCTCTTGAAGACTGTAAAATCATATTATTGCGATAATTAATAGATTATAACGTTTTCTGCATCAGTTTGTGGGGCTGAGCGTTTTGTAAGTGGCAAGAATAGAAGCCCTTGGGCCTATGCAAGTCTTCATAAATGGACAAAACATAGACTTTTGTGGATGAACTTAAAATCATTTGTGCATGGCAAAATGCCGAGTTGATTTCAATCAAGAGGGACCACAAAAGTCAACAAAGACTTTAAAACCATAAATGCTCCACACGAACAAATTTACAAGATAAGATCTAAAAAAAAATCTATAATATAAAACAGGACGGACATCAATAAGTTTATTCGACGGTCTCAAATAGATTCATCAAACGGTGACCAATATACTTCTCAAAACCATTCACAATATTGAATTCTCCCTCCTCCAAATTCATCACTTTTCACTTACGTTGTACCATAGTTTCAAGTACGGGTTACCCCTAGTAAAATAATAATTAACAAGATGAGCGTGATACTGTAATACTGAATCCGGATCCATATGATTTACGTGAAAGACCCCTAGATTTTTTAATATAAAATTAATTAGTCTGGCAAAAAAAAATGGGACTAAAATTAGACTTAATAATGAGGTACAGACGTAATAATTCTCTAATTTTCGTTCCACTTTTGTTTATTTAAAATTCAAATTTTGCACCTATCAGCAGTACCACTTAATTTAGTTCCTATTTTTTGGGACGATTTGACATTACGTTATGAAATTACGAAACTCAGTTCATTCTATACTTCCCTATTATTGACTAAATCTTTCTTCTTCTTTTTTGGTTCAACGGTCAGGAGTATTCGAGTCAGCTTACGCACACTTCGACTAATTCCTTCTCCGGTCTGTTCAAAAGCAGACCATTCACGCCCGAACTAAGGTATTCAAGTGGATAAATCCCTCATTACTTGACTCTAAAAAGTTGTTGAGATTCAAACTTAAGACGCCTTGGTTTAAAGTTTGTCATTATTACCACCGGTTTAAGGGCTAAATCTACCGCCACCCTCCATCCACCCTACTGAGATGGTAAATTATCTATTTGTACCTCACTATATATACTATCCTCATCCGTATTATCCCGTACAAAACAAATCACTCCATGCAATGCAGCATCTTCTCTCCCAACATAATCACCACTCGGCCAAACCCTTCTCCTCATGCGCATTACAGAACTGGTAAATATGGTTCCACATTAATTGGGGTAAACATAGCCATTGAAGGAGTGTGAGTTATGCTGAGTAAATGAAGCTATATTCACCAAAAACGTGAATTATGCTCAGCACTATACGAGAGAATTTATAGGTAATTCTTCGTATAGGGGCTGCATGGGCATACCATAGCTTCCTCCCGGAATCCGTACGAGTAGCCCAACGACATGGAGTGAATTTTGGGGTGCACAACGAACTCGGATTTTTTTTGAGTTTGACACTCGCTGATAATTTTTGAAATTTATTGATATTTGTGGTTTGCAGATATAAGGATCCAATATAACTCACCTCTCTTTTGAGAGGTTAATCATCATTTAAAATAAGTTTATGTTTAGCAAATTGCCAAGTTGATTTCAATCAGGGAGGAATCGCAAAATTTTCTCAAGACTTAAAAACTACAAAGTCATCACAGAAGACCCGCTTATCAACCTAAGTGAGTAATGACCCAAAGGCGATTGATAGAATGACAGTTCTTACCATTCTTCAACGATGAGGAATTTGGACTCACATATATTGAGCAAAATTTGGAAAGGCGCAATTATTTGTAAATCACAGTTGGTATCGATTAAACTCGAGATTCATCTCGAACCCAAAAAAAATTCAAGTCTATGGCAAATTCACTCCAACTGCTGGGCTAGTAATACGATTGATTTTAAGGCTAATTAAGAAGGGTATAGTACGTCCATATATGAAATATTACATAAGCGAAAGGCCAGAATTCTATGCTTGCCGATGAAAAAAAATCTCGGCCACAGACTCACAAATCATGACAACTAAAGCTAGTGTCCAATTCTCCAATTTTGAAAAATCTTCGTTGATGAACAATAAGTGTAGGCACAACAATAATACTCGATTGAGACCCTACATTCAGATGACCTAGACATGATATAATTTAGAGTTTTTCGGCCCAAAGTCATACACGTAGCGGATGGAGTAATTGTGACTATGTCTATCAATTGTGTCAGCTGAAGTAAGTTCGTGTCGAATATTAACGAGTTTGTATAAAAATACACTCCACTTATATCAAATTCGTTTATTAATTTGTGGCTAACAAATCTTTTAAAAATAATAAATAAATAATATCGGGTTCGTATTGTGAATGAATCGTGTATAACTATTATATAAACGAGTCATACTGTGTATTTTTTTTTGGTAATTTCACTAATACCCGATTGGTTTATTAATCGTATCGTGTCTTGTCGTGTGCACTCATCTATTAAACGAATCCCTCTAATTTTGTATTGTGTTAGTGTTCTGTTAACACATTGTGTCATATTTTCACACCCTTAAAACTGATCAGCTCAGCTCGAAATATGAAGGTCTGATCATCATTTGAGATAGAAAATTTGATATAGAAATTTTACTAAGTGATGGTTTATTGGAGGAACCTTCATACAGGGTGTAATCTAATTGGAGATGACAAATAAGAAAAGTACATACCATATAATGTTCTAAACCTTTTCCAGCAATATCTCCAACACTTTCTCCATGCAAAGGGGATAAATCTACATAACCAAGGTATTCAATCACTAGACACCTAGTGCTTAGCAGATTTACTTCCCTTATACAAGTATGACCGAAAGTTTTTGTTTTCATCAAAATCGAAACGAAATAATGATTGAATATCGAAATAATTATATTTCAATGTGTATTTTTAATGTTTTGGTGCGTTTTGGAATGTTTTGATGCGTTTTTATATGTTTTAGTTAGTGTAACAAAAATGTGTCGGAAATAAATTTTTGGGTGTTTCCTTTGTTTAATTTTCACTTTGTTTCTGTACACAAAAACATGTGTACTTGATGCTTCTTACATCTCTACCATGTGGGAATGCAGTCTTGGACGAGATTTTCTGTATTTTCAGGTTATTGGCTGAAGATTAGTGTAAGTTTGAACTATTCTGCTCCAGAGTTCCATTAGCTTTAGCTGTCACGACTAATTAGATGCAACACAAATAGCAGATGATTACATGAAAAAGCAGGAGTGTCGTAAGCGGCGATAGTCACGGCGTCAAACAAATTGAAGCTTTTGCCTTCAACTCAGTCATTTTGAATCCAAAAAGCGATCTTTATGCCACTTTTTAATTATATTTCTCTTTTATCTCGTGTTTAGGAGTATTTTTTTAATTCTACATGTTTCGTTCTTTTTTTTTCTAGTAATTTTGTATTGTTAAGATTTTCAATTTATATTGGGTTGTGAATATTATTCATGGTATTTTGATTATAATATTGTAGAAACTATTGTGTTTTTTCTCTGTTATCTTGGTATTCTTTAGAATTAACAAGCTCTTGAAGACTGTAAAATCATATTATTGCGATAATTAATAGATTATAACGTTTTCTGCATCAGTTTGTGGGGCTGAGCGTTTTGTAAGTGGCAAGAATAGAAGCCCTTGGGCCTATGCAAGTCTTCATAAATGGACAAAACATAGACTTTTGTGGATGAACTTAAAATCATTTGTGCATGGCAAAATGCCGAGTTGATTTCAATCAAGAGGGACCACAAAAGTCAACAAAGACTTTAAAACCATAAATGCTCCACACGAACAAATTTACAAGATAAGATCTAAAAAAAAATCTATAATATAAAACAGGACGGACATCAATAAGTTTATTCGACGGTCTCAAATAGATTCATCAAACGGTGACCAATATACTTCTCAAAACCATTCACAATATTGAATTCTCCCTCCTCCAAATTCATCACTTTTCACTTACGTTGTACCATAGTTTCAAGTACGGGTTACCCCTAGTAAAATAATAATTAACAAGATGAGCGTGATACTGTAATACTGAATCCGGATCCATATGATTTACGTGAAAGACCCCTAGATTTTTTAATATAAAATTAATTAGTCTGGCAAAAAAAAATGGGACTAAAATTAGACTTAATAATGAGGTACAGACGTAATAATTCTCTAATTTTCATTCCACTTTTGTTTATTTAAAATTCAAATTTTGCACCTATCAGCAGTACCACTTAATTTAGTTCCTATTTTTTGGGACGATTTGACATTACGTTATGAAATTACGAAACTCAGTTCATTCTATACTTCCCTATTATTGACTAAATCTTTCTTCTTCTTTTTTGGTTCAACGGTCAGGAGTATTCGAGTCAGCTTACGCACACTTCGACTAATTCCTTCTCCGGTCTGTTCAAAAGCAGACCATTCACGCCCGAACTAAGGTATTCAAGTGGATAAATCCCTCATTACTTGACTCTAAAAAGTTGTTGAGATTCAAACTTAAGACGCCTTGGTTTAAAGTTTGTCATTATTACCACCGGTTTAAGGGCTAAATCTACCCCCACCCTCCATCCACCCTACTGAGATGGTAAATTATCTATTTGTACCTCACTATATATACTATCCTCATCCGTATTATCCCGTACAAAACAAATCACTCCATGCAATGCAGCATCTTCTCTCCCAACATAATCACCACTCGGCCAAACCCTTCTCCTCATGCGCATTACAGAACTGGTAAATATGGTTCCACATTAATTGGGGTAAACATAGCCATTGAAGGAGTGTGAGTTATGCTGAGTAAATGAAGCTATATTCACCAAAAACGTGAATTATGCTCAGCACTATACGAGAGAATTTATAGGTAATTCTTCGTATAGGGGCTGCATGGGCATGCCATAGCTTCCTCCCGGAATCCGTACGAGTAGCCCAACGACATGGAGTGAATTTTGGGGTGCACAACGAACTCGAATTTTTTTTGAGTTTGACACTCGCTGATAATTTTTGAAATTTATTGATATTTGTGGTTTGCAGATATAAGGATCCAATATAACTCACCTCTCTTTTGAGAGGTTAATCATCATTTAAAATAAGTTTATGTTTAGCAAATTGCCAAGTTGATTTCAATCAGGGAGGAATCGCAAAATTTTCTCAAGACTTAAAAACTACAAAGTCATCACAGAAGACCCGCTTATCAACCTAAGTGAGTAATGACCCAAAGGCGATTGATAGAATGACAGTTCTTACCATTCTTCAACGATGAGGAATTTGGACTCACATATATTGAGGAAAATTTGGAAAGGCGCAATTATTTGTAAATCACAGTTGGTATCGATTAAACTCGAGATTCATCTCGAACCCAAAAAAAATTCAAGTCTATGGCAAATTCACTCCAACTGCTGGGCTAGTAATACGATTGATTTTAAGGCTAATTAAGAAGGGTATAGTACGTCCATATATGAAATATTACATAAGCGAAAGGCCAGAATTCTATGCTTGCCGATGAAAAAAAATCTCGGCCACAGACTCACAAATCATGACAACTAAAGCTAGTGTCCAATTCTCCAATTTTGAAAAATCTTCGTTGATGAACAATAAGTGTAGGCACAACAATAATACTCGATTGAGACCCTACATTCAGATGACCTAGACATGATATAATTTAGAGTTTTTCGGCCCAAAGTCATACACGTAGCGGATGGAGTAATTGTGACTATGTCTATCAATTGTGTCAGCTGAAGTAAGTTCGTGTCGAATATTAACGAGTTTGTATAAAAAAACACTCCACTTATATCAAATTCGTTTATTAATTTGTGGCTAACAAATCTTTTAAAAATAATAAATAAATAATATCGGGTTCGTATTGTGAATGAATCGTGTATAACTATTATATAAACGAGTCATACTGTGTATTTTTTTTGGGTAATTTCACTAATACCCGATTGGTTTATTAATCGTATCGTGTCTTGTCGTGTGCACTCATCTATTAAACGAATCCCTCTAATTTTGTATTGTGTTAGTGTTCTGTTAACACATTGTGTCATATTTTCACACCCTTAAAACTGATCAGCTCAGCTCGAAATATGAAGGTCTGATCATCATTTGAGATAGAAAATTTGATATAGAAATTTTACTAAATGATGGTTTATTGGAGGAACCTTCATACAGGGTGTAATCTAATTGGAGATGACAAATAAGAAAAGTACATACCATATAATCTTCTAAACCTTTTCCAGCAATATCTCCAACACTTTCTCCATGCAAAGGGGATAAATCTACATAACCAAGGTATTCAATCACTAGACACCTAGTGCTTAGCAGATTTACTTCCCTTATACAAGTATGACCGAAAGTTTTTGTTTTCATCAAAATCGAAACGAAATAATGATTGAATATCGAAATAATTATATTTCAATGTGTTTTTTTAATGTTTTGGTGCGTTTTGGAATGTTTTGATGCGTTTTTATATGTTTTAGTTAGTGTAACAAAAATGTGTCGGAAATAAATTTTTGGGTGTTTCCTTTGTTTAATTTTCACTTTGTTTCTGTACACAAAAACATGTGTACTTGATGCTTCTTACATCTCTACCATGTGGGAATGCAGTCTTGGACGAGATTTTCTGTATTTTCAGGTTATTGGCTGAAGATTAGTGTAAGTTTGAACTATTCTGCTCCACAGTTCCATTAGCTTTAGCTGTCACGACTAATTAGATGCAACACAAATAGCAGATGATTACATGAAAAAGCAGGAGTGTCGTAAGCGGCGATAGTCACGGCGTCAAACAAATTGAAGCTTTTGCCTTCAACTCAGTCATTTTGAAGCCAAAAAGCGATCTTTATGCCACTTTTTAATTATATTTCTCTTTTATCTCGTGTTTAGGAGTATTTTTTTAATTCTACATGTTTCGTTCTTTTTTTTTCTAGTAATTTTGTATTGTTAAGATTTTCAATTTATATTGGGTTGTGAATATTATTCATGGTATTTTGATTATAATATTGTAGAAACTATTGTGTTTTTTCTCTGTTATCTTGGTATTCTTTAGAATTAACAAGCTCTTGAAGACTGTAAAATCATATTATTGCGATAATTAATAGATTATAACGTTTTCTGCATCAGTTTGTGGGGCTGAGCGTTTTGTAAGTGGCAAGAATAGAAGCCCTTGGGCCTATGCAAGTCTTCATAAATGGACAAAACATAGACTTTTGTGGATGAACTTAAAATCATTTGTGCATGGCAAAATGCCGAGTTGATTTCAATCAAGAGGGACCACAAAAGTCAACAAAGACTTTAAAACCATAAATGCTCCACATGAACAAATTAACAAGATAAGATCTAAAAAAAAATCTATAATATAAAACAGGACGGACATCAATAAGTTTATTCGACGGTCTCAAATAGATTCATCAAACGGTGACCAATATACTTCTCAAAACCATTCACAATATTGAATTCTCCCTCCTCCAAATTCATCACTTTTCACTTACGTTGTACCATAGTTTCAAGTACGGGTTACCCCTAGTAAAATAATAATTAACAAGATGAGCGTGATACTGTAATACTGAATCCGGATCCATATGATTTACGTGAAAGACCCCTAGATTTTTTAATATAAAATTAATTAGTCTGGCAAAAAAAAATGGGACTAAAATTAGACTTAATAATGAGGTACAGACGTAATAATTCTCTAATTTTCGTTCCACTTTTGTTTATTTAAAATTCAAATTTTGCACCTATCAGCAGTACCACTTAATTTAGTTCCTATTTTTTGGGACGATTTGACATTACGTTATGAAATTACGAAACTCAGTTCATTCTATACTTCCCTATTATTGACTAAATCTTTCTTCTTCTTTTTTGGTTCAACGGTCAGGAGTATTCGAGTCAGCTTACGCACACTTCGACTAATTCCTTCTCCGGTCTGTTCAAAAGCAGACCATTCACGCCCGAACTAAGGTATTCAAGTGGATAAATCCCTCATTACTTGACTCTAAAAAGTTGTTGAGATTCAAACTTAAGACGCCTTGGTTTAAAGTTTGTCATTATTACCACCGGTTTAAGGGCTAAATCTACCCCCACCCTCCATCCACCCTACTGAGATGGTAAATTATCTATTTGTACCTCACTATATATACTATCCTCATCCGTATTATCCCGTACAAAACAAATCACTCCATGCAATGCAGCATCTTCTCTCCCAACATAATCACCACTCGGCCAAACCCTTCTCCTCATGCGCATTACAGAACTGGTAAATATGGTTCCACATTAATTGGGGTAAACATAGCCATTGAAGGAGTGTGAGTTATGCTGAGTAAATGAAGCTATATTCACCAAAAACGTGAATTATGCTCAGCACTATACGAGAGAATTTATAGGTAATTCTTCGTATAGGGGCTGCATGGGCATGCCATAGCTTCCTCCCGGAATCCGTACGAGTAGCCCAACGACATGGAGTGAATTTTGGGGTGCACAACGAACTCGAATTTTTTTTGAGTTTGACACTCGCTGATAATTTTTGAAATTTATTGATATTTGTGGTTTGCAGATATAAGGATCCAATATAACTCACCTCTCTTTTGAGAGGTTAATCATCATTTAAAATAAGTTTATGTTTAGCAAATTGCCAAGTTGATTTCAATCAGGGAGGAATCGCAAAATTTTCTCAAGACTTAAAAACTACAAAGTCATCACAGAAGACCCGCTTATCAACCTAAGTGAGTAATGACCCAAAGGCGATTGATAGAATGACAGTTCTTACCATTCTTCAACGATGAGGAATTTGGACTCACATATATTGAGGAAAATTTGGAAAGGCGCAATTATTTGTAAATCACAGTTGGTATCGATTAAACTCGAGATTCATCTCGAACCCAAAAAAAATTCAAGTCTATGGCAAATTCACTCCAACTGCTGGGCTAGTAATACGATTGATTTTAAGGCTAATTAAGAAGGGTATAGTACGTCCATATATGAAATATTACATAAGCGAAAGGCCAGAATTCTATGCTTGCCGATGAAAAAAAATCTCGGCCACAGACTCACAAATCATGACAACTAAAGCTAGTGTCCAATTCTCCAATTTTGAAAAATCTTCGTTGATGAACAATAAGTGTAGGCACAACAATAATACTCGATTGAGACCCTACATTCAGATGACCTAGACATGATATAATTTAGAGTTTTTCGGCCCAAAGTCATACACGTAGCGGATGGAGTAATTGTGACTATGTCTATCAATTGTGTCAGCTGAAGTAAGTTCGTGTCGAATATTAACGAGTTTGTATAAAAAAACACTCCACTTATATCAAATTCGTTTATTAATTTGTGGCTAACAAATCTTTTAAAAATAATAAATAAATAATATCGGGTTCGTATTGTGAATGAATCGTGTATAACTATTATATAAACGAGTCATACTGTGTATTTTTTTTGGGTAATTTCACTAATACCCGATTGGTTTATTAATCGTATCGTGTCTTGTCGTGTGCACTCATCTATTAAACGAATCCCTCTAATTTTGTATTGTGTTAGTGTTCTGTTAACACATTGTGTCATATTTTCACACCCTTAAAACTGATCAGCTCAGCTCGAAATATGAAGGTCTGATCATCATTTGAGATAGAAAATTTGATATAGAAATTTTACTAAATGATGGTTTATTGGAGGAACCTTCATACAGGGTGTAATCTAATTGGAGATGACAAATAAGAAAAGTACATACCATATAATCTTCTAAACCTTTTCCAGCAATATCTCCAACACTTTCTCCATGCAAAGGGGATAAATCTACATAACCAAGGTATTCAATCACTAGACACCTAGTGCTTAGCAGATTTACTTCCCTTATACAAGTATGACCGAAAGTTTTTGTTTTCATCAAAATCGAAACGAAATAATGATTGAATATCGAAATAATTATATTTCAATGTGTTTTTTTAATGTTTTGGTGCGTTTTGGAATGTTTTGATGCGTTTTTATATGTTTTAGTTAGTGTAACAAAAATGTGTCGGAAATAAATTTTTGGGTGTTTCCTTTGTTTAATTTTCACTTTGTTTCTGTACACAAAAACATGTGTACTTGATGCTTCTTACATCTCTACCATGTGGGAATGCAGTCTTGGACGAGATTTTCTGTATTTTCAGGTTATTGGCTGAAGATTAGTGTAAGTTTGAACTATTCTGCTCCACAGTTCCATTAGCTTTAGCTGTCACGACTAATTAGATGCAACACAAATAGCAGATGATTACATGAAAAAGCAGGAGTGTCGTAAGCGGCGATAGTCACGGCGTCAAACAAATTGAAGCTTTTGCCTTCAACTCAGTCATTTTGAA
>CATOHC010000066.1:5000-203999 GCA_951799425.1 Ilex aquifolium
AAACCCTAAACCCTAAACCCTAAACCCTAAACCCTAAACCCTAAACCCTAAACCCTAAACCCTAAACCCTAAACCCTAAACCCTAAACCCTAAACCCTAAACCCTAAACCCTAAACCCTAAACCCTAAACCCTAAACCCTAAACCCTAAACCCTAAACCCTAAACCCTAAACCCTAAACCCTAAACCCTAAACCCTAAACCCTAAACCCTAAACCCTAAACCCTAAACCCTAAACCCTAAACCCTAAACCCTAAACCCTAAACCCTAAACCCTAAACCCTAAACCCTAAACCCTAAACCCTAAACCCTAAACCCTAAACCCTAAACCCTAAACCCTAAACCCTAAACCCTAAACCCTAAACCCTAAACCCTAAACCCTAAACCCTAAACCCTAAACCCTAAACCCTAAACCCTAAACCCTAAACCCTAAACCCTAAACCCTAAACCCTAAACCCTAAACCCTAAACCCTAAACCCTAAACCCTAAACCCTAAACCCTAAACCCTAAACCCTAAACCCTAAACCCTAAACCCTAAACCCTAAACCCTAAACCCTAAACCCTAAACCCTAAACCCTAAACCCTAAACCCTAAACCCTAAACCCTAAACCCTAAACCCTAAACCCTAAACCCTAAACCCTAAACCCTAAACCCTAAACCCTAAACCCTAAACCCTAAACCCTAAACCCTAAACCCTAAACCCTAAACCCTAAACCCTAAACCCTAAACCCTAAACCCTAAACCCTAAACCCTAAACCCTAAACCCTAAACCCTAAACCCTAAACCCTAAACCCTAAACCCTAAACCCTAAACCCTAAACCCTAAACCCTAAACCCTAAACCCTAAACCCTAAACCCTAAACCCTAAACCCTAAACCCTAAACCCTAAACCCTAAACCCTAAACCCTAAACCCTAAACCCTAAACCCTAAACCCTAAACCCTAAACCCTAAACCCTAAACCCTAAACCCTAAACCCTAAACCCTAAACCCTAAACCCTAAACCCTAAACCCTAAACCCTAAACCCTAAACCCTAAACCCTAAACCCTAAACCCTAAACCCTAAACCCTAAACCCTAAACCCTAAACCCTAAACCCTAAACCCTAAACCCTAAACCCTAAACCCTAAACCCTAAACCCTAAACCCTAAACCCTAAACCCTAAACCCTAAACCCTAAACCCTAAACCCTAAACCCTAAACCCTAAACCCTAAACCCTAAACCCTAAACCCTAAACCCTAAACCCTAAACCCTAAACCCTAAACCCTAAACCCTAAACCCTAAACCCTAAACCCTAAACCCTAAACCCTAAACCCTAAACCCTAAACCCTAAACCCTAAACCCTAAACCCTAAACCCTAAACCCTAAACCCTAAACCCTAAACCCTAAACCCTAAACCCTAAACCCTAAACCCTAAACCCTAAACCCTAAACCCTAAACCCTAAACCCTAAACCCTAAACCCTAAACCCTAAACCCTAAACCCTAAACCCTAAACCCTAAACCCTAAACCCTAAACCCTAAACCCTAAACCCTAAACCCTAAACCCTAAACCCTAAACCCTAAACCCTAAACCCTAAACCCTAAACCCTAAACCCTAAACCCTAAACCCTAAACCCTAAACCCTAAACCCTAAACCCTAAACCCTAAACCCTAAACCCTAAACCCTAAACCCTAAACCCTAAACCCTAAACCCTAAACCCTAAACCCTAAACCCTAAACCCTAAACCCTAAACCCTAAACCCTAAACCCTAAACCCTAAACCCTAAACCCTAAACCCTAAACCCTAAACCCTAAACCCTAAACCCTAAACCCTAAACCCTAAACCCTAAACCCTAAACCCTAAACCCTAAACCCTAAAACCCTAAAACCCTAAAACCCTAAAACCCTAAAACCCTAAAACCCTAAAACCCTAAAACCCTAAACCCTAAAACCCTAAACCCTAAACCCTAAACCCTAAACCCTAAACCCTAAACCCTAAACCCTAAACCCTAAACCCTAAACCCTAAACCCTAAAACCCTAAAACCCTAAAACCCTAAACCCTAAACCCTAAAACCCTAAACCCTAAACCCTAAACCCTAAACCCTAAACCCTAAACCCTAAACCCTAAACCCTAAACCCTAAACCCTAAACCCTAAACCCTAAACCCTAAACCCTAAACCCTTTTTTTTTTTTTTTTTTTTTTTTGATAAAAGGAGGAAATATATTCCAAAATTGAAGTGTTTACAAGAAGCAAAGAACAAATTTTGTTTCTAAAGAAATGAAAAGTTGGCTTTAATCCTTCAATGGATTAAACCAATCCTAATTACATTTTGTAAACTCCAAACAAAACCAGCCTACAAGCATTAAATTCCAGCTCAAATAAATGCAGCCGAAGCAGCTGAAAACGAGCTGAGAGACAATGGAGAAGGCAGATTTTTGAGCCATGGAGTTGATGAGCTGGAGCTGAAGGAGAAGTCCATAACTCTGCAAAGCTAAGAGGATACCGGAACAGCCACCTTTTGGGAATCTTCAAAACCCAACAGTCAGCCAACCTTTAATTCATACATCCTCTCATGCAAACCATTAATTGATCTGGAATAATACGAACAGCCAGTGCAAAACCCGAAGAGAAGGAACTTCACTATAAATGAAACAGCACTTCAATCCATTTTCCTCCATTCTCCACCATGAAGCGAAAGCAGAGTATCAATTGGATAAGGGCCGTCAAGCAAAATTCCGAAAGAGATACAATGGTGTACCAGATAGGAATGTGGTGTACCATCGTCGAGTCGAATATTCCAGAGAAGAGTTCAGCGAAGCAGCCGCTGACCATGTTTCAGCATTTTTAAAACGTCTGAATGCACAAGAAGAAGGCCTTTCATCCTCAGAAACTGAAGAAGCAAAACCCCAAGAAAAACCATCAAGCAAGCAATAAGAACAGAGCTCTATATTCCTGCAGAACTTCACCCCAACACATCAAAGATAGTCCAGAATCACATCCCTCAACGAAAGCTGAACTTTGTGTTTTTAATTTCCACCATGTTTTGATATATACAGTGTTGTTTATTTCCGTAAGTATTCCATGAATGAAATGAATATCATGCTTAGTTTGTGAAAGAATTTCAACTTGTATCAGAAACTGCAAAACAGAACACATGCAGCACTGCTCCACTTCACACCACTCAGCACATGAATTAAGTCAGAACCAATCATGAGTTAAATCCATAACCAGATCAGGATTTAAACCCTGATTTCAATAAACAATCAGTAAACTTTGCATCTCCTACAGGACCTTCTTCTCCACAGCACAGCACACAGAATCCAAAGAAGCAGTAAAGACTCCCAAAATCCAGCTAGAATAGCTGAACTTTGTATTCTTGAATACCTCCATGTTTTGATATCAAAAATCATGTTTATTCTGTGAACTTTCCTTGCACTAAATGAAAAAATTCTTTTAACTGTGTATGAAATCCAAAATGTATCAGCTACTGCAAATCAGGACACCTGCAGCACTGTTCCCCTTAATATCACTCATCACCTGAATTAAATCAGAGCCAAACATGAGTTAACACCAGAACCAGATCAGGAACACCCCCTGATTTCAATAAAGAAATCCTCATCCAACCCCTTGCTTTACACAAAGCCTCCTTCTTGCAGTAGGCATCCCTGACTGATCCAGTTGCAGAATCTGTCTGCCATTGAGAGGCAGAATACTATGTGATAAAAATTCAGAATTACTAGAAGACTGTACTGCCAAATTTGCCAGGAAGTCAGCAAAAGAATTGGCCTCTCTATAAACATGCTTCAACTGGTACTGCATCCCTCCAAGTATCCCCCATATTTGATCAATAATGTATTGAAGCCTCCAAGGAATCATAATTTTCCTCAAAATCATTTGAACCAGACTTTGAGAATCAGACTCAATTAGAAACTGATTTCCTTCCATACCATGATTCATAATCATCTTCAAACCATCTAATAAAGCCCTGCATTCAGCTTGCATATTAGATCCTATCCCATAGAAAGCTGCAGCAGCAAGAACCAGATGCCCTTGAGAGTCTCTTAGAATCATACCACCACCAGACATTCCACTGCTCCCTTTAGAAGCACCATCTACATTGAGTTTCATCACATTCATAGGAGGAGGCATCCATTTAATCCATTGCACCTTAGCAGTTACAATAAATGGATTCACAATCTGTAAATCATGTAGCATTTCTTTACCTCTGAGACTATCCATTCTACTTGGTTTAACCATAAACACTTGCCATCTTAATGCACTAATAACCTGTGCAAAAATACCATAAGCATTTAAAAGAAGACCTTCAAATCTCCTTCTACATCTCTCCTTCCATATAGCCCAAAAAATCAACATGGACACCCCCCTTATCAAGGCATGACTCAAAGTTGAAGATTTAAAAGCCCTCATTAATCTCAAACATCTACATAATGGGGATTCCCTGGCAATAATCTCAAAACCCATAAAAACAGCAATCCTTCTCCATACTTCATCAGAGAAGGAACAGCTCACAAACATATGGGTTGAGGACTCCTCATTTTGATTACAAAGACTGCATCTACTGGCCAAAACAATACCAACTTTCTGAATTCTTTCATCTGTAGTCAATGCTTCATTAAATAATTTCCAAGCACACAGTTGAGCACTAGGAAAGATTTTCTGGTTCCATATACCTTTAATGATATCACTATGTACCCCTTTGCTCCTAATCTGGTGCCAGACAGATTTAACAGAAAAGGCACCAGAATTAGTATGATTCCATACTCTCCTGTCAGGTCTTTCTGATAGAAATACCCCAGAGCCAAGAACCTCCTGTACAAGATGTGGAGGAAGCCTATCAATTACCTTTTCTAAATTCCAACCCTCAACACTCCATAGTTCACTGACTTTAGGAAAGGACAAAAGGAAAAACCTCAACTCTATGGAGTAAAGGACCATTCTCCAACCAAGGGTCACACCAGAAATCAGTAGTCAGACCATTGCCAATGAGGACCATAGAATTATTTACAACAAAATCAAACCATGGTCTCAGAATTTTAAAACTCAGACCTGTCCCAGAATTACCACATCTCAACATATGTCTTCCTCTGAAAAACTTCCCCATAAAAACCTTAGCCCATAAAGAATTTCCATTGAGCACTTCCCATACCTGTTTAGCTCTAAAAGAAGATTGAATTTCCCCAAAACTTCTGATACCCAAACCACCTTCCAACTTTGGCTTAGAAATCCTTTCTAAAGAAACCCAATGTCTTCTTTTAACATCCAACTTACTGGACCAAATAAAACCAGCAATTAAAGAATTCAGCTTATTAACCACTCCTTTAGGAATATTCATACATGCAAGCATATGTATAGGAATAGAGTTAAGCACAGATTGAACAAGCACAACTCTCCCCATACCAGAAAGCATTCTAGCATACCATCCCTCAACTCTCCTTCTGAAAGATTTTACCACCTCTTCAAAGTAGCATAGCCTCGACCTACCCCTAATTATAGGGCATCCCAAATATGTGAATGGGCAATCCTTGATAGGAATACCCACCAAAGATGACAGAGCAATCCTTCTCCCTCCAGAAATCCTTTTAGAACAATATAAAGCACTTTTGTGTTTATTGACTTTCTGCCCAGAACTGCTTTCATAAGCTCCAATGAATTCCATAACATTCTGAATAGACTTCTTATTACCTCTAAGAAACACCAAAGTGTCATCAGCAAATAGCAAATGACTAACCAATGTTGTCCATCTTCCAATATGATAATGAGTGACTAATTGCTGCTGATAGATTCTTCTCAATCCTCTACTCAAAGCTTCCTCAGCAAGAATGAATAAAGCAGGAGAAAGAGGGTCTCCTTGTCTTAATCCCCTTGAATTTGGAAAATAGCCAAACCTCTGACCATTTAGGCAAATAGAAAAGAATTGAGTGCTTAGACAGTTGGAAATAATGAGAATGAACAAGCTTGAAAACCCAAATCTTTTCAAAACTTCCAGCAAGAAATCCCACTCCAATCTGTCATAAGCCTTCATCATATCCAGTTTCATCACCATATTTCCACCCTCCACCTTTCTATCCAGCTCTCCAACCATAAGCTGTCCCAAAGCAACACAGTTACTTATTCCTCTACCTTGTACAAATCCATGCTGTTCCTCAGAAATCAACACAGGAAGCATAGAAGATAGTCTGCTTGTGATCAGCTTAGTAAAGATCTTATAAACAAAGTTACACAAACTGATAGGCCTAAAATCAGAAAAGGAATGAGGATCATCCTTTTTTGGAATCAAAACCAGCAAGGTGGAATTAACTGATTTAGGCATAACTCCTCCTTTTAACAAAAAGTTCACAGCATTACATACATCCTCCTTTAGTACCTCCCAAGCAAACTGAAAAAATTTTCCAGACAGACCATCAGGCCCAGGAGCACTCTCAATTGCCATAGAGAACACCACATTTTTCACCTCTTCCATAGAAGCCTCACATGTAAGATTTTCATTCTCCTCAGGACTCACCAGATTAGGAATTTCAGAAAAGACATGTTCCAAAATAGAATGCTCTTCTGATCTATACAAATCAGCATAAAACAACTCTGCCACTTCAGCAATCATTTTCTCATCATGAACCCAAACTCCCTCTTGATTTTTTATTCTGGAAACCTTATTCCTAACCCATTTATTTTTTGCAATGGCCTGATAGAACTTTGTATTTCTTTCCCCTTGCATAGCCCACTTAACATTTGATTTCTGTTTCCAGTAAATTTCTTCTCTCCTCAGCAAATCTTCCAGCACACCTTTATAAGATTCAAGTTCCATACTTTTAGGCAGACTGAACTCCTGGTCCAACTCCATTTCTGCTATCTGAATTTTCTGTTCCTGAGCTTTAATATTTTCAAAAATATTACCAAATACCTCCTTATTCCAAATCTTCATATGAGCTTTCAAGTATTTCAGTTTAATGAACAAGTTCGACATTGGATTTTTAGAGTAATGCCCACCCCATTTAGTTTCAATCAACTTCAGAAACCCCTTATGTTCACACCACATGTCCTGGAATCTAAAATAAGAAATTCTTCTCTGAACAGGACCATCCTGAACTTTCAAGAGCAAAGGACTGTGATCAGAAGAGCCCCTTGCCAAATGCATAACCTCCAAACTTTCATACCTCAGATTCCAAGACACATTAATCAGAGCTCTATCCAATCTCTGTCGCATTCTTACATGCCCTTGTCTATCATCACACCATGTGAACTGATTCCCATTAAAACCACCATCCAATAAACCCCTGTGATCCATAAAATCACCAAACTCCTCCATTGATATTAAAGAAGGTGAAGCTCCTCCTCTTCTTTCTTCTGAGCTCAGAATAGCATTAAAATCTCCCACCAATATCCATGGCATATCTATTGGGATATCAACTCCCAACAAATGCTGCCACAACAACCTTCTCAGCAAATAATCACAGCTAGCATAAACAATTGAAATCCAAAATATCTCAGAATTCATGAAAGTTAATTCCACAGTCATAACCTGTTCATGCTCAAACAACACTCTAACTTCCACCCTATCATTCCATAACAACCATATATTCCTTTCTGCTAAAGTGTTAAAACAGAACTGCCTTAACCCAATACTCCTCGCAAACATAGGCATCTTATTTACAAGAGTTTTGGGTTCTTGAATAGCTACCAAACACACATCATGCATTTTAATCAACTTTTTCAATCTCCTTCTCTTAGCAACCTTCACTGCTCCTCTCATATTCCATGAAATTATATTAATCATGAATTCTTAGACATAGCAGCTCCACTGGAATTCAATCCATTACCTTCTTCCTCCTCATTCAAAGAGCTATCAGAGGTATCATGTTCAGAACACACTACCCTTTGACTCTTAGAACTAGCCTGATCAGAATAATAGCCCTTGTCTGGTGGCTCACTCTCCCTCACAAGCCCCATTTGATCATCTAATGAACCCCCATAACCACTCCTTGTACCAAATTGATGCTCAAGAAGAAAAGAAGAATCCATGGATGGAGCATACATAACTTGACAAATTCCCAAGTTTCCAATCCTTCCATTATTATTCCCCTCATTCAATACATTTACTCCCTCCTCAGTCTCCTTTTCCCCAATCAAAACATCATTCACATTCATTCTAGTAATAGTTGGAGTCAAAATAACAGGAGAAGGAAAAGAAAATACCTCCAAACTACCATCATCTCCATGACAATCTGTATCAGATCCATCAAGATTCAACACTCTTGGACCAGCTTCCAGATGAATATTGTGATTTACAACCCCTACATTGGCCCCAATTGAAACAGCCTCACCCTGGTCTTGGCTATGCTGATTCAAATTATCACTAGGAGCAGAAACCCCAGCTATCTCTTCCATAACATCATCCATCTGCTGCCTACTGGTTTCTCCTAACTTCCTTTGGACAGCTGGACATCTACCACTATCATTATCCAAGTCCATCACACTTCCATCATTTAGAATGCCAAAGCTATTTCCAACCAATGGACCTTGCACCCCAGCTTTTGGTCTATACTCCTTCCTTGATTTCCCTTTCCCATCATCTCTAGCCACAGCTTTACCCCTCCTATCTCTCCAACCTTCCTCATGACCAGAATCATTAGCAGGAACAGAGTCATTAGAAACCCTCTCAGTATTTTCCTCCATCACCTCCTTCTTCTTTTTCCTGCATACCAAATCCTCATGACCTTGCTTAAGGCATACAGAACAATATTTGTAATCTTTTTCAAATACTATTCTCTGCCAACGACCAGTTACCCCTCCCATATCAAGCCAGAATCTCCTGGGATTCTTATTCAAAAGGTTCATTTCTACACAGGCCCTTGCCACTCCTGGCCTAGACAATTGCAAAGTAGCATTATCAATGACCAAAATCCTTCCAATGGGGCTTAAAATATCCCTGAGACTCTCCCTGTTAAAAAGGTGCACAGGTAATCCTGGAAGTGACACCCATACAGGGACTATTGGAGGCTCAATTCCTGGAAGGAACTCGGGAAACCATTTGAAAAATCGGAAGAGAAATCCTTCTATATAGGTATTATCCTTCAACCACACCTTAACATAATCTTCATAGAATTGAAATCTAATCAAAATGTGCCTCGGATCCAAAACACCTACCGTGAATTCACCTTTCAACAACCACCTGGATTTGATAAACTCCTTCACAACCCCCAGAGAAGGTTTACCATAGGCACATTTACCTATTAACGTCTGATGAAAGTTTTTGGACAATTCCTGAGTTTCATGTGCCGACCAGTACATACCAGGCTCACCTTGATTATACACAACCTCTTTGCTGGCTTAGACGAACTCGCAGCATTCAATGAACCAAACAAAATATTAGTCTCAGACATTTGCACATCATTAGGACTCTGAACATCATTAGCATTACCAGAAAACTGAACTCCCAACTCAGACGAATGAATCTGAGAATTTGGAATCATTTTGTCATTCGAACGATTTTGGAGATTCGAAGGAAATTGAATATTTAAAGACGTCTGTGGATTGAGAACAAGGCCAGAAACAGTTTCAACACTCGAAGAAGCTTTAGGACCATGCTCAGTCGACGGGATCTGAGGATTTACAACATTTCCAAAATTCGAAGATTTTTGAAGATCCGAGGGCATTTGAAGATTCAAAGATAAACCCTAAACCCTAAACCCTAAACCCTAAACCCTAAACCCTAAAACCCTAAACCCTAAAACCTAAACCCTAAACCCCTAAACCCTAAACCCTAAACCCTAAACCCTAAACCCTAAAACCCTAAAACCCCCAACCCTAAACCCTAAACCCTAAACCCTAAACCCTAAACCCTAAACCCTAAACCCTAAACCCTAAACCCCTAAACCCTAAACCCTAAACCCTAAACCCTAAACCCTAAACCCTAAAACCCTAAAACCCCCAACCCTAAACCCCCAACCCTAAACCCTAAACCCCCAACCCTAAACCCTAAACCCTAAACCCTAAACCCTAAACCCTAAACCCTAAACCCCCAACCCTAGACCCTTAGACCCCTACACCCTAAAACCCTAAACCCTATCAACACCAGTGAATCACAGTTAATTAAAAAACCATAACAAGTCAGACTCCTAAACCCTAAACCCTATCAACACCAGTGAATCACAATCAATTAAAAAACCATAATAAGTCAGACTCCTAAATCCTAAACCCTAAACACTAAATCCCAAACCTTAAACCCTAAACCCTAAACCTTAAATCCTAAACCCTAAACCTCAAACCCTAAACCCTAATTTTTTTTTCATCTTATCTTTATTTTTTTAAAAAAAACTTGGTGTGAATTTGGTTAACCATATAATTTGGCTTATAGATGTTCGTGCGGATACTTGTCTCATACATAGTTTAGGAGCCGCTTTTTTAAAAAATCTTAAATTTTAATTATAATACATATTTTGTTTTCTTTAAACCGATTTAATATAATTAATGGTAGTTTAGACAATTTAAAAAATACTTGTAACTTTCATTTATCTCAAACAATATAATGAAATTTTTTTAAAACTTTTGTCACAAAAATTTGATACTAACTAAATACATGCATTTTTACTTTACTTTCAATCATTTTCATTTTCTATACTTTTTTTCCTTCCTAACCAAATAGATCCTTAAAAAAATAGTTGTTATTACTGCATAGAAGCCCGGTTGGACAATTTCGATTTTGATTTTTGTTTGTGTCTTGAATTTGATTTTTGATTTTCGATTTCCTTTCTGATTTATGGTGAAGAAATAGGAATTGAGGTGTTTGGATAGAAAACTGAGGTGTGTGGAGGTGGGTTTTTTCGTGGGTGATGAATAGATGTTATGGCTGATTAGAGTTTTGGTTGTTTTGGTGGACTGCTGTGGGTGTACGATGAGTGTTAGAGTTGGCAATGGTTAAGCAGCCGGAGATGATGAAGATGGTGGGAACATTGATTGCTAAGTGGTCATTTTAGTCTCAGGGGGTTATGTGCTATTTTCAGATCTCAGGGGGTTATGTGCTATCAGGGTAAACTAGGAGGGGGTAAAATGAAGTTTTCCAAAAAAAATTGGTATTGCTTCAAAGAAAACCGCTCGGACAGTTTCCATTATCTTCATTAAAACCTTTCTGAAATTATCGTCATAGGTCACCCCCCGTTGGCTCAGATGTTTTTATCTCTGCAAATTCTCACCAGTGTTAGCGCTCTATCTTCGTCTTCTCTATTACCATCACCGGCTTCAACTAACTCTATTTATCGGTGCCTCTCAAGATCCAAAATTCCTTATTGCTTTCGCGTACTCCAGAACGTACCGGTTGCTCCTCTGGAATCGCGTTCTCAATCGGCAAGGAAGAATGACGAGCTTCCTCCTGCCGCAGAAGCACTTGACAGAAATTCGGATACTGATGGTGGGAAAAAATGGACTGGAGGAATTTCTGGAATACAAGTGCCTAGACAGAAATACATCGCTGTTTCCAAATCAGAGCTTTTGGATGCCATTGTCTCGATGTTTGAGTCACGAGAAGAGGTCGATCAATTTCTTCTATTGTCGTCGTAAGTTCATGTTCGTGTTACTTCGTTGGGTTTGTTTAGTTCTCTTTGATGCATTTATGCATATATGTGTGTGAACAATATATATTTCGCTCATGTAGAGGACTTTGACGCTCTTATTGAATCCACATGTAGTTGTGTCTTTTGTGGGATTTGAAAGCAGTCCTTGCAATTTTATGCGGTTTTTTTGGGTTAGTAAATTCCATCTGTTATTTCAATGAGTTCTTTTCAGATTTGGGGTTTTAAAAGAATGGGAGGAAAGATTGAAGGGTTTGTGGATGGGAAGGTGTTGAAAGTGGCTTTGTCTTGAAGGTGGTTGTTTGCTGCAATTGCGTTGATTAAGTTGCTGGTTTTGAATTATGAAGTTGGGTATGGGGATGAAAGCCCGAAAAAACAGGTCCACTTGTGATTGACAGCACCCAATGAAAGCGACCAATACAATGGGGGCATGTATGGAATGTTAACTGTAGTAAATCCAAAAAATTGCAATACATAATATTTTGTATTGAGGTTTATCGTAGGCATTCTTTGCAAGATCTGATCTATATTCTGGAACTCACAAAAGTATGTTTGTTTTGCAGTTTTGAAATTGTATGTCATCATCATGGTCAGGCCTCTCCTTTTATAAAGTTGTGGCTGTATTTCCATAATCAGGGACGAACGGAAGTGATCATAGTCCAAAAGAGAGAATTTTAACATCCCTCCAAATATATGAGAAACTGAATGCATCATTCTGTTTGAAATTTGGAATTGGACACACAAACGAAATAAAAAAAAGGTAGTCAGTGCACGAGGCTACCGTCATTACAGGGTCTGAAGAAACACATTAGAGAAATGAAGAGAGTAAATATGTCCTTTATAGTTCTGTCTTTTATGTTGTCAAAATGTAAAATATAGCAAAAAACTGTTGGGGACTCTCCAACCTTTACGATTTCATTTCCTTTAGGACCTCCATACCATGGATGATATTTGCAAATTGCATTTTTTTACTTGAATCCATGCTTTGCATTGAGTGTATTCCTTGTGTGATTGTAGGTGCTTGGATTCCATTCTTCATGCCGAACACAAAAGTATTTTAGAGGAAATGCGAGTTGATTATGATCTTACCCATTCCATGCAAAACAAGTCAACTACTTCTGAGGGTTTAACTAGTTTGGTAAGAAAATGTGTACCTAACAACAAGGAGTCTGACTCTATCATTGACAATCCTGTTGGGATAATTAGCATGGAAAAATATGGGGAACATAAGCTTGAACCTGACCAAGTGTTACCTTCCAATTCTGCCCTGGACTTGAGATATCTCTTGGGTTCTTCCTCCAAAAGTGTCAAGAGCAATTCTTGTGAGGAGTCCAGGTATGTTCTAATCTGTCATGGGAATGTCATTTTTGTTCTTGAAAAGCTAGACCAACTATTTCGTATGTTCTTGAAAAACATATGTAGTAGAAAACAAGTCTACTACATATGTAAATAGAAATATTATGACAAACATATAACTTGAGATATGATTGAAATTTGATAAGTTATAATTTGAGCATTGAAGAGGGTTTAAATGAGATTTCGCAAAGAGGAATAAAAGAGTTGAAGTATTTTGATTATATCTTTTAGAGAAAGAGATACATAGTAGAAATTGAAAAGTTGAAAGACTGTTGGATAATAACATTGACTATGCGACATCCAAAAAAATAGAAAAGAATAAAAATAGAAAACTATTTGACTATGATCACTCGCCGAGAGAAAATATTAAATCTAAACATTGTTTTCAACTTTTTAACAAGAGAGACGAACGAATAAAGAGATTTTGTAAACGAAACAAATTTTTTGTAACTTTTCTCATCCATTGAAATTCCTCAATTGACTCACAATTATATTAGATATTCACATTTGGATTGAGTCCTTCAGTATAAAAACAAAAAATATGGAATTGGATTGCTTAATAACTAAATGCACCTAACAAACAAACTCTATAACTTGGATCGGTAATTAGGATCCTGCGATTCTATAAGATCCGAATCGCGATCCATTAAGATCCTACGAATTTGGGATTCTACAAGAGGCTAGGATCGATTTGCTTATATCGGATCGTTGGATTGTAAGATCCTAGGATCCAGATTGGGATTTTGATAATCATAATTCTGTTGTCTTATTTACAGTTCCTTCTATTGGAAAACTAATCACAACAAGATTATGCATTTTTAATGTGTTCATTTTGGCTTATTGTGTAACATTTAATAGCTGAAAATTCTTGTTAGCAACTATGAGCTATAAGGGGTCAACAAAAGTCGTTCAACTTGATGTATTACTCATCTACGGCTGTAGTGGTATACAAACTTCATGCAGTCTTATAACATCTTCAAATCTGTAGTTTGGACTTATTTCTCTAACAAGGAGGTTTGAGTTTTTGAAACTCCAATAGAGGATTTTAAAGCGTCGAGTAATGGTATGATGCAATCCTACCTGTATGGGGTAAAACCTAAGGAATTCCGAATTTCCGGTAAGATCTATATGACTAGATCCACTTGTTCTAATTGTATTTTTGCCCAATTTCTTTCTTGTCGCATTCTCATTTCATTACCCTATTTAACCCAAACCATTTCCTTGTCCACGTGGTCTTCAACTATAAGACCACCCTTGTTAGTATTATTACTATTTGCTCAGAATTTCCACATATCCAAAAAAAATGGAAAAAGAAAAAAAAAGTTGCTGCTCAGAATTTCTAGCAACTAATAATCTGCAATTCCATACAAAGCGTCACTTTTAAAAACAAGCAATCTCCTACTGTTCTTCAACCAATTAAACCAAAAAACTTTCAGAATCAAAGACTTTTTCCTTCTGGAAAACCATTTGCAACTTTTCTCCTATTACTTTCCTTCAACTGATTGGTGTGTGTGTTTTGATTCAATTGAGGGCAATACCCAGTCAATAAGAACTTAAGAAGGCAAACGTTTTTTCTGATGATAGACTAGAGAGCTTTCTGTAGCAAAGCAGTTGGTTTTAAGTATCTGTAATGACTTCATTTTCATTATTCATTTCTATCTTTAAATCTTTAGCTAAGTTGACTTACAATGTGAAATTGTTCGTAGAGTTGCTGTGGCCACTAGTTTCCAGCGTGCTTTCATGCAACTTCTTTGTAATGCTCAGTTTGAAGAATTATCAGCTAGGGATTTGATGTTGACTTCTGCGCTAAATACAGATTATCTACTTACCTTGCCAGTATATGTTGACTGGAAGAGAGCATTTTCATCCAATGCAATTATATTCAGGTGTCCTTTTGCCTTCATTTATTTACTTTGATTTTTTTTTTTTTTTTGCTTGATTGCCCATCTCCACTGTTTTGCACCTTCTTTTTATGAAATATAATTATGCACCTTTGCATAGAATGAAATCCAAAACTATATTCTATTTTCGAGATTTAATGGTAGAGCAAATGCTTCTTACCGATTAAGGATGAGCCTCCCAATTGATCAAGTTCGATTAAGTTGGCTAGACAAAGGTCCCAATATTAAAACAGAGGTGTTTTCTGATATATTGGATGGACACTTGTCAAGTTGGATGTACCCAACCATATCTGGCCGACCCAACTACTGACCTAAAACCAAAATCAATTTTCTGAACGTGTCTAGACCGTTTATGGTACTCTCTCTAATACCAATGATGGCACAACCATTGTTTAGTTAGATCAATACAATTGACTTTGGAAGCCTAAGCGAAAGACTAAGAATTTTTGGTCCAAAGGGAAGTACAATTGGTAGTTTATTAGAATTAGTGTTATTATTATTTAATTTAGGAGTAATTGTTTGACTAGGAGTATTAGTGATAGTTTGATTAGGGAATTATTATAGAGTTTTAGTAATATAGGAGTTTAAGAGTTTGATTATAAAACTCTTTTAGAATTTTAGTAGGAAAATAGTTTTTATTTTGGTAGGGAACTTAACCTATAAATCAGTTTGGTATCAGAGCTCAACCTCTATCCATCAATTTCTTCTCTTTGCTGTCAAAAAGAATTTGAAATTTCATCAAGTTTCTTTCTCCGTCCTCTGGCCAGATTTATCACAACAATCACAGTTCACCAAAGCATCATAAAAATAAGTTGCTGTTGTTTTCTCCTTTATTGCTGATTTACATGAGGCTACTGTTCTTATAATACATAGAATAGGGTTTCAACCATATTGCCTTGACCTATTATTCAAAATACTTTGACTCAATTTCCTTAAAACCTTAGCCCATGTCCAAAAAAAAAACTTCCTTATCTTTGAACCAGTACCCAAAACCCACGAAAAATTCAGACCTAACACCATTGAAATTGCACAAACACCCCCCCAAGCCTTTTAAAAATTATATATTTGACCCCTGGAGTTTCTGAAATTACACTTTCGCCCCCAAAAGTTTCTGAAATTACACTTTTGCCCCTAAAGTTTTTGAAATTAAAGTTTAATCCTAGAATTTTTTGAAATTAAAAATTGACCTCCGAATTTTCAAACAAAGTTCTTAAAATTCTCTTCCTATCAATATGGTTTTCAACGTCAAATTAAATGCTAAAATGGAGGTTTTATCCCAAAACAAAAGTTGATTCACAAAAGACCATGAATGAGAGGATGGATTCACTAGAGGTGGCCATAACATCACTAAAGGAGATCATGGAAGCTTATCTCTTAGATAAGAAGGGTAAAGGAGATGAGAAAAACGCTGAGAATAGTCCATCATCTTCAGTCATCAATCCTCCAAAGGTACTTGTACAAGCCCCTCCACCACGAGCTCAAGTTCAAGAAGAGCCAAGATTCTTTGATATTGATAGAGGAGTTAAACTAGAAGTTAGAGATTTTCATGGGAATAATAATCCCGAGATATTCTTTGATTGGTTACATAGCGTTGAAAGCTTATTCAGATGGTGTCGTTTGACCGATGAGAGGAAGGTATTCTTTACAGAATCAAAATTGAAGGATATATCAAGACTTTGGTGGGAAAAGTACCAACAAACTCACTTTGATAGATCATGGAATGATATAAAAACTGCTATGACTCGCGACTTTGTGCCGATTAATTATAAGCAACGAGCTCATCTACAATTCACATAGTTAAATCAGGGAAGCATGTCAGTCGAGGAATACTATGGAAAGTTCTACAGCATGGTCACCCGATTAGAATTTCCATGGATTGAGGATGTGATGATTGTCATGTATAGGCAAGGACTTAAGTCTCAAATTTCTATAGGTTTAGCAGCAAGTAGACTTTACACCATAGCGTATGTAGTTCAGGTTGCCTATCAGATAGAAGATGAGTTGAAAAAGAGATCTTATATGAGATCTTCTATGGCACTTCCAACTCGGATCAAGAGAAGTGTCATAGATGCAAGCCAAGGTAAGTCCACCAAGAAACCCCTAGAAAATACTTTTATTTCAAACAAACTATCTCGAGCTAGTGCTAATTCTTCTTCGGGGAGTACTAATTCTAAGACGAGGTGTTTTAATTGTCATGATTTTGGTCATCTCTCTTTTCAATGCCCTTCAAAATCTGTTGATGTGGTTGAAAAAGAAAATTTCAAGGTACATAATGATTCTAATGAGCCAGAATTTAAAAAAGAGATCGCAGAACCTCTTGATCTGGGTGAGGTTAATTTTAATGATTCTGATGATGATCATTTTGTGGGTGTTATCCGTCCTCTACTTATTGCTAATAAAGAAGTTGCTAATGATGAATTTATTTATCGAGGAAAAATCTTTCAGACAAGAGTTAGTTGTGAAGGACAGATGTGCTTGTTATTGATTGACATGGGAAGTTGCACAAATGTGGTATCAGAAGAGGTTGTGAAGAAATTGAATTTGAAAGTTGAACCACATTCAGAGCCATATCATGTGGCATGGATTACTAATACCAAGCTGAAAGTTAATAAGAGATGTCTAGTTACATTCATCATTGGAAGCCTTAAGGAGACCGTCATGTGTGATGTGTTGCCTCTCAAGCTTTGTCATATACTTTTAGGACGCACTTGGATATGGAATCGTGATGCACATCATGTGGGGCGTGCTAATACTTATTCTTTTGCAATTGGAAGAAAGAAGTATACTTTTACTTGTGCTATTGATGCTCGTACACTACAATTGAAAAAAAGTTTGTTATTGATTCTGAGAGCTTCTCCATCAGATGGTATTCTTATCCCTCGTTCTTACTCGTCCGAGTAGAGTTCTTTTCAGCAAGGGAGAATTGATGGTGCAGCCATTAGTTGGTCGGACCAATACAATCGACTTTGGAAGCCTAGGTGAAAGACTAAGAATTTTTGGTCCAAAGGAAAGTGCTATTGGTAGTTTATTAGAATTAGTGTTATTATTATTTAATTTAGGAGTAATTGTTTGAGTAGGAGTATTGGTGAGAGTTTGATTAGGGAATTATTATAGAATTTTAGTAGTATAGGAGTTTAAGAGTTTAATTATGAAACTCTTTTAGAATTTTAGTAGGAGAATAGTTTTTATTTTGGTAGGGAACTTAACCCATAAATAATGGTGTAGTCCCAACTATTTTTATTAGAGAAAGTGATATAATAAAAATTGTTTTTCTGTAGAGAATGTTGTGTGTTTTTTGACCAATTCCTTGCGAAGATGATGTAAATCCCTTCCACCCCTTCTTCTTTCTTCTTCTTTCTTCTTCTCTTTCTATTCTCTAATTTCTAGTCCTTTCTGTCCTACAGCAACCCAAAACTGCTCCAAAATATCATCTTTATTTTAAACTTCACAAAAGGGCTAAAAGTGTTGTTTTTTGTATTGTTCACTAGGCCCAATAACAACGCAAAAATTTCATATTTCACTGCAATTCTAAACCCTAATCTTTACTATTTTTACAGACAATATAGTGCAATAGTTCTTATGCTCATTTTGGACACAAAGCACTAACTTAATCAGCCCCAAATTGTTTTCAATGCATAGTCAGACCTTGTATAATATTCAGTAAGAGAGCAACCCCACACCTGTCCAACATCATAGGGTGATTCAATTTCAAAATATCATGGTGCATTTGTGAATAGAAGACAAATTCTAGAGATTGCACAAGCGACAAACGAAGTTGTGGAGGAACAGGTTGTGAAAGGCAAGGAAGGGATTGTTGTTAAGATTAATTTGCAAAATCATATGTTTCATGTGGATTGGGGTTTTTTATATTCTATTCTTACGGTTGAAGGTTTTGTAGATGAAGGAGACGGATTAAACAGTGTTTAACTTTTATGAATATTTCAGTTGTTTAGTGATAGACCGAGGTGGTTATTTAATGCGTCTAAAGGACTTGGAGAGAGGCAAGGATCAAAATTTCATTTCAATTTGGAAATGAAAACATTTTGGAAATAATTTGGAAACATAATGGAATCAAAATCTATTTGCGAAAATATTGAACAAAATATATTGAAACACAACAAAACACCTTGAAACACCCAGAATTATAAGAATTTTGATATTCAATCACCGATTCCTTTCAATCTCCATAGAAATAGAAACGTTTCAGTCATTTCGACAATTTCGAAACAAATTTGCACTCCTTGTAAAGGGGATTCATTGTGGTCCTTTTTTTTCCAATTGGGATAAAAGAAGTTAGTTTTTCTCGCTTATAGCTTACGGATCACATTGTTTTCTTTTTGTTTCTTGATCTACAATAGTGTTTAAGGATTGCAGACCTTATTGAGGTATTTTTTTTGGTTTTATGGTTTAAGATCAACATTTCTAAGGGCTTAGTGACAAGAATAGATTCACCTATGAGCAAGCTGGAAAGGATTGCAAATAGGTTGTCTAAAAGCTTTTCATTTAGATCTTTTTGTTACTATCTCAAAAGATCCTACAATGCTTATCCCTTTATGTAGACAAATGCATAAGCAAAGCAATAGTATTCTTGAGAGTCAAGGCTTTTGTTTGGTCTACTGTCCTAAAAAAGGTGAATGCTTATGGTTTGTTGTAGGTGAGAAGACTTTCCAAAGCTTTCAAGTAGTGATATTTGCTCGACTTGTTTGATGAATGGAAAGTGGAATGCTTATTTATTTTTACATTGTTATTTCTCATGGAGTCCATAGGTTAATTTATTTAAAGTTATTAGAGAGGCATGGGTTGTCTTGCTACAATGCAGAAGTTGTTGCATGTAAAGTTATAGGGTTTTGAGGAGACTAAAGAATCTAAGGTTCTTTGGAATTATGCGTTGATGGCCATTCTATGGTGTATTTTGGTTAGAGAGTAATGTACAAAGTTTCCGTGATCTTTTCTTCCTTTGCACTTTGTATGGGATAGAATTGTGTTCCTCGCTACTTATGGACATGATTGACTAGGATATTCAAAATGGGTGCCTCAATCGGATAATCAATGGGTTTGGAAGGCGATTTTCATTTAGTTTTCTTATTTTTCTTTTTCATTTTTTGAGATTTTTTCTCTTCGCTTCGTTAACAATATTCTTCTTCGATGAATAAAGGTAAATATAACTTGGATCCAATGGGTAAGACACAATGGTGGTTGTTAGGTGTCCATTTCAATGTCTTTAGACCTAGATGGGAAATATGAAAAACTTCGCTTTTGGGAAAATATTTGGAGGGGGGAGTCATTTTTACTTCCTTGCTTCCTCAGCCCTATCGATTTTCTTGGAGTCATGATATTTCTATCGTTAATATGTTTTGTTCTCCTATTCTCAAGTTAGGTGGAATTTTAATTTCGTAATAGTTCTTAATGAAACATTAGCATTCCTGAGCTGTACAGACCTTCAGAAAAAAGGCTTCAAACCAAGGGAAGGACTGTCTTCACATGCCACAGTTAGGACTTTGAAGTACGATACTAACTGTTCACTTTCTCAAAATTGACTCTGTATAGTCTGTACTAGAGTGGTTCATGACCATGCAAATTTGTTTCCCGATTGTTTATTAATGGTCCATTTTTTGCTTGGATTATTGCTTAATGAAGGATAACGTTATTTAATTCAAAATAGGATACCAAATGTTTGTCTTTTTCCCCAAGGGTGTTTTACGTGTAGAAGTAACAATGATAGTATTGCTTATGTTTCTTCATTGTCCAATTATGTTAAAATTGAGGCATATGTTATTTGAGGAGATGAGGATGGATTGCGTTATTCCATGTGGTGGTGTTTCCTTAGTTGTGAAAAATTATGGTGATTTTGGGAATGGTAGATGAGCTTCCATTCTTTGGGATTGTGCTATTTCGGCAATTTTTTGGGTTGTTTGGATGTTTATCATCAAAAACTATTCCTTTGTTTCTTCAATGCCCTCTTTCCTTTACTTGGTCTGTCTTTTAAAGGAGAAATACTAGAATCAATGAAGTTGGTAGGTGGCTCATTTGGGTTATGGACCGTTGGAATGCGAGAGGTCACACAAATTTTATGGATCCATTTAAAGAGAAAAATAGAAAGGTTCTATGGTTGATGCCCCTAGGCATTGCATGGCTAATCAAGAATTTCATGCTCTTGTGATGTCCGTGTCATCTTCTTTTAGGAGGATGCACTTTGACGTTTCCCACCAACTTTAAGAGGATGTAATTGTACTATACAGTAGCACAGTGATTTTCATTTTTTATTTTTCCAGCTGGGAGGGGAACCTAATGATTCTTCACAAATTTAATCTTTCATGTATTGATATGCACTGTTAATATGGAGTTTCTTTTCATCCTCATGTTTTCCTTTTTTTTTCTTTGTGTAACACTCACCATTTTGCAGGTGTTCTTTATTTGACATCATTAGCAGGTCATTTACTGTTCACGTGTATGGTACAGGCGAGGTTATGCTACAGAGAGGCAGAAGGGCTTACTAATTGTTGAAAAGCTGGACTACTTGCAGTCAAAACTTTTACAAGGAATTTTCTTCGGTATATCCAAACCACTGGGAAAATTTGGCCTCTGGCTAACAGAGGTAGTTGCTCAGCTTGCTGACTGTTAGATTTTAATATTGAGTCAGTCTCATATGTTAGTTTTTAGTGATATCGCGTACATAACAAACTGAAATTGTGATTAGCAAAGGTTAACCATTAGTATTAGGAGTAGTTTAATCGTTTACTTTATTTGTGTTGCCCTACTATATATAGGGCCTCCATTGTGTATTCTCTTAATTAAATTGTTACAAGCATACTTATGGAACCTTAATAATAATTTCTCTCTTCTTTTTCAATTATGTGATCTAGTTTTACATGGTATCAGAGCGTGCTTCAATCCTATACTGGCTTACGAACTCAGTATTGCTCATTGGAAGGAAATTATGGGTTCAATTAGGGCTGACATCATCACTGACAATGATGACATCATCATGATGTCATCAACCAGTGACCATTGCAGCCATCACTCTAATCGGTTCTCTAAGGGCTTTGTCATGGTATGGTTCATTTTTTATTTCATGTACGGTTGATAGGGTTTTTGATTTTTCGAATGTTTTTCGAAAAAAATTGGGTAAAATCTATCAATCTGGACTTTGAGCCACTATTCTTTGAATTTGTTGGTGCAAATCACACCCAAAGGGTCCGATTAGGTGTCTTGTGTGCTCAATTGAAGGATTCTAAGCAGGCAAAATCTAGTTGAATCTGTCGCTTGAATGAAGAGTTCTTTGACCCCAGTTATTGTGTACTTTCCAGCTAAGACGTTTGGCTACTGTTCTGGTCACAATCTTCTCCTGGCTTGCTGCTGATCGCGACCTTTTCCTTCACGTTATTGGTTTCCTCTATTTTTTTTTTTTTTGGGAAGGGGAAGGGGAAGGGGGAGGGAGACTTGAACCCTTGACTTCAAGTAGGCAAAGCCTTTACAAGATAAGGAGTACCATTGGACCAAAGGCTCATTGGTCAAGGGTTCAAGTCTAGTGCTTGCTATTGTTGCAGGTTTATCTTTCACTGTTTTACTTAGGGCTGGTCTTCTCTTATGTACTTTGATTTCTTTGGATTTTGTTGGTTCTTAAATTGGCTGTGGAGCTTTGAACTCAAGATTTGGATTATTTGCAATTATGGCAAGTGGAAACACTGACTTTCTTCAGACCTATGATTGCTCGTTAGTTCTCAGCTTCTCCTTCCATAGGGTCTTTCAATTCGGATCTTTCAAGTATATCTCAAACTGCTTGGGTCTTTGACTCGGGTGTTACACATTGCAGGACAAGTGGTTCTTTCTTGTTTGCATCTGCGTACAATCATGATACTCCAATGACCTTGGTCGGTGTTGGGTCTATATTTCTTCACAACTACACTTTCGGATGGTTTTTATTGTTAGAATAAATTAGGGTTTGTGTATCATTGTAATAAGTATACCCCAAAAGGGTATATTGGTCGTTTTAGTATTATTGCACACATATATATAGTAGGTGTGAGAAACGGCTAAGATATATGCTTACACTCTCACGTAACCAAGACATAACTAGGGCATTTCAATTATCCATTGTTTCAGGGAAGAACCAGATTCATGTGGTCCAACTGGTCCTCCTTTTTCTCCCAATTTTGAGTATTGTGATTGTACTTGTTCGTTTCCTCCCCCCAGGCCCCACCCACCCACACAAAAATAAATAAATCTTGGAAGGCCTTTGACTTTTGGAAATTTGCACAAAAGAAAGCAGTATCCAGAGAAACCTGGTGGAATGGCTGGAAGGTTATGTTGCTGTTACAGACTTGGATGGCCAGACACTAATTTAGAAATTATGACTGCCTACTTTAAATGCTCGCACTCGTGTGATTATATTTGGGTTTTAAAGAAAAATGTATATGCAGACTTTGCAGTGCCTTTTTCTCTATGCTAGATATGAAAGGTAAGTTTGTTGTTAGGGAGAAAGCAATGAGGATTACTTCCTTTTTCCTAAAGGCTTATTTTATACATCTCCTAACCAATCTTGACTTGGCATGGTCCTTATTCTTTATTACATCCATTACTTTTACAAAGTAACTACCTTCATTTGTTCATCCTCGTAGGGAAAAACTGGATTAGTAGCACTATGCTTTGCAGCTTGATCATCACATAGGTCCTCTTGTTTTTTTCAATTATAATCGTACAACTTGGGATGGAGACTTGGCCCATCATCCTAATATCAGTGTAGCATGACCTAGTATTCAATTGGAGCACTTGATCTAGCCACCACATTTTTTTTTCATGTGCTTATTGAATTCGGAAAAATGTCCATTTATTCATATAATCTCTTGCCCAACAGTTTGATCTGATCCTGGGACAAAGTTTTTCTGGATCCAATTGTGAAAGGGAAATGTTAGTTGTATGCCTCCTTGTTGCTCCTCAGATGCAATGGAATTTATTATTTCAAGTGCCCAATGGTTTGATCAAGTACTATATTTATCATTTGAATTGAGGATTTTTCCTTGATTTCAAGCCAAATATTATCAAATTTGACATATATATTCTATTCACTTTATGACAGGCTTTCAAATGTGCTAGTCAGGTAGAAAATGCACAAGTTTGGGCAAATAAAATTGTGATGTGGCTCAAGGAACTGCCTCTACTCCAGAATTCGCATGGTTACGATGAACATATATCTGAAAGCATGATTGAAGTTGACCATTTATCGGAAAGTGACCTTCCTATTTGGCTGGCAGCTCAGAAGGCAGTAAAACGTTATGAAGGAATCCTCTCAACTGCTGGACCCCGTAGCAGGCTGTTAAGGAAGTTGCTTACATGGATCGGACTTATTCCCCCAAGGCCGGAAAAAACATTTGACCTTGACTCGGATATTTGTTCTTCTGAACCTTATTTAAGGTTGGTGCTGATTGATCCCCCCTCCCCTTTTCCGCTGTATAATATTGTCTTATCTGTGCTACTCTATGAGGTTAGGGAAATATATTTAAATTTTTATGCAGAGTAAATAGTTATAGCAGCTTGAATTAACCACTGGACAAGTGGGAACTCATTGTTTTCATGACAGAGAATTGCAGGATGGCCTAACTCTTTTTAGGATCTGATCCATGTTAGATGTTAAATAAGTTCAGTGATGACAAATGACTAAATTATGATGGTGTTGTGTCTCAAAGGAATGGTGTGAGTGAAGATAGTGTGTTATGAAGATTATCAGTTGGAATGTTAGAGGCTTGGGATCTAGTAAGAAAAGAAGTTCAATTAAGGAGGTGCTTCTAAAAGTAGGTCTGAATGTGGTTATTTTGCAAGAATCTAAAAAAGAAAACATTGACTGGAGATTGATTTAGAGTCTATGGGGTTCTAGATATAGGGGAATGTCCGATGGTATTGTGTTTATATAGGATAAGAGGATTGTTATTGTAGAGGAGGTGCTAGAGGGTGAATTCTCTATTTCTGTAAAGATAAAGTCTATTGATGGGGGAGTGATGGTTAACTAGTGTATATGGTCCAAATTGTCCTAGGGTGCGTAGTAGATTTTGAGAGGAGTTAGCAAGTTTGTATGGTTTGTGTTCTCCTCCATGTTATTTAGGTGGTGGTTTTAATGTTGTTAGGTACCTTTTGGAAAAATTGAATGGTAGAAGAGTGGCAAGGTGTATGAGAAACTTTAATTCTTTTATTAGGGAAGCTAGGTTAAGAATCCTCCTTTGAGTAATGGAACCTTCACTTGGTCAAATTTTAGAGAATATCCAGTTTGTAATAGATTGGATAGCTTTCTTTTTTCAGCTAAGGTGAAAGAGAGTTTCTCGGGGCTGAAGAAGGAGATTTGGTCTAGAGTAGTGACGGATCATAGCCCTATTATCGTTGATTCACCTAAGGTTAGGTAGGGTCCTTTTCCTTTAAGGTTTGAGAATATGTGGTTGGAACACCATTTTGGATAAAAGCATTCTTGTAGGTATTAATTCACATTAGGATAAAATTAGTAGAGTACCTGGACTCTTGGGTTATTGAGTGGGGTAGTGGCAATTAAAGTATTTAGGGTTACCTCTTTCAGGGAACCCAATGTCTGTCTTTTTGGGATCCGGTTATGGAAAAAGAGGGGAAAAGATTAGATGGATGGAAGAGAGTTTACATTTCAAAAAGGGATAGGTTGACACTTGTGCAATTTGTTCTAGCTAGTATTCCCACATACTTTTTGCACTTGTTTAAGATGTCTGGGACAATAGTTAGAATAATTGAAAAGATGATGAGAGATTTTCTATGGGAAATATGGTTCACATTCATGGTATCGGCCATCAACTCGGAGGGCATTGATACACATCGATCGCGGTGTCGCGGCACGATATTTGCCGATACTCTCAAAATGCTAGAGAGAAGCTCTAAAAAAATTTGAAAAAATCATGAAAATTTCTAAAAAAAAATATGAACATCATCATGCGTGCATCATATATACACACAATACATTAAACATAATAAAATGAAACATAAGGACGTTCTCGAAAATAATTATCATTATCAGTGTTCAATTTAAGTATTTAATTAATAATTTTTGAAAGTTAAGTTAAATGTTAATACTTAAGTTCTAATTGAATTATGTGATAAATAACAGAAAATAAAAAATTAGAATAATTGGACCAAAAAAAACTTTAAACTGACACTAGGGTCTCAGCTTGAGGCCTGTGTGAGAGAGAAAGAGAGTTGGGTCCTTGGGGAAAAAAAAAGAAAAGGAAAAACAATAAAAAAAAAAAAAAGGTTAAATACAAAGTCTAGAACGAGAAAATATTCATTACAATAGTGATATCACATGGCAATGTTGGCGTGGTATCACCAACCAATAATATTAAAACAAATAAGCAAACGGGTCCCACTATAATTAATAATGAATATTTTTTCTATGTAAGCAAATAACTACTCATTCTTCCTCTATTTAAGCAAATAATTGTCCAAGTGGAGTTCACCTTATCCGCTTGGTGTTTTATTATTGGTTGGTGATACTACGTTAGTATTGCTAACATGGTATCCCCATTACATTCAATATTTACTCAGAACGAGACTTACGCTTCAGTTGACAGACACGAGCGAAGAGAGAGAGAGAGATTGTGGGTCTCGCTGGGCACGGAGAGTGCAAGATTGAGATGGAGAGATGGTGTTGTGACTTCGCTGCTCGGTGTAAATGACCTGGGGGTTTGAACTTCGACGAGACGATGCTAGGGTTTATACATTCTGCTGCCAAAAAGAAGAAGTAGAAGAAAAAGAAGAATGGGGTTTTCTAGTTTCTACGGACTCAAGGCTGCAATTCTTAACAGGAATGCCGTATGTCTTGCTTCAATTTTGCAAATACCAGATTTGTTTATTTCTTGTGGGTCAACTGATTTCCTATTTTTTGGCATGTTTGGCATGTTCTCTACTGTCATTTTCTATCATCTCTTTTTCCTTTTTTTTTGGTTGTTCTCTATTCTGTTGGTGTTGGGTGAATGACTCGGTTCAAATCGGATGCAAATCGGTTATTCAGCTAAGTTTTACTAAGTTGAAACTGGTTCAAAAGGGACTCAGGATTTTTTTCGTATCGTGTCGTGGTATCGTATCGGACAGTGATGGGAAAGGAGTGGAAAGCGAAAAAATGATCATGTGATAAGTTAGAAGGTGATGTCTAGATCTAGGGACAAAGGGGGTAATTTCTATTGGTAATTTGAAGGCAAGAAACATTGTATTTGTTGGCAAGTGGCTTTGGAGATTTTCATTGGAATAAAATTCTCTGTGACATTTAGTTATCACATTTAGTTATCAATAGCAAATTTAGATTACAGACTAATGAATGGGACTCCAACAGGGTTAAAAGGAGAAGTTTAGATGTCTATGGAAGTTTATATCTCAGGGATTGACAAGGTTTTCCCAAAATTTAGGTTTTGTGGTAGGTAATGGAAAGCGTGTTCGTTTTTGGGAGGATATTTGGGTGGGATATTCATCTTTTTCATGTTTGTTTCCACGTCTTTATAATTTTTCTTGTTTTCATGGGGCTTCCATTGCATCTATGCTCCGGCCTTTGAATCATCCGTATTCTTGGGATTTTGAGTTTTGGATTCTGTAGGAATTCAGATGGTAGAGATACTAGGAATGTGATATCATTGCTTGAGTCTCTTATTGCCTCCTTTTTGGATCAAGAGTCATTTGACAAAAGAAGGGCGGTACTTGAATCTTCAAGATTGTTCTCATGTAAATCCTTTTTTGATTCTTTGTCCAATGATCTTTCTAGTCCTTTCTTTACTCCTTTGTTCATTTGGAAGGCCAAGATGCCCTTAAAGTGCAAGTTTTTGCATAGATTATAGCACATGGTAATATTAATCCCTTTGATATGCTTCAGAAAAGAAGGTCTAACAATTGTTTTTCCCCTCAATGGTGTGTGATGTGCAAAGGTAATTTTGAAATCATTGATCATTTATTTTTACATTTTCCCATTTTGACTTTGTGGTATAAGCTTTTCGGATTGGTGGGAATGAAATGGGTGATTTCAACTTCATCCGCATCTTTGTTTGTGGAAGATTTGAAAGGCCTTGGTGGTAAAGGAGTCTCTTTGGATTTGTGCTATAATGGCTATGTTTTGGGTCATATGGAAGGAAAGTAATTCAAGAATCTTTGAGGATCGGGAAAATTGCTCGGAAGGGTCATGGGATCGCATTCACTTCTTATCGTCCTTTTGGGCCTCGGTTATGAAGGAGTTTAATGGGATACCACATTTTTCTTTTCAAATAGGATGGAGAGAATCATGTGATTTATAGGCGTCCAATGTTTTTTTTTGGTATTTGTTCTGTCTCTTTTGTTTTCTTTTCGTTGGATTCCTTATCCAACCTCTTCAATGTACTCTTCTTTTTTATGTTTCTTTTATATCAATAAAGAAGGTTTGTTTCCTATAAAAAAAAATGACTAAATAATAGAAGCTTTGTTTGCCTAGGCCACTTTCCTTATCGAGGATATCGCTTGGTGATATATGGGAACCTGCAACAAGGAAAAGTTGTGGAAATGATCTCTGGAAAATGTTAAAAACTGCTATTTCCATTCTTCTCTCTCAGTCAATCCTCCAGGTATTTTAATGCATATAGTTACCTTGCTTGCTTTAAAATTATAGTCATATCTCATCACGTAGACATATAGTCGTGCACAGGTTTTTGTGTTGCTTGTTTATCTTTCTCTTGATAAACTTTTTCACTTCAAAACCTAATTCTCCTGGTGAGCATTATGGGTGAAATGTAGCAATGCTGTGATGATACATTTCATGATACTGTCAATAGCAATAATCTATATCTTTCGGTTATGCTGTTATAGTACATTACTTAAAGGGGAATACTATGATCACCTGCCAATATTTGTCCTCTAATTGTTTAAAGACAACTTATTACAAAGAGGAAACTGGACACATAAAACTGTTTACTCTGTTTTTCCAGGACCATAATGTCGTTAGTAAGTGACATACTGATTCAGCTTGTCTAGATCTCTTCGAGAATACTGTAGTTAGAAACACTTGCTAGCTCTAAACGCTGCCCCCATGCTATCCCACAACCATGTCATAACAATTGGAAGCAATTGCCAAACTACTACTTCTTTAATTGCAAACTAAAAGTTTGATTTTTCTTTCTATTTTTTGGGCGGGGTAAAAGGAGTTATGTGGGCTGCTAAAACAGTTGACTGTACAGACTGAGGACTGGAGCTCAAGTGAAGCTACTGCTACTTCCAGACGTGGATCAGCCATCTTCTGAGACAGAACTCAACTAACAAGAGCAGCAAGCTAGAAGAGCAGGAGCGAGAGATAGCCTTAGTCTTGACTTAGAAACCGAGCTTTTTTGTTCTATTAACCCCTAGCTCACGATAATGAATACCGCAAGGAAAGATTCTCTATATATTAGGCAAGGATCAAAATATCGTTTCGAAACAGTCGAAACGTCCGAAATATTTCCATTTCTAAGGAGACCGAAGTGTTCAATGTATTTGCACAATTATTTCAAAATGTTTCAAAATATTTTAAGATATTTTACTATATTTCGTCCAATATTTTGAAAAAATAATTCTTAAATTTTTTATTTTTTTCATTTTGTTTTTGAAACAGGTCAAAACGTTTCCGAAACACATTGAAATATTTCCGCTTCCTAGGTGACCGAAATAATGCACCAAAACAAAATTTTGATCCTTGATATTAGGCTATTCAGGTTGCTACCCTTTTGACTTCGTACACTAGAAAAATGTGTTTTCACTTTCTCTGAGTTGATTTAGTTAGGTATAAGGCTATATGGAACACAAATATAAGCTTTGGCTTCTACAAGGAAAATGTAATAAATAAAATCAAAAAATGCATCAACTTGATTGACTTCTGATTAAGCAAATCAAGCTGCCAGGAACTCTCGTCTTCATTTTCGTATCTTCATTTCTTTTGTGCATGTGTGCATGTGTGTGATTTTAAATAGATTACAGTCTTATATGCATCATGGGAATGTGATTCAAGTATTAGATTTTATTTTAAAAAGCATCTATTCTCAATATAGTAAGTAGAATTGTGTTCTTTAGGAGCCAGCATTCCAAGAATTAATTTTGCTTTATACTGAGGAACGGGGTGAAGAAGCAGCAGAAAATAGAGCTGAGGTTCCTTCGTTGCAGTTGAAGATTTATGAGAAAATTCCTATACCTGATTTACCAGTAAATACTCTGCGCTGCAATGCATATGGTTAAATGCTGTGCTTCTTTAATGTTAAATTACAATAATTTTTAGTATATGCAAATGAAATCACAGTTTGTCGCTTGTTGTAGGTTATTTTTCCTCACAAGAAATTGTCTTTTCGTATTCTAGACACGGTACGAAGAAATTATGCTCATCTTCAGTATATGTTTGAGAGGCTCTCTAATAAAGATGTGCAATGTGTAATCTCAATCACAATGTTACATCTTAAAAGAACTATGATCCTCATGTTATCTCAAATTAGTTTGCTATTTAAATGTGGAAGTTCTCAGTTTCTTAGGAAAAAAGTTTACCTCCCTTATCTTGAAGGGTTATAGTGTGTGTGTGTGTGTGTATTTCAAGGTCTCCTGTTATATCCAAAATCTAGATTTGGAGTTCTATGCAGTGAACATACCTGGGAAAAAACAAAAACCACAAAAGAAAAAAAAAATAGTGGATGCATATGCCTTTTTCCTTCTTTTTTTTTTCCTTGTCTTTCTGATGGCGCCATCCTTTCCTAACCAAAAGAGACCAAGAGTATTTTGTCTGAGCATCTAACCACAAATCAATTAGCTGTGGATGGAGAGGCCCCTTAACAATATAAACCAACACGGGTGATCATAATATTCCAAGATGAGGTAAGAAGTCTCTTTACACATTCTCTCATGTGGGACTTGGGCTCACTTGTGGGCTATCGAACAAACAAGCATAGATGCACACTGACAAATTCAAATGGGTAAGAGCATGACCACCCAAGATCTGGCCCTGATACCTTGTTCGTGCATCCTATCAAAAATCAATTAGAAATCAGTGAAGAAGTCCTTCAACAATTTAAACCAACCTTAGTTTGAAAATGATATTAAAGTTTCTATCCTTTGGAAGTGTGGGTGTTTTGATTCAAGAGAAATGTGAGAATATTTAAGGGTAGAAGTAACTTGATGAAATCTTATGGGAACGAGTTCATTTTTCAGACGTCCTTGTGGATTTCGGTGATAAAAGAGTTTGAATGCTTGATTTGAGCTTGTTGTGTGGATTGTAGCACTGTTATGGTTTTTGTGTATTCTTTTTAACAATGAAATTTATTACTTACCAAAAAAAATTGTTAAGGACTTATTAAAAAAGATCTAGTATCCCTATTTTGTGTTTCATTTTACAATTGTGAAGGGTGAAGTTTAGCAAAAATCCTCAACTAGACTAATATTTAATGTATCGACAATACAATTCAACTAGGGGCTGTAAAAGTTTTTGGCTGCCTCTCTGCAAATTTGGTTCACAATTCTTGGTTAATTCCTGAGAAGCCCCCATGAGAAGTCCACTCCCTTACGGATATACTCAATTGTGTGGTTGCAAGTATTTGGTTAGAGCAGACCTATGAAGCATGAATACTCTATTTAGTTCAAAGTATCTATATCAGATATCGTATCAAATTCGGTACTCATTGCATACTCAAGAATTCGTATCGGATACCCACTAGAAGCATCCAATAATTAGTAAAATATTTATGTATTCTTTATATGACTTCTAGGATATGTGTCTGCAAGAACATACTTAGAATATGAAGGAGGACACGTCGGTTTTTCTTAAGTGTTATCTACTAACCCATGTCGAAAGAACATAGAATGGGTTAATTCTTTTGGCAACACGTATGCAAACCAGTTAGTTAATTGCTAGTCCTGCTACTTTAATTAGTCATTTTCACTTTGTAAGTATTCCATAATTATAAGACAATCTATGCTTCTTTGAAAGTAAAGATTACTTGTTTTTCATATTGTGATTAAATAGTAAACTAAAAATTATTATTATTATGAAATCTTAGAAGTACAAAATATATTTTGTTGTGAACTTTGTATCTCTCATTGTATTCGTACGTACGTATCATACCTGTATCCGTTGCCGTGCTTTCTAAGAGAAGACATCCAATTTGTTTGGTTCAATGGCAAGTGTCCTTGGTAGCTATAGAGTATACATTATGATTTGTCCATGCCGAAGCATTCCATTATTACATAAAACACTACATGTTGACCCATTCCATCAATGGTAATCTCTAAGTGGACCTCATTTTAGAGGGTCACTGTGTGGCAATGAGTGGGCCTTTGATCAAGGACTTAAACTGATTCTTGGTTTAGTCAGTGTATTGAAAGTTCTCAATTTTAAAAATTTTAACAGGCAATTTTTGTAGTTTGCAGTGGGCTTCTGTAATATGTTGAACAAGAGGATGCTGATGCTGAGATCTACTCATCTTGACATTATACTGTAAACTTCATTTGTAGGTCCGCTTGGATGTCGCTACGATATTGGGACTTTTGGCATACTTCATAAACTACAAATTTGAGGACATATTATCTTCACCGTAAGTATGGAGTAATACCCAAAAATATATGTTCCTCATGTATTTGTTATGATCATAATGGAACTAAATTAAATATAAGAAGCTCTATTTTGCAATTCTCATGTAACTGAATGCCTATGCGTGCTTATATTCTATTCACTACCTATGCAATATAAACCTGGAGTTTTGCTCATGTTCCGCTTACATGCTTAATTGATATTCTACAGAGAGATGTCAACTTATAAGTTATTCCGATGATGATAATTTTACGTACCTTCTATTATGCAAAAAATATTGATTTCCCATTGGTAGAAACCATAGTATTTTAGTCATCTGGACGTTTATTTTTCTTTTGTCCTTTATTTTGTCTGTTCTCTTCTTATTTCTTTTTGAGTCCATGATGCATGCCTGGGCACGAGTCAAGCTGACACACATATGCCACGCCTCACAGGGGCTGAGGTGAGGCGACTTTGACGAAGCAAGGTTGAGGCGCACTAATCGTATGAAACACACGTTTTTTGTTTTCCTTTGTTTTCATTTCAGGATTTAATCTGGGCCCTTGATAATAGTGACTTTTACTGATTTTTGCAATGTGCCAAGTACACCATAATAAGGCTGAAAAAGTGAAAAACAGCTTCTCCAACACTTAGGAACTATAAAGCAAATGGAAAATTCCCACCGATGCCTATTAGTAGTCTTTTTTTTTTTTAAGTTACTTTCTTCAATTTTTCAATTTGCTCAATTGTTTAATTACTTAACTCACTAACTGCGTGTAATTGCTCTTGGTAGCTTAATGAAAATTGTTTAGTTGGAAATTTCTAAATTGATTCGGAATCAAACCTATATGGCGGCATCCACACTTATTGGTTGTGACTTGTCAATTCTTCTGATTTTTTTTATGCATTTCTTGTTCAGGTAAATTGCACCAATAGTCCCTAAGATATATCGCTTGTAACAATTTAGTCCTTGAAGTTTCAATTTCATCAATTTGATCATCAAAGTTCACATATTAGACTCATTTGATCCCTAGCACTAACTGTTGTTCAAATTATTGACAGAAAATGTCACGTGTTCGGCGCATAAGAATATTAAGGGACATTCATGACATTATACTTTTAAAATACACAGCAATAATGGAAAAGGAAAAAAAAAAGAAGGAAAAAGAAAAAACCAGACAGTGCCTAGTACCCCAGCACTTTGCCAACCACCATACCTCCGCCTCCCTTCTAGAACGCCGGTGACCACCCTCCTTAGAGAACCTTCCTTTCCAAAAATCCATCCCGCATATGTCTCTCTCTCTCTCTCTCTCTTTGTGTAAACTTTACCATTACTATCCATTGACGACTCTCTCACACACATACTCTCTCTCTCTCTCTCTCCCCCTCCCTCTCAACGCCTCATACACATAACCCTAACCCTAGTCCTAATCCGAACACAATCTATGCCTCCAGTGAGCTTATGAGCACAACCACCCATAACCACAGGTGAACAGTATCAACCCTGAACAATGAACCAAGTTGACCCCTATTTCTCTCATCTTTTGTTACTAACTTATGGTTTATGCTCACAATTTTAAATTGTTAGATTGCGGAGAAAAGTTTGAAATTTCTAGATGGACGTTGGGGGAGAAGAATGGGAATGGACCTGGTGGTGGGGTGGCTTGGGGCGAGTTCTACCATTGGTTGTGGGTGTTTCCACTGCGCGTGCTGGTGGTTTGTTAGGTGCAGAAAAAGAAAATTGAAGGGGAGAGAGAAAGACAGGGGAAAGGGAGAGATAGAGGGGAAGTCTAATGTGTTGAGAGAGGGAGAGAGAGGCAAAGAGAGCGCAAATGTGTGTTCTATGTTGAAAAAGAGAGAACATAAGACACTGTATATTTTGTGATTTTTGTAGAAAATAAGAATTTAAGAAAAAAATGGAGAAAAACAGAAAAAGGAGAGGAAGGAGGAGTGTGTTAGTCCATGTGCATTGTTGTTCAAATTAAGAGTTGTGTTTCACTAAAGGAGTGTTGGGTAGTGACAGAAATGCCCTTTAATATTCTCATATGCCGAACTCGTGACATGTTCCATTAATAATTTGAATGGCAGTGAAAGCTAGGGATCACATTGGTTCAATGTGTGAACTTTGAGGATAGTTGAATTGTTAGGGTTTTGAAGAATAAGAGAGTAGAAGAGAGAAAAAGATTAAGAAAAGTATATATTGGTGGTGCCACTCTCAGTTAATAGTTTTCATCGAGTGTTGGACTCTTCTAGGGGGGAGGGAGATGGGAAGACGTGGAGGATGGCTTTCTTATGCTTGATGTAGTGCTTATGGAAGGAAAAAACAAAGAGGGCATTTAAGGGTTCAAAATTCCAACTGGGAAGTCAAATAATAGCATGATGTATCTCTTTCTATTTTGGAACATAAAGTCTACCATAGACTCTTGGATTCATTGTTTTGTTCTGTTCTTCTTGCGCAGGGAAAGAAGAGGGGGGGGGCGTAAATGTATTTACTTGAACATCCAAGTTAAGTTCTTGTTTTGTATTAGCTTTACTAGGGTTGCAGCTCCCTTAACAACAGAGCCGCTTGTCTCTAGCATTTGTCATGAATTTTTCATTAACTGAATCATCAGAAAACATCTGGATTTTTTCTAGAGCCGAAGATATTTGTCTAAACTACCACATCGTATTGATTCCTTGAAGACCAATAAGTTAAAGAGTATTTGTCAAGATAACGTGTATATAAAGGAAGCTACCATATTTCTGTCTTTGTGATCAATTTGTTTCATTTATGTTTTCCTTTTTATTTTTCTCTATCGGTTGAACGTTATGGGGTCCAGAAAGCATTCATATTGGTCCAAAACCCTTATGATTTTGTTATTAGGTTTAGGATCAAGTTAGCAGGTCTCTTCCCTTGGATGCAATAGATTTCAGCTAAGAGTTAACATGCAAAAAGTTTACAAAAATTGACAACCAGTCAACCACATTGCACCTATCATATGCAGGGAAAAAACTGAAAAAGTGACACCTTTAGTTTGTTCTGTCTAGAGGATCTTTTTTAATAGACGAATTTTTTCCATTCTTGTTCAGAGAACATTAAATGACTGTATGTTTTCTGTTTTTCTTCCTTCTTTAAAAAAAAAAAAGACTGTTAAATGAAATAGTCTCCCGTCGTGTGTGTTCTTCTAGGTTATTTATTAGTAGTACCAAAGTGTGTCATTTGCTAAAAAAGTATGTCCTTTCCTTTTTTTTTTTTTTTGTGGCTTCTCTTTCACTGTCAATAGCACTTCAAAGCATCCTCTGCATCTTGTTTCATACATTAGTGAAGAAGTTGATTGCAAAATTCAATTTTTACAGATCGGCAATACTTTTAGATGTAATTGGAGTCAGTGCTCTTATAATATTCGTCACTCGTGTGGCTTTGGGTTACAAACAGACACGGGATAGGTATCAAGTGAGTTCAGCTAGTTCGTTGTCTATTGGATACGTATTTTGGAGAGAACATGCTCACCTATTCAAAGTTTTTTTTTTTCATTTAGCTACTGGTCAACAAGACTCTTTACGAGAAAACTGTAGCTAGTGGCTTTGGTTCAGTTCACTTTCTTTTGGATGCTTCTGAACAACAGCAAGTGAGACTCTTCTATTTTATCTCTTTCTTTTTGCTAGTTGGACATCAGGTATTTGATTGGAAAAGTAGCAACTGGGAGAAAGTCTAATAATCTCTTTTCCCTTTTTTGGAACCTTCTAACATTATATGTAGTACAAGGAAGCCATCTTGGCATATGCAATCTTACTCAAAGCGGAGGATGACCAGGTTCGCCTTTCTCTTCTCAGCTTTGTAAATATCTTCATTTCGAATACATTAAGACAGTTCAATGTGCCTGGGACTCATGGTTACATATTGGGATTAATTATTTGATATTTGCTTCTTAGGCATCATGTTGTTCTTCTAGTTATTTAATTTGTAGATTTCTTTCAACACGATTATTGGTTTCGTCCCGAGTTGAATTTTCCACTCAAACGGGGATAGAGACTCCAAAATATATTTCATTTATTTTGTCTATATTGAGAGACTCCCACAAACATGTATGCCTGCACACTCAACTGGTAACCTATTATTTCTCAACTCATTCTAGAAGAGTTATGATCAATAAGCTAGCATACGTATATATCTTGACTGCTCAAAACGGATTTTGGTGTGTACCTAGTGACATGCTTTGCCTCAATGGTGGGAGATTTGTCGTTTCCTTTATAATATGTATGTTAATACTTGGCAAGCAAAGGCTCCCAGTCCGGATGGGTTTACTTAGGCCATTTATCAAGTATGTTGGGATGATATGAAGGATGATTTGATGATAGTGTTTGAGGAGTTTTTTCATAAAGGTGTTATCAATGGAGTTACAAATGCTATATTTATGTCTCATCCCGAAAAAAGTGCATTCTCTAAAATTGAAGGATTTTAAGCCTATTAGTTTGGTTACAAGCCAGTACAAAATTATTGCAAAAATGCTTTCTATAAGGCTTAGGGAGTGTTTAAGTGATACAATCTCAATATGTCAGGGTGTTTTTGTAAGGGGGAGACAAATTATGGATGTGGCACTTGTAGCAAATGAGGTTGTTGAGAAATATAGTGCTAAAGGGCAGGAAGGTTTTGTGTTTAAAATTGATTTTGATAAAGCTTAAGATCATGTGGATTGGAGTTTTTTGGATTTTGTGATGGAAGCAAAAAGATTCGGAGTGAGATGGAGCCATGGAGGGAGTAAATTAGTGATTGTTTGGAGTCGGCAAAATTTTCAATTATAATGGATGGGAAGCTGAGCGATAGATTTAGCGGGGTTTGAACTCCACATATGTACAAGGAATAAAGGAAGACAAGAACTTGGTGTTTCTCTTAGGATACTTATTTTAGTCCAAGTATGAGCTCAATATTCCAAAATTTCATGGAAGACTTTGCTTGTTGAATAGCAAACACTTCCATCTATGGCTATGTTTCTGTGAGATTTCATATAATACTTCATGTTATTTCTACATTGGCACTTGATGATCGTATGAGTTAGAACATCAAACCTAAAACCAATTGGCAATAAGTGGAGAGGCCTCTTAAGCATATAAACCAATTTTGGATGATTAAGCTCTCCTTACACTCCCCTCACGTGGGGCTCACACGTGAGTCGGTCAAGATAAAATCTTTTTATCAAAGTGTCCTATCCTATTAGCCTATGTAGTGATACCCGAGCCTCTCTTCCTATATAAAGTCCGGAATAGAGTCGAGCTTTTCCCTGATGTATCTCCTTTGTTGCAGCGAACAAGCATGGGATTGCCCATGCTTCGCACTCAATAACGTTGATTTTTCTTTCCCGTCTTGAGTGTCTTATTTCTTCTCTTATATGTAGTGTGTGCCTTTGTTCTTCTTTCTCGTGGATCCCGCTTAAAGTCATTGTTAGGATTGATTGCCCCATATATGGACACCTTCCTTGTACTAAAAGGTGAGAGAAGGGGTTCAGAAAGACAAGGCTTCGGTTCTTTGTCGATTCAAGTGAGAAAGTCAGTGACATCGAAGACGTATAGGTAGTCGAGTATGGCTAGGAGCAGACTACCTCTTTATAGTAGTAACCTAAAAGCAGCCGTACTTGAATAAGCAATTTCATAGATGGCGATTTCTGTACATGAAAGTCAGGGACATAAAAGGGTGAAATGAGGCCTGGAAGGGAGCCACTATGAAGAAGTTCCGGGAGTTATGATGGAAGCTTCAAGCTCATATTGGTCATGGGTTGAGAACGGGAATTGAACTCTGTTTTTACTTGTTTCATTGACTCCTCAGCACTGCTACCAAAATCATTTTTTCCATCCTTCGCATGAAATGAATATCTAATGTTTTTGTGAAACTTCATTCACCAACTAGAATCTATTTGGAGTCTGTCATATTCTTTTATATGCTTCACTTCGCATGCGAACTCATCATTGGTGCAAGTGTGTGTTATCACACACGAGACTATCTCAGTCATATGGTTGTCTCTCTTAGAATCCTGTTCAATCTGATTGAAGCACATAAAAGGTGGACTGCTAAACTTAACTTTCTTCAAAACGCTCATTCGAGCCAAATAGGCATATATGCTACTAATGAACCATTTTCTGCTCCAGTACAAATACCCTCTTCTCCATCCAGTCTATGTTCTTTGTATTTCTGCTCTCTATTGAAAGAGTCAGGGATTGGAGCGGCAATCAACCATTTTTTATATTGATCATCACCAGGCATCAAACTGATACAACTATGCTTAGACAAATCTGCTTTCAGACTACGATGTTATTGAAGATGAGAAAAGCCACTCCATGGCTATAAAATGTGTTGGATCCACTACCAAAAAAGTACTGACATAGCCTCAGCTTGAAAACCTGCTGGAGAAATTTCCCCGTCAAATCAAGGAATCTGGGAATAGGGTTGGATATACTGTTGCATGTTTTTTTACCATAACCTGGTTAATGATGGCATTGTGCTTGTTATTTCTGTTTGGACAAGACTATAAGTCAATAGAATGAAGTAAGCAAGCGTTAAATGAGCATATGTAGAACAAAGAATATGCTACTGTTACTGACCCATAATGCAGGCCCTTTTTTCTGGAATTAATGCATATAAACTGCTAGTATTGTTTCACCTGCTGGCTCCAATCTTGTGTTTACAACATGATAGCATATTTAAGTTAGAACTGACAATTTGCCTATTTCCTGTACATCATCTGTTTGCTCACATTGAATGTGTACTATGTCGTGATTGACCAAATTTGGTTTGGGGTTGTTGGGTAAACATATGGCTTTTTCAAAAGACTGTCAGTAACATTTTTTACCAATCCTTTCCCTGCAATTTGTGTTTGGTTATATCATTTTGAATTGTTTAGAACACAGGTCACTTGCATCAAAAGTGTTGGAGACAAGTGTGAGAGATTTATGTATAATGCGTTTAAAGAGAAGGTAAGAGATTAAGGAATTTAATTGGTAGTCAGATCTTTTTGCATTTGGTCATTGGGTTGAACAATATGTAGGTTGAAATGCCCATTGGCAAGGCTATGGATACACTGGCAAGGCTGGGTCTAGTGACAGGAAAGGATGTTGCTGGGAAAAATGGACTGCAGGCAATTCATTCTGCGAAGGCATATGAGATTCTTAAACAGCGTTGGCATAGCTTGCTTAGTTAAGTTGGTTTGATTTATAGAGTTTATTGATTAGATATGCCATGTATATTAATGTTATGTGCCTCACTAAGTAGGTCTTTAATGTTCATGAGTCTGTCAATAACCATCTGAATGAGTATGGCAGGTTGCAAAGCTGGAAGCCTAGTTAGGTTAGCGTATTGTTACACATTGGCACTGTTATTCTGAATGACGGATGCATTGCCATTCTTTTGACCAGAACACAATGTTCCCTTACCGAGCAGAGGGGTATGGAGGGCTCAAAAACTAGAGCCATGCTTTTAATTTCTTCACTGTGACACTAAAATGATCCCAAAAACCATTGGGCAAGGGGGCATTAAGATACATGATTTCCCATCTTCATTGGGATTGGTATGGTTTATGGATTTTTATCCCTTTTTTTTTTTGTTTGATTTAATGGATTTGCAATAAAGAATCGAATCTATTTAGACATAAAGAGTAACAATGCCTTTGGACATGGGTTTATTGGATCCAGGTGGCTGCCAATGGTTTCAGAGCCTGCCCAACCCGAAAAGGAAAGACTAGGTTAAAAGAAAGGCCTCTCAGATCAATGGACGGCAACAGCAGCAATGTCTCTCACCTGTTGCTACAACTGCCATATGATGACTCGAGCAAGTCTTCAGCTAGTGCTACAGCCTCCAGTATTTTCTGACGTATGCAAAAAGATGGCTATCAAATATATGAAAAATAGATGAACGCTTCCACCTCAAATTCAGGACAATTTTGAGTCAAAACTCGAATCTGGGTGTTGGTATAGGCAAACATTAAGTGGCATATATTCCCTGAAATTTCAGACCAGCCAAGAGACTCCAAAATGCGCCTCCTCGAAGCGTTTGCACATGCCCTATTTAGCATTTTCAGAAAAAAGTAATCCCTCAATAGTTAATATTAGGTAGTCTATTTTCTTTAGTGTCTGAAACAAGGCTTCAGTGTTTTTCTCTCTCTATTGTGTGCAATGGGGGGCAACCCAACACCTAAACCATATTATCTACCATGGTTACCCTTTCCTCGTAAATGATTGCAGGCTCCAAATTGGATTTATTGTGGTGTATTTTGAGGAGGCTAATGGAAGTTCTATAATTTTTTCTAATATTTTCTTATGCGTGAAATAAAGTGACACTGACCTTAAGGTAGTTCAAATGGTAACAAATATGAGCTCTAAACTAAAACATCCTGACTTTGAATCTTGGCAACTTTTTGTGGTTAGGTTATGAGGGATTTATTTTTCATGAATACCCTAGTTTTGATATGGATGGCTTGTTTTTTATTGGATCGAATAAGGGATTAGTTGAGGTATGCATAAGTTGGTCCGAACACTTTTAACTGTCAAACTGAAAAAAAAGTAAAATGGCATCAATCAAGAATATCTCGTTAGCTTCATAAAGTTACCCTATCATTCCTACATCTGATTCTCGACCAAAAAAAACAAAGGAAGAGGGAAATATATATATTAAGAATCAATTATGTAATTCATGTGCAGTACACACCCACAGGCACAAGGGAAGACCTATTCCTGAAATATATTTTTCCTCCTCAGTACTGTCATATAAGCAAACTAAACTAAGATGAAGAGTGGATGAGAAGTCTTCTCTACATTTCCAAAGTCTTTTGAATCTCAACTTATCTAATTGCAAAACATGGTATTTATCGAAATATGCAATTACTCGTTCGAAATTTACAAGATAAAAGAAACTAGGCCACCCCTCTAATAGGTAATGTTTCACAGTACAAAAATCAAGTGATAAAATACAAATTCGCAAAAGATCATCACCTTTTTTCCACACTTTGCAACAATGGTCGCTAGTAATAACATTAAGGGAGAATTATACTCATGCTCCATTTGGTAGAAATGATGGAAAGTAGGAGGGTTAGAAAGTATGAAAAATATATTTTCTATCTTCAAAAGAAGGAAAGTGGAAATGATACATTTTTCTTCATTTGTGTTTGGTAGGATAAATGGAAAAATAAAAATGATTAAATTTTTTTTGTGCGATGGAAAAAATATTTTTTTATTTTAAATTTTTTTAAAAAAAGTATAAATACATATTTTATCACTGTATTTATATAAAAAATTAATGTATACATAATATATGTATAATTAAATGATATATAGACAAATAAGATACATTTCAACAAAAATAATTAATTTTTCATCCACTTTCCTTCCAATTTTGGAGGAATTAATTTTGTGAGTTGGAAAAAAAGTTCATCTATCCACTTTTTCATCATCCTTATTTTTTTTTCTTACCAAATATAATGTTTTATCTATCTCTCAAACTTTCAATTTTTTCATTTTTTCATCGTACCAAACGGAACATCAAACTTCCTGAGATCTATCACTTAGTCACTTAAATCTCTTTGCATTTAAAATATTACACGCAAATCCCTTAATATTTATGAACGCATAACAATTACAATCTTGTCGTTTATGTTTGTTAGTATATATGTTAGTAAATTATACTCAAGTATATTGAAGTTTATAGAGGTATAACACTTAAACCCTTCAAGCTTGAAATATTATACTTACACCAAAAATACTTCAATCAAAGGTAGAATATCAAATATTTAAATTTTATAACCAAAATTCATGTTATATTATATCATTTATTAAAATAAAATCAAAAATAAAAATTTAATTTTTTTAAAAAAAATTATAATTAGTATATAATTAAGCTATCTATTGAAATAAAATTAAAAAACCAAATAAGGAGTCAAACTGTAATGAACACAATATTTTTTATCTTTAATTGAAATAATTTAATCGTTTAATAGATCTCGTTAGTTTTATTTATAAATTTTAAAGAGTCTAAGCATAATTTACTAACAAATATCTCAATTTCAGTCTATGTTAAGCTCATAAAAATGTTAGGAGAAAATATTCATTAAAAAGATGATATTATATGATAATGTAATACGATATCATTAATTAATAATATTAAATAAATAAACCTCATAAAAATTAAAAATCAATCTATAAACAAATAACTCTCCGTTTATCAATAATAATATGGGGTACCACCGAAGAAATATTTATTCAGGAAGGAGGAGGCAATCATCATTACTCATTCATCAACTGCGGTCTCGGTTGATGGCTATCTCCCACCGACAGTTGACTGCGAAAGCGGAGACTAAAAGGTGTCTGTCACCTTTTGTTGTCAATTGGCTTGGCTCCAAACCACCAAGACCAAGACCGGACCCAGTCACCGAGCCTAACCTTCATCAATCCCACCACTCCGCAATTGTTGCTTCTCTCTTTCTACCTTTTCTCTTTACGGGACGATCGCTATTTGTGTTGGCAATTTAGGGTTCTTGTAAGAAATAAAACCAAAATTCTTGCTCCGATTCGGCCTATCAGCCTTCTCAATAATTCATTTATACAAGCAATAGTTCTTCTAACACGACGCTTCAACGGTAAAAATCCCTCGGCTCTTCTTTTATTGGTTTTAATTTTTATTTCTTAAATTTTCCAATCCAAAAGCTGTGATCTTGTTTACATGGTGTCCTGCATAAAATCCTTTGCGTGGGTTGGACTAATCTGATATTTTGGTCCAATTTGATATGCTGACCAAGAAATCGGTATTATGTTTTTGGCTTTGTTTCTGCAATCTGAAAATTGGTCTTCTGTGTAAACGTCCATTAGTTTATGTTTGATTTTTCCAGGATTTATAGGAACCCTCAGAATGTTGCCTTTTTGCTGGTTAATTTCTATTTTGACTTTCTGTTATTATTACTATTACAATTGGTGCCCCCTGGTAATTATTATTTTGCCTTTAGTAGTCTTTACAGGCTGATTATTGATGTACTAGTTATTTTCCAATGCACGGAGTAATAAAAAAAGTGGTCACCAATAAACATATTTGTATTCACACCCAAAATTAAATTACAAAGATAGAGGAAAGAGCAAGGAATTTAAGTACCGGTTGTAGTGGGGGCGAGCGGTGATAGTGATGGCGGGTGGCAATGGTGGTGGTGGGAGACGGTGATAATTGTGATGGTGACAGTCGTGGGTGGTAATGGTGATGGTGGTGGTGATGGTAAGGTGGCGGTAACGGTGGTGGTGGTGGGGCACTAATAGGGTGGTGGTGGCGGCAACGGTGGTGGTGGTGGGGCGATAGTGGTGGTTGTTGTGGAAGAGGTGATGGTGGGGTGGCAGTAGTAGTGGCGGTGATGGTGGTAGTAGGGCGATGGGTGTGGTAGGGTGGTGGCGGTGATGGTGGTAGTAGTGGTGATGGTGGTGGTGGGGTGGTGGTGGTGCAGTTCCAAACACTACTTTTTTTTTAAAATATTTATGAAAAGTTGTAAGTCTTAGAAGAACTTTTAAAAAGTTACTCCAACCACACCCTTAAGGGTCTATTTTTTCTATTAAATTTGGGGTGTTAATATTAGCCGTCGGATTAATTTTAAAGTAAAATTTAAAGAGATCTCAACCACGAAAAGCAAAAGTCATTTTGTTTATCTTTTGAGATTTGAATTGTATTGTACTTTATTATATAGATTTTGACCTATTTATGGAATGCGAGTCACCTCTAAATTAGAGCCACTGGCGTCTGGTAAACTGTGTGAATAATTGTATAGCTGTTTTCCCCCCTTAATTTTATCTTACCTTCGTATCATTAATAACCCAATTTATCTTTGCCATGTTTCCCATTGTTGGTTTTATTTAATGACGAATGGAACTTCTTTCTCTCTCTCTCTCTCTCTCTCTCTCTCTCTCTCTCTCTCTCTCTCTCTCTCTCTATAGAGGAACATGAATATTGATGTTAGCATAGCAGTTTGCAGGAAATAATCGGGAACAAAATCACTACTGGATGCTGTTTTTCTTCTGAAGTGGGCTCTTCAGACATGGTGATGGATCCTGAAAACTTGTCTCTTTGTCTGTTGTGATAATCAGTGACTTCAACTTTACGGCTTCACATTTAGCAGCACCTAAGTGTCTCCTTGAATCTTTAATCCATGGGGGAATGGGTTATTGGAGCTTTCATCAACCTCTTTGGCAGCATTGCCATCAACTTTGGTACCAACCTTCTCAAATTGGGTCATGATGAGGTACTTCCCCCCCCCCTCCTTCATATCCTTCCTTTCAAATTTGTGCTCGATAAATGTTTCCTTGCACCAAAGCATCAGGATTTTGTTTTCCTCTGCCATTTTGTTATTTGGTAGCTTGTTCTTGCTGCATTTGGTTCAATGGTTGATCTTTTCACCGTGTTGCATACTTTTCCGTAACTGTATTTTTCGATAAGAAACGCCATTTTATTGATAACCAAGGAAAAGTGTGGACAAGCAGTCCAACACAAAGACAGGCCCTGAAAACAGATAGAAAATATTCATACTACAAGCCACACAATGTCTTCCAGCTTGTCTTAATACAAAAAGGAGGATTATCATCAAAACTTTTCCATAACTACTGAATTGTTCTCTTGCCTATTTTTCTGTTTTGCATGCAAAATCAACTACTATAAGTTGACCCGTGGTGGAAAATGATAACACCATTATCATGGATGATAAAAAATGCAAATGTGCAAGCATATCTTACAAAGTCATAATTATTTGCCGCCATTTGCGGTGATGCCTCCCATTTCACTGATATTCCTTGGCATCACCATCCTGAATGGTGGGGAAGGTGACAGGGTTCATGGATTTGCAGACTTGCATCTAGATAGAGATTTCAGTTGAAACAAAATGAGGAAATATGCGAGATACATGGTCCAACTCACCTGGGCAGTGTTGGTTTCTGTGATTGTAAATCATACACCACCATGTTCCGTATCTCAAAACAATTACACTTGTTTTTCTTTTGTTCTTGCATCAACGTAAACTATTCTTGTTTATCAAAATACTTAAACTAACCTGGCCAGTTTGTGCATTAGTGCAGATTTTGGCCTTCTTAGCACACGAGCATATATCATTATCTTTCTTTCTCCATATTTCCCTGTTTTGAAGCTTCCACTAATTTCTCACAAGTTCATCATCCTTAATAGGGTGTACATGTAGTGAAGAAAGTACAAAATGACCCAAATAAAAAATAAAAAGACAAATGTAATTTTACCACTTTGTGTTTTACCCCTTCTGTAGATCACCTCCCTCACATTCAAAAATTGTCACGTAAACCTCATGTTGTTTGTGGACTAATCGCAACTTTAACTCTGATAATGGAAGGAGTGAAATGACCTTAATAGCTACTCCTAACAACGAACCCATCCCTTCTTTGTCGGCATCTCAGTTTGAGAAATGGACTATCCAATATATTTATTATGTCCAAAATTGAAATTTGAAATTGGAAACTTGAAGTCAAACTAAAATCGCAACCGTGCACCACCTCTAGACTTGAGCCACATTCACTATGAAGGTACTAGCTTTACATTGTCAACAACGTGCTACTTTACAAGTTGTATCAAAGAATGAATTGTCTTGAACTTCCAACATTTGTCATGGATTCTACATCCATTCCTAGTAAGTGCTACTTGTTAAAGCTTGGCAATACCACATCAATGAAAAATTGTGATGAATTTACCACATAAATTATAAATCTATATGTTGATAATGATATAGGAAGCTAAAATTTAATTATTTGCAAATCATCAAATTTAGGAAATATGAGTGGTATGAGCTTAAGAAGCATGGACATAGGACACGGATACGAACACGTATACACGATATTTTTCACCAAAGTAGGACACGACCATGTTGGGGACACGCTATAAATAATTGCATTTTCTATATAAAATTATATTAGTGATAATGATATATTATTTATAAAAAAACTCAGTACTTTATGATGAGTAAATATTATGTCTAGTCATTTGATATCAATTGTTGGACTTAACCATCAAAATAGTCAATAATCATTAATTTTTCTTGTAGACAACGACTTCCCAACATATATAATTTGAATGATTGTTCTCATTTTCTGAATTCCTCTTTTTTAAAACCTTTATGAATCTTCGGCCTTTATTATTATATTTTAAATACAACTTTAACATATCTAATCTTAATAATTATATGTTCTCTCATAGTGTAATATATTTATTAATTAAATTTTTAAGCTTTGTTAATCTTATGTCATAGGTGTTTACTATTTAGTAGTAGACATAGTCTAAAGAAGTGTCGGACACGACACCAATCCGAAATTAAATTTTTATCATTTAAATGGATACAGATAAAAAAGTATCAGACAAATGTCCGAGGAATGTCAGTGTTTGACACGTGTCCAACAATGGATACGTCACCGTCTTGAGAATGTTCGTGCTTTGTAGGGTATGAGTATTCATTTGATCTGCTGTCATCCACGTACGGATTCATTTTGATAGGAAATTTCTTGGAATTTTCACCTCTTTTTTGCCAATTTTGATTAGTGATTGAACTATTTGCAGAGAGAACGACATTCTTCACTAGGTGGTGACGGAACAAATGCAAAAACTATAATGAAGCCCATAATATACTTCCAGAGTTGGAGAGTCGGTAAATTTAGTCTCATGGTGCTTGTTTCTATATATGGGTTTTGTTTGTTTTTCTGCATGAGGGTCACATAAATGGATATTTCTTGGTATGCAGGTATTCTATTTTTTGCTGTTGGAAATTGTCTTAATTTCATATCCTTTGGATATGCTGCTCAGGTTAGTATGATAATATTTTATCGGCTTTTTGCACCAAATATATAAGGTCACTTATTAGAACCTCACATTTTATTTTGTTATCATTTTGGTTAATCATACATGCTTTCTTGCGTGGCAGAAAATATAGTTTCATTTGGGCAATGGTGTGAATCGTTTCTTCCCATTCTTTTCCATTCTTCTTTTAAAGGAAAATTGTATTTCATTGTATGTTGTTTTGTAGTCACTTCTTGCAGCCTTGGGATCTATTCAGTTTGTTTCCAACATCGCATTTGCCTATTTCGTATTGAACAAAACGGTATCTATCAAGTAGGTCATAATCTGAAGTGAGAGCAACTTTGTCTAGATTGCTAATATTTTCATTTTTATTTTTTACCAAAGTATTGGGAAAATTTCATACGGACCCCTAATAATTTACTTTTTCCGTGGATACCTTTTCATATTTTAGACTTGACATTGAGGCCCCTTAACGTTTGAAACTTGTAATACTCAGATCCTCTGACCTAACAAACGTCAAATAGTAATGGTAAATGATGACATCAGAAAAAGGTGAAATAATTCCAATAATTGCCTTCGAATATGAATGATATGATTCTTAGATAATTTTGATAGTTATCATTATGGTTTTTACAATAAGATCATTACTAGAAAATTTTGATAATTAATTGCCATAAAAATTATTTTGAGCAATTACACTAAATTAATCATCCACTACATGTAATGGATTATGATTTTGAAAATTAATCACTAAAAATTACAATTTCAATAATTAATTATTTGGCATCAAATTTAGTATCCAATTACATACCCTCTTACACGATTACTAAATATCCATTTCTTGTCTCACTCAAAATTCTTGGAAGATACAAATAAATCAAGCTCTTGAGACACCGATGTTGAGGATTGAAATTCATCTCCCATCAAAACAAGGATTGAAATTCATCAATGGGAAGAATTTCATTAGACAACTCTTTTGGCACTATTTCGAAACAATCAAATTGTGACTTAGTCATCCCTAAAGGCAAATCAGATCCATTACTGGTTGCTACTTGCTTCTTGTGTCTTCTTAGGTTCAATTACATAAATATTGTCTTTATGTTCACTTATTACCTTAGCCTTAGGATGTTGGAGATTAAAGTTCCTTATTAGGGTTCATTTTCCCTTTTTTACTCTTACTATGTTTTTTATATTTTGCCTACACCACAAGGGTGTTTAGGTCACTTTGTACTATTATTTGGCTATATATACGGGGCTCTACTCTTAGTTTGAGTAACCCTTTCACTCACATATATCTCTTGTTGGTATCAGAGCCACTAACCCTAACTCTAACCCTAGCCTCTGCCAATCGTTGTAACCAAACAGACCCAGCCGCTGCCCCTCCTCCACATTGCAACAGTAACCAGCCACCAATCACCACACTGTCCAGTAGCACCGACAGTTTCAAACAGCTTCCCAGCAAGCATCTTACTCCACCCAACAACTCAGCATCCCAGTTTCACCGACAGCCTCAACCCACTGCACCAACTGCACCAACTGCCTCCATAAAGCACCGACTGCCTCCATCAAACCAACCCACAATCAAACCGACACCCAATCAAACGGACACAATCAACCCACTGCACCGACTACCTCCATAAAGCACCGACTGCCTCCATTTCATCCATTTCCACAATCACCGACTACTTACACCGACAAACCAACCCACAACCAACATATACCAACAACATTAAACCCACACCGACACCAGCAGCGACCCAATTCAGTTCAGATCATAACAGTTGTCCCGTCTTCTTGCGCTTTCGTGCGCCGCGCTTTTCGTCGTAGTGCCGCCATCTCTTTGCGACACGGCCTTTTTTCCTAGGGTTGCAGCTTCTAGGACCTTTTAAGAGGAGTTGAATCCTTTTTTCTGTTGATCTGCTCTTGATGCAGTAGATCACTTATTTATATTTCCTGGATTTCTGGGCATCGTGACTTGATTATTTGGGAGTTTTCTGGACTTTCTGTCGCTATTATTTGACTTGAGATATATTGTTCTCCCTTATTTTATCCATCTATTTATCTTAGAGTTATTTTTTTCCTATCACGGGTGCCCTAATATTGTTGATGATATGACTACTACTGAGGGACTTGAGACCCCTACTATTGACACCTCTACCGTTAAGACTTCTATCGTTGAGACATCTATTAGTACTTCCACTTTTTTATTTGACCAGTATACAGTACCTACTGGAACAGTTGCATTACCAGCACTGTCGGGCATGATCTCTCAGAAAGTTACGGTACAGTTGTTGAAAGGCCGTAACTTTGCTGAGTGGTCTCGCTCATTCTAGCTTTTCTTAGGCCGTGAAGGGAAGCTTGGTTGGCTGACGGGATCTCACCCAAAGTCAGCTGATGACGACCTTGGATATTCTGCGTGGTTCTCTGAGAACTGCGCCATTCTTGGATGGTTATTTGGCTCGATGGAGCCATCTGTTTGCAGGATTCATCAGTTTCATAGCTCTGTTCCGAAGCTATGGAGCGCATTATCAGAGATGTATTCCCAGTCAGGACGGGGAGTTCGTGTTTATAAGCTTTCTCTGGAGCTCTCATATGCTCGGTAGGGAGATATGACCGTTTAGGATTATTATGGCTATTTGACCCAGCGCTGACTTGAGTATTAGACTCTACGTCCTCTTGCTGCTATTCCGAGGATAGAGCCCAAGGGAGCAGCATTCTTGCATACTCGAGAGTAGGAGGATATGATTCACAAGATCCTTATGGGGCTTCATGATGAGTTTGAGGGACCTCGTTCCCAGATCTTGTCGATGTTGAAGCTTCCTTCTCGTTATAAAGTGTATGCGATGATTGAGCAGCATGAGCGCCGCGTCCGTATTGCATCACTTCCAGGCCTTGACTCCTTCGGCTGACCAGATGGCCCTTGCAGCTACTGCAGGGTCTCATTCAAGATTCTCAGTCAGGGGTGGACAGCACTCGGACCAGCGCCGTCAGGGTGTCCCAGATCAGCGTAGATAGGGGGATTCTCGTCAGTGTGATTATTGTGGCCGACCAGGACATCTCAGAGCTGCTTGCTGGAAGCTTCATCCAGAGCTTAAGCCGCCTCCTTGCGGCCGTACTGCTGCTATTGCTGAGATACCACCACCTACTGTTGCTGCTCCTGCTGTTGCTCCTACTGTTCCTTCTTGGCAGAGTGATATGGATGCTATCACTTCCCGATTTGATATACTTATGTCCGCCCTGACTTCTCAGGGTCCGACTTCTGTTACTGTCACCACTACAGGTATATCTCGTGCCTTTCATGCTCGCGCCAGTCCGTCTCTTCTTTGGATGCTGGACTCGGGTGCGAATGGTCATATGACAGGTGAGTCCCATCACTTTACCATTTTTGACGAGCAGTTACATACACAGGTTCAGCTAGTAGATGAGACACATTCCCCTATTGTTAGTAGGGGTACAGTCCGCCTCCCAGATGGATTTACATTACATTCGGTTTTTCATGTGCCAAAGCTAGCCATGAATCTATTATCTGTACATCAGTTAGCCAGAGATTTTCACTGTACGATTGTTTTCTTATCTGATTCGTGTTATTTGCAAGACCTGAGTACCAGGAGGATTATTATCAGGGGACATGAGAGAGATGGACTGTATTATCTAGGCGATCCACCTCCAGTTTCACCAGTTCCTTCACCTCCATCACCTGTACCTGCACTTGCTTTGTCTTTATCTGTTCCTAGTTTGCATGCTAGTATTTTACCTAGTACTTGTCGTTATGATTTTTTATCACAAACTGTTCAGTTGTGGCATGACTGCTTTGGGCATACAAATTTTAAATATTTATGTATATTATTTCCTGCTTTGAGCAATTCTTGTGTTGGTGGTAAACTTGATTGTGTTATATATTCCCTATCGAAACATGTTCGGACCAATTATATTCCTCGCATACACTAGTCACCCAAACCATTTGACCTAATACATTCTGATATTTGGGGACCCTCTCCTGTTACTGCTCTGTCAGGTGCTCGATACTATGTGACATTTATAGATGACCATACCCGTTGTACTTGGGTCTACCTTTTGCATAGGAAGTCTGATGTACTCTCTGTCATCATTCAGTTTCTCTAGATGATTAAGACACAATTCGATGTCATTGTTCGTGCTCTTCGTTCGGATAATGCCAAAGAAATGTGTCTGATGCCTTAGTGTCTCACCTTTCTTCCTAGGGTATTATTTAGCAGCTCACTTGTCCATATACTCCTGAGCAAAATGGAGTTGCTGAAAGGAAAAAATAGGAGTCTGATAGGGATGGTACGTTGTATGCTTAAAGGTACGGGGTACCAAAATCTTATTGACATTTTGCTGTTTTGACTTCTACCTTTTTGTGTAATCGTACACCGAGTCGTGTTCTTCAGTATAGGGCTCCCTTATATGTCTTATTCCCTGAGCGGACATTTTTTTTGGTCCCCCTTCATGTTTTTTGCTGCACATATTTTGTTCAGGATTGGTCTCCTACTCGCCATAAGCTTGATGATAAAGCTATTTGTTGTGTCTTTGTGGGCTATTGTCATCAGTCTAATCCTGTCAGGCGACGTATGTATCACAGTCTAGATGTTACTTTTCTTGAGCATATTCCTTATTTTTCTTCCAGTCATGTGTTTGCCCCTTCAGTTGATGATATTCCCTTTGATTTTTCGTTACCACAAGAGCCAAAGCCATTGGTCACTATCACTACAGAGTCATCAGTCTCTCCTCCTCCAGAACCACTTATCCCTGTCAGTACCGAGTCACCAGTCTCTCTTCCTTTGCAGGTTTATGTTCGTCGTCCTCGCTCGCATCCCCCTGCTGATGTCCCCTCTACCTCAGGCGATGCAGGTTATACTTTTCAGTTCGTTGAGCATATTGATGCACCTGTTGTTAGTACTGATAAGATTGCAGGTACTGAGTCAGTTACTTTACCTGACGAGACATTGGCAGTGGAGGATGATGATTTAGGGTGTCGTTATCCGCGGCGTGATCGTCGTCTAGTTGTTCATTATGGTTGGACCACCAGGACTTTATATCCAATCTCTGCTTATGTTTCTTGTGATGATCTGTCTCCTACATTTCGAGCTTATAGTATAGCCTTATCAAATACCCCGGTTCCTCGCTCTGTTTCAGAGGCTATGCGGGAGTCCCAGTGGGTTCTTGCCATGCAGACGGAGATGGACGCTCTTTAGCGTAATCATACGTGGGATCTTATTTCTTTACCTTCGGGGGTGAAGCCTGTTGGCTGTCGCTGAGTTTACACCCTGAAGTTTCTTGCGGATGGTACTATTGATCGTCACAAGGCTAGGCTTGTGGCGAAGGGCTTTACTCAGGTACCAGGTCGTGATTTTGGTGCTACCTTTGCCCCCGTGGCAAAATTGACTACTGTTCGACTGATTATTTCTCTAGCTGCGGAGTACTCTTGGCTTCTTTATCAGTTGGACGTGAAGAATGCATTTCTTCACGGTGATCTAGACGAGGTTATTTATACGGATGCACCACCGGGCTTTCGTGGTGAGGGAGAGTATACTGGAAAGGTATGTCGACTGCGTAAGTCTCTTTATGGACTGAAACAGTCACCACAAGTCTGGTTCTCTCGCTTTAGTGGTGTAGTTGTACGTTTAGGGTTCACCAGATGTCATTCTGATCATACCTGCTTCATTCGATGGAATATTTCTGGACAGTATGTCATCTTTTTGGTATATGTTGATGATATTATTATTACTGGAGATGATGTTTCTGGGACTGCGCAGGTCAAGGTAGACCTTGGGAAGGCCTTCGATGTGAGGGACCTTAGATTTCTGCGATACTTTTTTGGGATTGAGGTTGCCCGTAGCAGCAGGGGTATTGTTCTTTCTCTGTTCTGGATATTCTCTCAGACACTGGGATGCTAGGGTGCAAATCGGCATCATCACCCATGATTCCAAACCTGAAGCTTACTGCTGAAGGTGAGGAGTTGAGAGATCCGACTGTCTATCAGAGGTTGGTAGGTAGACTTATCTACATAGCCAACACTAGATTAGACATTTTATTCGTTGTCAGCCGAGTTAGTCAATTCATGCACAGGCCGTGTCAGCCTCATCTTGATGCAGTTTATCATATCCTTTGGTACCTCAAGTTTTGTCCTAGACTTGAGTTGTTTTATGCATTAGGATCTCAGACTGGTTCTCTAGCTTGTTATTCAGATTCAGATTATAGGGGAGCGTGTGACGGTCGATCTACTACGGGCTTCTGTACTTTTCGAATGACTCATCTTATTTCTCGGAAGAGCAAGAAATAAGCAGTTGTCTCCCGCTCGTCAGCAGAGGCAGAGTATCGGGCGCTGACACTTGGCACGTGTGAGATTATTTGGCTACGATCGATTCTTAGCGAGTTGGGATTTCCAGTGACTTCTGCATCTACATTATATTGTGATAATCGATCAGCTATTTAGCTCGCTTCTGACTCTGTACTACACGAGAGGACGAAGTATATAGAGATTCATGTTCACTTTCTTCAGGAAAAGGTTAGGTGTGGTATTGTCACTCCATTATTTGTGGGGATCAGTGATCAGGTTGCGGATGTGTTCACCAAATCTGTCACTCTATCCATTCTTAGGGACTCCGTTGTCAAGCTTGGCTTAGTTGATATTTTTGCGCCTAACTTTAGGGGGAGTGTTGGAGATTAGAGTTCCTTATTAGGGTTCCTTTTCCCTTTTTTACCCTCACTATGTTTTTTATATTTTGCCTAGACCACAAGGGTGTTTAGGTCACTTTGTACTATTATTTGACTATATATACGGGACTCTACTCTTAGTTTGAGTAATTCTTTCACTCACATATATCTCTTGTTAGGACAAATTGATAGTGAAGTGCCCTGAGATTGTGTAGATAGATCTACTTTATCTTCTCCACCTAGAATTATCAGATTACTTGTTGCTTTGGATTGCTTTTGAAGACCCTTCTTTGGCTGCACATTAGAATGCAAAGAACTCTTAAGTTTTCGCCCTATTAGAAGAAGAAACCCTTGATGTCTTCCTCGATTAAGGAAATTTAGGTACATCTCTGTACTAAGTGCCACTTTGAATGCATACTCCATGCTATATAGTGGCTAGCGTCGTAATTTTACCCTTAAACTAGCCTTAAATCGAGCAATTGTCCGACGCATGTCTTCTATGATTCACCTTTGCAACAATAGTTCTTCAAATGTTTGAATGTACTCGACATGTTGCCTTGTTGTAGATTAGTAAATTGTTTGCACAAATTGCCTCGATAATTTGAGGGCATATACTTTTCTGAAGCTTAGCTTTCATCTTCTTCAATGTGTTGATTGAGGGCAATCCCAATCTTCTCGAATTTCCTTCAACACTAAACCAACAAAAATTTGTCAAGCTTACAAGTTTTATCTTGGCAAATCTTACCCATCCGACAAATGATACCTAAAATAATCCTCCTGAACATAAGCAAGCCAACTAGAGAATATCTTCATATTATATCTTCCTTCAAAATTTGGGATCTTCATCTTCATGTGTCACTATTTAAATTGCAAAACATAGGATTCTGCGGCTCTGATACCATAATTAATGTAGGACAATTGTGCAAAAGGAAAATTGGTAATGTTTTAAGGGTTGTGACCTGTACCCATGAACAGTAACAATGTTGTGAATAATAACTGAATAGTAAATTTGACCAGGAATCACTCTTACGGTTCCTTAGGCATCACACTTAAAGTTAGAATTGCATCACACAACTCAAAAAATATATAATTGCTTAAATTTTCTAAAAAATATCTCTCTATGCTTTATTAAAAATATCACTAATTATATATAGAGTTTCAAGCATTCCTAATCCTAAAAGATTAGGATTCCAAAGTCTCTAATATTCTAAAAACTCTAATTTACTTAAAATTAGAAAACTAACATAAAATAGAACTAGGACTCTAAATTCTAGATCATCCAATTATTGAATTTGACCCAAAAGGTGACCCACGAGTCGGACTATGACCTGTTCTACTAAATCTAAAAATTACAAAAATACCCCCAACTCTAAAAAAACCATATAAAAGCATTAATCCTACCAAACTAACTCAACGTAACTAAAAAGAAGACTCCATTATGCTTATGCAAGCTCCTTAGCCAGCTCCACGTTATCCAACATGTGTCAAATTCCATACTTTATTGTATCTTTGAATTTGCCTTTCTTTAAACATCTTATGGGCTGCATCAATCATTACCACCACCATTGCAACACCGCCCATCACCACCGCATACAAACCCACCAAAGTCCACCTAAACCCATAGTACCACCATTGAAACCCATCTCCACACACAAACCTACATAACCACATACCCAAATCCTTCACACTCAGAATGCAACTCCATCCCAACAACAATGATCAATGGCATCCCTATTTTCTGATTTTTTTTCTATCGCAAATCGTGGTTTTTTAATTTGATCCAAAATAGGGAGAGAAAGACAGAGAAATGATGCACAATAATCTCATTATTACCTATTCTAGCAAAACCACCCATCAAAGTCATTGTTAACCATTGGTCGTTAAGACGTATTCTCAAAATACCTATATCTACAGCTGTTGCAATCGGGGCATAGTTTGGTAATACGTCAATTCGGCCACTATTAGTAGATAAAAAGATTTCTTTTACTTCTAAATCCCAAACAATTCTCTAGAATTCTCCAAAAATGATCAATTGAAACCTGAGAAAGAAAGGAAGATACACACACACATATTCCTAGATCCACTTATAACATATCACTAAAACTGATGTCTAAGATGAATTTGGCCACACTGTAATTGGTCACAATAGCTGCAAAACTAACGATGGAGATATGTGGAGAGTGAGATTGTGTGGGGAAGTGGGGCTATGCTGGGATGGAAGGTAGGACTGTGCAGGGAGACGAATGACTTTTTGGAGAGATCATGGGTTGAGAGATTAGCGGTGTGTGGTGAGGGAACGATGTTTGGTGGTGGGTGGGCGAGATGGATCTCTGTAGTGGGTGGTGACTTTAGAGATAGACAAATGGTAGTGGCGGGTGGCAATGTTTGTGGAGGGTCGGGATTATAACAGTGGAGAGTGAAGGGAGGCGGTGTGGGTGGAAGAAGAGGGTGGCAGTGGGGGATGTGTGGGAGAGTGGGGGGAAGGGAGGGAGTTTGGCCCATTTGGGGAATGGTCGGTTTGTTTTGGAATACGGATCTCAGTTTGGGTGGGATCTAGATCCATGTTTATTTGTATAATCAAATGGAGGGTAAATTCTACTTCTTTAAAACTACTAACGTCGTCCAACGATTCGGGGGCTTAGTGTCATTTACAATTGAATGGGAGAGGGTATCCATATAATTACATAAAACGTTAGGGGATCCGTGTGAAATTTAGCCTATATTGTATCGCCTAGTCAATGCAATAAATTAACTAATTTTTCTTTTATAGGGTACTCGTTGCCACAGCCTTCATTGTTCTTGGAAACATCTTTCTTGTTGCTTTCGGCAATCACCAGTCACCTGGTATGATATTTACTTTCTGAGACTAATGTAATTTAGCATCCTCACTGTTTTGACTTGTGCTTACCATCAATAACATCAAGAATTTATATACTGGTCTTGCAAATTGTGGTGCTCTCAATATAGGAAGCTTCCGTGGACTTTTGGTGGAACTCCAGTAAATGTCATGAGAAACATTTCCAGTTTAGTTGACCGAAACATTAGGAGAAACATTTGTGTGGAATTCACAGGTGTAATTTAGCTTGCAAGACACTGGACAATGTCATAACAAGTATATTTATGCTCAAATGAACCAGTGGTTCACACAAACTATGCATATAGGATACCACAAAATCATACACCTTGAGGCATGCCCAACGTTTGATAGTCTACAAAAATAAATTTTAGTCATTGCAAATAGTAGATTGTGTTAGACAGAATATTAGCAAGAATGTGGCAACTGATTGCTTTTCCGCATCATTCCCGTACTAAGGAATGCTATCAAAAAAATGAATGTAAAACCAACTCACTCTCACAAGATAAGTAAAGGTCTGCAACACTGAAAGAGTTGCGCCAATTCTTAGTAAGGGTTGCAATCAAGCTGTTTTGTGTCGTGCTCGACTTTGTGTCCAGTACCATTCAATACTAGCCTATCTAGTTTCATAATTCGTGTTAGATAAACTAAATCATCCTTTCATAAAATAAAATTGCACTCTTCTAGATGCTTATGAAATCAAATAAAAAATCCTATAATTACACAAGGATTCGAACAATGTCAGGTTGAAAAATAAAAAATCTAAAATTTTCTCCATACTTAGACTTGCTAAATAGGTTTGTCGTGTCGAAATCAAACTATCCGTATTTGACACTATCCCGATGCATTTATTATTTGTAAATCAAGCTAAATTTGTAATTGCATGTAGATGTGAACAATTTAAATTGTTCAACAATACTATTACTTTTTTTATATGGTTTGAAAAACATAAAATCATTAGATGATGAAAAATTGAAAAACAATATTGTATGATGTTGAAAAGATTTTAAAACAAATCGATTTATCGACATTAGAGATTTTTTTTTTGCATAAACACAATCTTAAAAGGACTTCTACAAATAGAAACTAACACTTCAATCAAGACCATTACACTTGAAAAAGACTAGATTTTTATGCTAGGAAGTACGGACACTTCATTTTGGGCAGAGTGTCGATGTCGGACACGTCTGGGACACTGACAAGCTCGGACACATTAAAATGAGTGTCCAATTTTTTTATTGTTAAAACTTTTTCAGTACACGTTTTGGACACGTTGGGGACACATGACCGACACGATCAAGACATGTTGGGAACACACGGCCGATACGCTGGGGACACGTTTTGAGATTTATTTTCAATTTTTTGATAACTTTTTCAGATAATTTTATAATTAAGAGTTATTTTTGTAATTTTAAAGGAATATGAGTCACAATCATAATATAAAAGAAGTTATAATCATTACATTGAACATAGGACATGAATGTAACATAATTTTAGATACAAATATGAACTTATATACAAATGGAATAAACTTTGAATATGAAAGTAATTTGAAAAAAATTGGGATTACAAAATTGGGATTTTTGGAAATTGATGAAAATTAGTGGTACGAAGCGGAATATTTTTAAAAATAAAATTATAGTAGTCATTGATTGTTGAATCATGAATGTTAATGTTCAATGAGTATCAGTATATCTTATATTGTACTTTTTATGCAGTGATATCATGATGTGAATTTTTAGAATTAGAAAAATAATGAATTAAAAGATTATTATGATAATATTTTTATTTTATCGCATGATTATATATATATATATATATTAAATACATATTATTTAACATATCTTCACCATGTCCGTGTGCTACTTTTTTGAAATATTTCGTGTCGTCATGTCTGTGTCGTGTCGTAACATGTCCCGTGTCCATGTCCGTGTCCGTACTTCTTAGTTTTTATGAATACATATTTTTCTTACATAATGGTATTGGTAAGACTGGTAGTAGTTCCATCCGCGAAAAATATTTTTCAAAATTCAAGCTAATGAAATCTTACTTGTGGTCAACTATGTCAGAAGAAAGATTGAGTGAATTAGCTATATTATTCATCAAAAATGATTTATTAGCAAAACTTGAATAAAGAAGTCTAAAAAAATAATTTTACGTCTCAAAAATGAGGAAAATAATTTTTCAAAAAAATCATGGTTCCATGTTTTGTATATTTTATAGTAAATTTTGAAAGGGTCATGTTTATAACTTTCACATAGGATCCAATATATATATATATATATATATATATATATATTAGTAGGAAACATAGCTGATAAATATATCAGAAATATGGATAGTACATGGAAAAGGTTGAATAAAAACTCCAACCAAGAAAAGTAAAAGTACAAAGAGAAGAAAAACATTAAAGTTCTATGGTTCCATAGCTCATCAAACATTTCATTTTGATCTTCAAAAATTCTAGCATTCCTTTCTTTCCATACAACCCAAAAAGTGACAAGAATTGGATCTCCACAGCATCACTCCTTTAGCAACTTTCCAAACCTAAATGGTCTCTTTACATTGTGTTTGCTGTCCCACCACATTCCAAACAAATCCTGCTCTCTTCCCCCGTCCCGGGGGCAAAAAACAAATGGAAAGAAATAAAAAATGTGGTAATATATGTCTTCATGGCCCACCTACATGTACCATGTGATGCTCATTAGGGCAGTATAAGTATTCTTTGAGAAAACATGTAGTTACTTGCTTGGTAAAGTAAAAAGGTTCCTTTTTCTTGACAGTGTACACACCGGAGCAGTTGGCCGAGAAGTACAACAACATAACATTTCTTCTTTACTGTCTGGTTTTGGTCCTAGTGGTTGCCCTGCATCACTCTATATACAGGTAAGGAATATCACATCTGTCCTCTACAGAGTGGGACCCAACTGATCTTGCAGTCATGGTAGCTTCATCATTTTGTTTTTCTTACTTACTTCCTTTTTTTTTCTTTCTAATTTGATGGTGAATCAAGCCTCTATCTCAGTCCTTGTTGTAATTAAAGTATGGAAAATGCAGGAGGGGAGAAATGCTGCTGGCAGTTCCTGTACATGACCTTAAGCCTTATTGGCATATGCTGCTTCCTTTTTCATATTCTATTGTCTCAGGTGCTGTGGGATCATGCTCAGTGCTCTTTGCAAAATCTCTGTGAGTGAACTGCTTCAGTTGTTATGGCATACCTGGCATTGATATTGTGGAGTTATTGTTGTCTCTAACGTCCAGTTCTCAATTTTGCAGCTCGAACCTGCTAAGATTGTCCATGGCTAGTGGCTATCGATTGCATAGTTGGTTCACGTACTCTATGCTACTATTGTTTCTTAGTACAGCAGGTTTTTGGGTAAAAATTAAACTGATTCTTTTTTTCCATTTGAATGGTTGCAACTTTTCCAATGCCACAATCACATGGACATGGTGAATTCTGCCAAACTTCTGATTTTATTCTTGATTTCTTACAATGGCAGATGGCAAGGCTGAATGAAGGATTATCTCTGTTTGATGCGATCCTTATCGTTCCTATGTTCCAGATTGCTTGGACATTTTTCTCCATTTGTACAGGATTTGTTTATTTCCAGGAATATCAGGTTCTCTCTCTCTCTCTCTCTCTCTCTCTCTTTATATATATATAACCCGTGCCTGAAGGCACTTTACAATTCAAAAAAATCAAATATTAATCATGGACACAAAAAAAAAATCAACTATTGAAACATATATATGCACTAAGATGAAAGTCTAAATTACATCCTTAAGACACCGGCACTGTAATGAAAAAAATTGCAAATTAAAAAATAGAAAAAGAAGGAATTAATTGGTGGCTTCTTTTGTATAGATGCATGGAACAATTGTAACTCATCAACATGAGAAATCAAACAAATACATGAAAGTAACTGTAACCCATTTACATAGAAGCAAAGATATTAATGGGTAGAAGGAAAATATACTATGCACGCTAATATTAGAATAGCAAACAATTGAAATTCCTTCAAATGACATGGCAAATATAAATAAACTATTGGTTACAACAAATCCACACTATAGTACTCCATCACTTTCTCAGCCAATCCAATTTCCTGTTCAAAAAAAAAAGAAGCGTCACAATATTAGATTTTGAGAATTTCCCTCAATTTCAAGATTCTGTGCAAAAAATTGGCAGCTTCCACCTTCAATATTCTATATAAAAGGTAGTTCTATTAATAATAAGAGTCTCAGTTTATAATACAATACATCTGCCTACCAAAATGATTTGTTTGATGCTTAGGTTTGGGTTGACTCCTTTAATAGATGCAACACAAATTTATGAGAGGGACTTCAAATATCTATACTTCTGTAAGAAATAACTGAGTAAACAATAAGAATCTCCATAGCAATTTTATTTAGAAATAACCCCAGCTTAAAGGCACTTTATAACTTAAAAAAACCATTTAATTTGAAATAGTTTTTCCTTCATTTGTTTTAATTAAAGACATTAAAATCAATGTAACCCCTGATATTTTTTCAAAAAATTTCTGCAAAATTTACTCTAAAAATAGGAACCTAAGAAAATCTCAACCTGTCTATAGATTTTATATATCTAATTTGAAATATCAACACAATTCTTATATAGCATAATAATTTGAATCTAACAAACATTAGCGCAACGATTATCAATCCGCCCATTGAGACATTCATCGAACATGTATTATGCTAACAAATATCAATCCACTATATAAAAATTCGGGCCACCAAAATGCCCTTTCAAGCCATATTTATCTTAGCCTTGCTATTGATCATGGATTGAATGTCATACCCATCTTCCACACTCACCAAATGCCTGATAATGCTTACACACAAAATCAGATGCACCAAAACCACCAAGTATTACCGCAAAGCTCACCCTTTAATGCAACAAAGCACATCTAAACAAACTAAATTTTATCAAAATCCAAATATACCAAAAGAAAAGAGATAAAAATCTGAGTAGAAAAGCACCAAGCTAGTGGATCAAAACTAAATCAATAAGATATCAACAAAGAATGATCAAAGTAAGGTACAACTATTGTAGAAAGTAGTATTTGTCAAATATTCTAAGCAACCAAAGCTTTTCTAATGTACACATTAGGGATATGCATTTTTAAGTATAAATACAATCGTATGACATAATTATTGCACAAAACATTCTATCCCAATATGGGCAATCTTGGATGTTCCGTAGCTCTATGGGATGAGTTGAATGCGTGCTTGCGCAAATATGTATGTGTGTTGTGTGGGTGCTAGTACCAAAGGGGGAGGGAAAGGGAACTTTGGCACAAAATCGATTACTTTAGTGAATTTAAAGTTCTGAGAACCCCTCTATTTTTTTCGTCTCGAGAACATTTTCTTAAACACCTAACATGCATCAAGAAACAGAGAGTAATGGAGATATGAAGAAAAATTCAAATACAATACAATAAACAATGAAACAAAAGCATAAGTAAAACATATCCACTCACCAAACAACTGATAAAAATTATACACAATAGATATCCTTGAAACATAGAATTAGAAAACAATTAGAGCAAATAAATCATTGTTCATTAGAGAGAATAAAATCTTGCAAATATTCAAAGAGAACAAAAATAAAAAAGAATCAGTACTTTGATGTGGACGTGCAAACTTCATTAATCAAGAAGGTTAGGAGTTCAACTCAATGCATATATAGCAAAAATCTCATGTTCTGATTGTGTCATGGTCGAAGTATAAGATTCTCCCATATAATGATGGAAAACAAATTCAAAACTTGCAATGGAACCATTCCCCAATCTAATGAAGAAAGCACAATTGATTGGGTATCTTAAATTAGAACAGATACTTTCAAAGGTTAGCAGCAAAGAATGTTCCAAGCCCCTTTTAATTTCCTTGAAAAAAAATTTGTCATCAAAAGTTGAATGTGATAATGCTTAGACATCCATCTCTAGCTAAATTAAATAAACATGCACTACAATCACATTCTATTTAGAATCTCAACTTATAAATCAAACAATACATTACAATCACACACTTAATTATGGGATATCATAAACTAACGTGAAATACTAAATTACGGGATATCATAAACTAACACGAATCAATACTAAATTACGGGATATCATAAACTAACACCAATCAAATAAAATTATGGTTCAACTCATACTATATACTATGACAACATAAAAATAAAGTGTTTACTCGTACTTGATGAGCAATAGAGCCCATGACGTGCTGTAACATTCAAAACAAAATGCAAGCCCCAATTCTTTTAGCAACAATTGAAACAAAACCCACGAAAAGACCATGAAAAGTAAAAACCACGAAGTAGCTAAGTAACGGTAACTATAAATATAAAGCCAAATTTCTTACAAAGTACAATATAGCACCTCAAAATCAAAAACTACCATGAAATTCCAACAGACTGACAATCGAATTCCAAGGCTGTATATCAAATTCAATACATCAGGTGTCTATATATACACACATCCTCCTATTGCCGTAACCCAAACTGAAATTTTTTGTCGCCTGAACACTACCATATTGAACAATACCCAACCTCAAATCCATGATTGCAACGAACCTAGCTAATATGGGAAAAATCAGTTGTTAATAGGCGGTGCAGGCATATAATAAGGTCAAGTGAACGATCTGCCTTCCTTTCACTTAATTCATGCATGTACGACACATAAAAAGCATAATGTTATATATCAAAGAAACTAATCTTAACATCAAAGCTCCAAATAATCTAACATTAAGCATTCTATATGTACAATAAAACATGTTTTCAGCAACCAATCAAACCAAGACTTTTTCCATTAACCCCCAAGCATTGCACAACCAAAACCAAACAAAACCTAGAGATTAGGATAATATTTTTCTCATTCATTTCAACAAACACGTCATGTGCAGTGTGTGTGTGTGCTGAGAGTTTGCTTGTGTGCTGGGTGTGCGGGCGTGCGATGCTGTGGGGGTGTGCGATGTGGGTGTGTGCGTGTTCTCTGTATGTGGGTGTGTTTGATGTGTTGCAAAAAAAGATAAAGAAGAAAAGAAAGAGAATAGAAGAGGAGGAGAGAAAGGGATGTGTGTGTGGGCGTGATAGAAGTGAAAGAGAAAGAAAAGAAGAGGGGGAGAGGAGACTAACCAGATTTGTCTAGTCTTCAGAGTGTTCGTGTGTTTGTGGGGTGAATTGCGCAGAGGGGGAAGAAGGGGGTGGGTTGCGTCTGTGCGTGCGTGTGTGAGAGAGAGAGAAGCAGAGGAGAGGGGGAGAGTTGGGTGGGGGTTTGTTCAGAATGTGTGCAAGAGAGAGAGAGCGAGGTAGAGAAGAGGGATACATGGGGGTGGTGGTGTCTTCCTGGCAAGCGTAACAGAGAGAGAGAGGAGTGAAAATAGGGACTGGAAAAGGGCAAAAAAATTAAAAAAGAAAGGATAAAGTAAGTTGTATAGGGGCAGCATGGTCCTGGTTTCTGCCAGAGGAGTGAGGGTAGGGATACGAGGGACGATGGGATGGATTTGAGGGGGAAAATGTGTGGGGGATAACTTTCAAACTACTAGCTAATTTATTATATATATATATATACATATATACACACACTAGATAATGCCCGTGCGCACTACGTAACAAAAAAAAAGGCCCATTCAAAAAGAGAATTCATTGGAAAAATTGGCAGTGCATGAAGTAGGGCTAGTAATCAAGAGATATAGCGTTATTTCAGGTTCATATTAAAAACCCCACAGCTCTACCACGACCTATTTGGTTAATCATGTCAAATGACCGAGACAAACACAACTTGCTTGCACTACAATTAACCCAAATACGACCCGTGTAACCCATTTAATGAACACTATGTCTAAGTTGACATGAGCCACAACCAATAGGTTTACTACATGAGTCCTGTTTGGGTTTACATGACCGGCATAGTCCTAAGCACCTCTCTTAGCAAAACAAAACCAAGTAGAAGCATGCCACAAATTAATAACAATCCCAACCAATTAAAAGCTAATTCAACAATCTCCAAACACCCATACTTCACATACATATCGATGTCGCAGTGCCCTTCGATACAGCATCATATAAAAGTTCTTATGAAAAATTAATATATCATAAAAAATGCAAGGTGTACACTACTAAAAAAAATTTAATTATCTAAAATGTTCATCCCCACTCAAAATCTGAAGATTCAAACTTAAAGTAATGCTTCCGGCATTCTTGTTTAAGAATATATAAGTTCGCTTTTATGAAAATAGTACCATCTGGTGGCCTTATAGAAAAGAAATTCTCATATACCTTTAACAGCTTCCTCGCCAACATAAACTTCGACTTCCCTTCACTCTAGGAAGTAGCGTACTTCAGATACATTACCAGAGAGCTGAACAATGTACTTTGGAGCCTCCCCTTGGCATTTACCCACCAAAATTGCCAACAACATCAACCACCAAGTAGAATCTTCATTAAAACAAATCCATCATTAGGATTATCCCCATGTATCTTTATATGTTTTAAAACCCAAGGCTGTTTTGTTTCTAATATCTAATTACCAATTGCTTGTGCATTTCATTAAGAAAAATTGTATTCGCAGAATTCCAAAAGTTTAGCATTTGAACCCTTTGAAAAATATAATGAAATTGCTCTCATCAAATCTGAATTTTCTATACTACCTTTTTATTAGCATGTGATGAGTTGTGTTCAACTCTAGTTGTGTTCAACTCTCCTAAGCTCTTTTGAAAAGGAAACCTGGGAGAGAAACCCAAGCCTATCCATAGAATTATATCTACAACAACAATACAATAAGAACATGTACATGTGCATTAATAAATAACCAAAATATTAAAAACACATAATGAATCTTTAATTGATTTATTATCGTTTGAATTCGCTAGAAGAGTGAAACACTTCCTTAGAAGCATTCAAAGAAAAGCTAACACAACTGGGAACACAAAATGACATAATAAAGGACATTTATCAAAAGATTTGAGATACTTTAACAATTTCGAATTCGAAGCATCATATGTGCGATTGAAAAGATTTATTGTTTAAATATCTTGAAAAAACTACTTGAATTTTGGAACTTCCAACCTTTCATCTCATAGTCATAGGACAACTAAATTCTGCTTTAGAATGTCTGGTTCAAATAAATAATAAGTACCAAGGTCAAAATCGTAGCAAGGTGTTTGCTAGATGGCACTCAATCAATTAAATAAATAAGTACCCAAACCATATTGGTGCCATCAGAGAGCACGTGGACATTGAATCATTTTATGAATCAAACAGAAACAACACTGTAAGAAAAATAAAAAGAAAAGATGCTTGTTATAGAAGCATATAAAATTTGAAATTCTCTGCAATTATAGTATGCCTTGAACATAAGGCACCCCATGCATATAGGATACCTGATCAATCCCTTATAAGTGCTTCTTCTATTATTTTAGGAGCGGCTCCTCCATAGTTTGCCCATTGACCAGATTTGATGAAATAAAAAATTCAATTAGATCAAAAAATTCCACTGAAGATTAGATTTCTGTAACTTGATTGGGTTGTTTTTAGTTTTCCCATTTCTAGCTGCTTTTGGTTCATTCAATCAAGGCAACAGTCAGTAACCACCTACCCCCCTGTACTTTGACTCCATGACCAGTACCTGAAATTATATTCACACAAATAAAGAACACGTAGTTAGGGCTGTTAATCAAACTGAGCTACTCGAGCTTGGCTTGAGTTCGGCTCGGGTTCGGCTCGTTCAAGCTTGGCTTGTTTTCTAAACGAGCCCGAACTTGAACAAGTTTTTAGGCTCGTTTAGAAAACAAGCTCGGCTCAAACTCGACAGGCTCGACTCGTTTATGTGCAAATATTCGGGCTCGGCTCGAGCTCAACTTGTTTTTGGCTCGTTCAGGCTCGGCTCGTTTCCTAAACGAGCCAAGCTTGAACAATTTTTTAAGCTCGATTAAGAAACAAGCTTTGAAAGCTCGGCTCGGACTCGTTCGACTAACAGCCCTACACGTAGTACCAAAAGAAGATACGCAAAATATTTTTTCCTGTAGTTGAGCTGCAGTAGGGGATTATAAAAGCAGTAGTCTTTTAAAACACACACAGCTTTTGGTCATAATCAGGATAAAAATGGAATGTAAAAGAATCACTGCACATCCAACAATGCCAAAAAATTGCCTAGTTCATCTGAATTAATTAGAAAGATAACAATACCTTTTTGCACTCTGGCCGGCATAAAGCTTAGTATTAGATCCAACATCCTTTGACCTACAAGAACCAAAACCCCACACACAATCACTTCAGCAATCAAATCCGGCAAGTCTAGCCAAACAAACTCTAAGTCTTTGAATCGTGCTTGGTGTGGCTAGCCAGATGGCAATATGACCACAATATAATTGGGTCCCTTGAAAATCTCATTAGGCGTGTTAATGATCAAACTGATAACAACTTAAAAGACAGAAAAAAACAAAATTTCAGATTTGCAACAAAAGAGATAAAAACCAAAAACATCAAACCAGCCACAAAATGTACCAATTAACCAAAATTTTAGATCTACATTAAAAATTCTTCACATCAAAACCAACCACAAATAAATTTCAGAGCCAGTGTGGTGAGAGTGTTTTGTGTGCATTGCGTGTAGTGTTTGTGTTTTTGTGTGCGTTGTGCATGTCTGCATGTGCCTATGTGTCTCCGTGTATGCATGTGTACTGTGAGGTTGTATGTGTGGCTTCTTTGTGCGTGTATGTGTCTGCGTGTTGTGGGATTGGCGAGTGATTTATGGTTGAGTGAGATAGGAAATGAAAGCGGTGCCCCTAACTATATGCAGACACTCATCTCACCCATACACACAGAGCATGCGTTTATGTGTTGTGCATTCTCTGTGTGTATAGGTTAGATGAGTATCTGCATATAGTTAGGGGAATAGTTAGGGGCATTTTTGTCAAACATATTATGGGCGTGGTGTGTGATATCCGAGTGAGTGATGTGCAGTCAGAGGAGAGGGAGAGAGAGAAGCAAAGCGAGAAAGACTAAGTGGAAGAGAAGTAGAGAGTTGTGTGTTACCTGTTGTATTGTGCGCGTAGAATGAGCAGCACAGAGAAGAGAGAGAAAGGAAGAAGCGGCTCTGTGTCTTTGATATCGAAACTAAAAAGCACGGATACGGACACGGGTGTAGTATCCGATACAATACGGACATGAGAATACGGCAAAATTCCAAAATATAGGATACGGGTACAGCAAGGATATGACTAATTAAAATAATATTATATATTTTTTATATAAATAACAACATTAATAATAAGACGTAACATCATTGATTAGTTGGTTAATATCTCACAATTGAGCAATGGCTAATATATAAAATTGGGCAGTGGCCTAATACTAAATTGAGATGTGGGCTACTACCAAAGTGGGTTATGAGTTTTTTTTTTTTTTGGGAAAAGTCAAAGTGCGCTTTGGTTAATTTCTTTGAAAGTAATAAATAAAATATACCAAAAAAAAAAAAGAAAAAAATTAAAAAAGAAAGGAGGAAAAGTCTGTTAAAATCGATCGAGAGAGAGAAGAAAAAGAAAAGGGCAAATCTGGCGACAACTTATACCAAATCCGGCGACACCCATACCAAATCCGGTGACACCCATAGCAGATGAAGATGAAGAAGGAGGCTTGAAGCAGATCTGGTAGTAGATTCGAAGCACCGAAGCACATATCATTTTCGTTGAAGCCTTCGAATCTTTTTTGAAGTATATCTGAATCAGATTCGAGACCTTCAGCTTGAAGCAAATCCAAAGCCTTTGCCTCTTCTTATCTACGCTCTATCCAGGTTTTTTTTTTCTCATTCCCGTATCTCCGACATATCCGAGCCATATCCGACTACCAAAAATCCTTGTCCGTTGTTTAGGACGCTCGTAGAAGTATCGGATACGTGTCCCACCATTTTCCACGTGTATCCGTGTCGGACACATGTCCGATACCGTCACATCGGCCTCCCGGCGAGTATCCGTGCTTCCTAGTATCGAAGGAGAGAGAGGATATTAGAGGTGCGGGAGATTAGGGCTTGTGCATATGTTTTGAATTGGGAATGACGGTATGTATTGAATTTTAGAAGGAAAGGAGATCTCATTTTGACCACGAGAGGAGATCTCCTTTCCTTATTGGAATTTAGAGGGAGAGAGAAAAGTTGGGAAAAAAAGGGGGTTAGGGGGGAGAGAGGAGGGGAGGAAAGAAGGGAGAGAAAGATATAGTTTAGAAAGAAGATCTTGAGAAATAGTGAGAGGAGGTTGGTTGGCGTGAAATTGGGGAAAGTTAAAAGGCATGATTTTGGGTAATTAAAAATGGAAGGTGTGTTGAGGGGGAAAAAAATTTTATTCGGTCAATCTGATCCGTCAAATCAATATTTTTTAATTGATTTGAGCCGCATAAAGTTTTAGATAACATAGACCTTTGGATGTAACTTATATTTTGCTCAAAATTGATCTGAACTGTGAAAAGCTCAAGATAAGTTTTGGAATTCAAACTCAGCTCTACTTTATTTTATGTGTGTGTGTGTGTGGGCAAATGAGTATTGTCTGTGACCTGGATTGCCAGTGCAGATCAATAGATTGATGTCAATGTATAGATAAGTTGACGATTTTCCAAATGCAAAGCTGGTGAGCCCAGTTTTGCATTCGAACTGAACTGGACCGACTCAAATAAAGTTATATTCCTGACATTATGAGTCAGCATACTTTTTTGCTTTTTAAAAGTGTTACAGCTTTTTTGGTGGGATACTTGTAATTAGAATACATCATGTACTCCATAGTTTTATCCCCATGGAGCAAGTTCCAGCCCAATACATTGCCACTGCCACATGGCAAACTTTGTTTTGTTAATCTCTCCCATATGGGTTAACTGATTTTTTTTCATTTCTAGTTTCATCCTTTGAAAGGAAGTGTTGACACGGTTTTGTGTTTGGTATAGAAACCTACGCTGTGGCTTCTTTGATTCTTTGTCCATGATCCAGTTTTGAGTCCCTACCTACTTTGCATAGACTTGGGTATGATCTCGGATGTGGGTTTACGTCTAAAGCTTCTGACTCATCTAATCTCCCTGGGCACGGCCAAACTTTATTTCTGTGTTGTGTTCTAGGGAGATCATTTTAAACTTAGATGTAAAGGGCATAGCCATGCATATGGAGATCATTTTTTTTTTTGATAAAGACATAGGGAGATCATTTTAAACTTAGATAAGTCAGAAGGGTATTCTTACATAGACAAAAGGGTATTCTGCATAATATATCAAATGTTTAAATGTCCTTGTATATCATTTTAAACCACTAAAGCAACAAAGGAACATCTGCGGGGAGTATCCATAGCATTGTAATAAACTTTTGAATGATTGGATATGCTTAGTAGGTGCTTTTTAGACGCATATGGCAAACTTATTGTGAATTGCGCAGGTATTTGATGCTTTAAGGACAACAATGTTCATACTAGGAATGATCTCTGTATTCATTGGCATTTGTTTGCTTGCACCAGACGAGTCAAGAGGTATACTTTGCTTTTTTCTTTTTCCTTTTTTTTGGTGTGGGGAGGGGGTTGGGGGGTTAAATTTCCTCACTTTGACTATATACAAAGGATAATAGTAAGAACTAATTTGATTATTATTCAGGAGGTGAAGTGAAGGATAGCTCTTTAGTGTCTGTGACAACTGCAAGTGATGTGGAAAGGTATTATACATTCTTTTGCTTGCTACAAAATTTAGCTTTTGGATAATTCATGGGTGATCTGTACGTATAAAGCAAGAAACTTTTACTAAGTTTGTGCTGAGAAAAACATTGAAACTGCTAAAGAAATGGAGATACCAATCCCATTAATAGAATTTCCCGGCTTTTACCTCAATCATTCTTGCGGAAATGATACAATAATAAAAAATGTGCACGTTTAGCGCATTCTATTCTAAATCTTATATTTGATGCACTTGTTACAGGGTAGTCATGCCACCTGAAGATTCACAAATTAAAGACATGAGATCGCTTGCACGAGCAATGATGCTGAAGGCTGCCAATATGGTTGTTAAGGCAAAGGTTCTATTAACTGGCCACTTCATTCTTTTTTAATTATTCCACTTTGACGGTGAAATGTGTTTTTGTTGTAACTTAATGCAGAATTTGGTTGCTATGCAGACTGCTTGTTCATTATCATTGGGTTTGGGAGAAGATGCTATCCATGCATCTTCAGTTCTTGTGATGCCAATGGTTTCATCAAAGATAACAGGCTTCAGAGGAGGTGGTTTTGATCGGACTAAGTTCTTCTCCCTAAGAAACCCTGGTTGGAGTAAGATCTCAATGGATGAGGATGAGGCCAAAATTCTCGAGACAACTTCAATGCTCTCTCAAAGCATCGAGTAGGAGTAACAATAGTTTTTCCACTTTCAGGCCGACAATTTTTTTTCCTTTTTTTTTTTTTTTTTTTGGGGGGGGGAGAGAGAGATGGATGTTGGATTGGATTCAATGCTGCTGTACACTTTGATGCTCCCTTGGGTGGTCATTATACACCTTTCTCACTTAGGTCGATAATGAAGGCTCTTCGGTCCTGTCAGGAGAGCATTGTGTACCTTACTGCATACATTGGCCATTACTTGTAGGGGGAAAATGAGCACGATGGTCCAATGGGATTGTGAGTGCCTTCCTCATGTCATAGTTTTGTGTAGTGAACCAAAATTTCACGTTGCTTTGTAATAATATTGTTTGCTTGACCAAAATTCCACATAATTGTGCAATCATTGTGTACGCTGTGGGAGCCAGACTTTGTCGCACGAAGCAAAATTACATGTAATAGTGTAATTTTTTTGGTGGGTACATGTATTAGTATATTGTTTAGGGGAAATTGTAAGAGGTATACAAAATTAAATTTAATTGTCAAAAAGTGCACAACTCTTAATATTAAGTCATTAAGTCCTTATTTTTAGAATTTAATTGTGTCTAAGTACACAATTTAATTTTTTGTGTTTTTTTTGTAACATATTTGCCCTCATGTGTATACATATAGGAGTTTTAATAAAATAAAAATCTAAAATTTAGAAAAATAAATCCATAATAAATTTTTTCGAATATTTTTAGGGATAAGTTTCAAAGTTTTTGAAAACTTCTGAAATTTAACAACTAAAATTAAAGAATTTTAATTATTTTATCTTAAAAAATATTAAAATTAAAGAATTTTGATTTTACATTAGATTTAATTTGATAACGTATATATGTGTTAATATATATATATATAAATAATACTACGAAGTCACACTATGAAGTCTAGTTTCTATTACTCATACACTATTTTGATACACTGTATTGATACACATTAAAGGATTTATAAAATTAATATTAATATAGTGTATCAAAACAGTATAAGAGTAATAGAAATTAAACTTCATAGTATGACTTCGTAGTATTATATATACCAACTAGGATGGGATATAACACGTCTTCAGGTCTTGGACAACCGAGACCTCCATTTTTGCCATGAATTTTCTGAGCCCATCTAGAGTGTGCATCATTTAGACCTCTTTTCGGGAAAGAATTTCACTTCTAGAAGTTCCCTCTCGTATGTCATCTTACTCATCTAGGGTCTTTGGACGACTAAGTTAGCTTGGCTTCTCTTCCTGAATCAGATTCACGTTCGACGTGGAGCATACTTGACCCTACGTCACTTGATGTACACATATATATACGTGACCAAATAAAATCTAAAATCAAAATTCCTTAATTTGAGTTGTCAAATTTCAAAAGTTTTCAAAAACTTTGAAAAATATCCCTAAAAAGATGGAGAGGCTTTATTATGAGTTTTGATTTTCCTAAATTTTAAATTTTACATATAAATGTGGGGTTTTTTTTCAAAATCTTTTTTAGAAAACTTATTTACAATAAAAGGGTATTCAAATCATTTTATGTCTTAAGTGGACTTTTTTACAAAATATTTTTTCCTGTGTACTTTTTGACAATTAAATCCAATTTCGTGTACCGAGTTCCAAAGGTCCCTATTGTTTACACAATGAACGTAAAAACACGAGATAATTAATAATCAAAATTTTATTTTAGTGCATGGTGAGCTCGAAAATAGAAATGGCTAATGTTCCAGAAATATTTTGAAAATAAGATGGAAATAAAGAAAATTTTAAAAATTTGGTTTCAAAATGTTGGCTGAAATATATAGAACCATTTCGAAACATAGATTCAAATATGTCAAAAATCCCTCGAAACTAAGGACTTTTGATATTCAATCAAGTGATATGGTTTGGTTTCTATGAAAACAAAAATATTTCGAACATGTTTCAAAACAAGAATTAATTCCTTGGAGATAACATTGAAAAAAGAAAGAACTCTTTCAATTCACTCATACCTAAATGGGTGGATTACATATGATATATATGTGCATATATTTGTTGAGAAAAAAATAATAAACATGACTTTTCATGTTTTAGGAATTACTTTTCTTCATTTAGTTTTTTATATTAGTGGGTCATCAATTTGTTAATAGTGGGAGATAGTAATTGTGATATTTTAATTCTCCAAATAATGGAGGAGTGAAGTTTTTATTATTTTTAATAGCGAGAATTACACTTAGACTCTCTGAAGTTTGTCACTTAATCACTCAGGCCCCTAATATTTAAAATATTACATATAGACCCCCTAAAATTTGTACACGCGTAACACTTAAACCCCTGTCATCAATACTCGTTAGTATAACCGTTAGTAAATTACACTCATACCCCTGCGTGTTGTTTTTTTTTTCATCTTAATTTGTGACATCACAAATGATACTTTTTTTTTTTTTTTGCCACCAACTTTTTTTTTTATTTATTAATCTTCAATTGAAACTTCGGTTACAAAGGACTAATCAAATTTTTTTTTTGATACCAGCCCTCTAGAGTTACTTATATATGTCAGCTTGCATTCGAGGCACTGAGTCAGCCGCCGTCGACATAGAAAGAATCCCATTGAGGCACTAAGTCCTCCTCCTGCTCTAAGCCACCAAATGACATCCAAAGAACCCAAATCCTCCCCATTTCCAGAGTATTTTGTTCTGTGTGTAATAGGACTGACTAGAGCATTAACTTCACTGGCAGATTGAATAAGCCCTGCTGGAAAGACTACCATCAACATCCTTCCTCACAGTTCAGCTTTAGCTCTCATACAGCAACCAGCTCCATCCCAGGCATCAACTTCAAACACTCCAGCACAGCATCAGTAGACCAGACTGCGTAGCACAGCAGACCACAGCACTGCAACATATCAGACATTATCCCAGCAGAACTGCTTAACCAAGCTCACCTCATCAACTGCAAACTAAAACAACACCAATATTCCCAATACCCAGTCAACCTTTGTCATCAAATACCATAAAATTTTTAGTACGCAGAACAGGAAGTCCTCTTTGATCTTGAACCAACCTCTGTCTGACAGCAGCTGGAAGCTGATTATTCACAGAAAATTCAGAAGAAAACCCATCCTGTACAGCTCTATTTGCTAAGGCATCAGCAACAAAGTTTGCTTCCCTATATACATGCTCCAAAGTATACTGCATTCTGCTCAATAGTGCTTTAATTTTATCCAAAATGCCCAATAAAAGCCAGGGACATTCCATCATACCCTTAACAGTCTTGACCAACACCAAAGAATCTGACTCAATACAGACTCTATAACCAAACAACCCAGCCCTATCAACCATAGATAGACCATCCACTAAGGCCTTAAATTCAGCTCCCATATTAGAATCTACACCATACCAAAAAGAAGCAGCCAAAACCATTCCACCCCACTTATTTCTCAGTACTGCCCCTCCTCCAGCAGCACCAGGATTCCTTTTAGCAGCACCATCCACATTGAGTTTAAAAATACCAGCACTAGGAGGAACCCAACACACCCATATAGCTTTAGTAAACATCATATATGGCACAACAATTCCCAACATATTCAACACCATTCTGCCATTTTCATTCTCCATTACCCTGGGCTTCACCAATCTTACCTGAAACCTTAAAATGCTACAGATTTTCATAAAAACAGAATAAGAATTTAACTGACCCTCCCCAGCTCTCCTTCTACATATCTCCATCCATATTTGCCAAAAAATCAATAAAGAGAGACTCCTCATCAAGCTACAACACACAGTCTTTTTCTTGAAAATCCTGCATAATCTCTGCATTCTAACCATTGGTAACTCCCCCCTGATCAATTGGAAACCCCCTATACCAGCAAACCTCCCCCAAATAGACTCTGCATACTTACATTCAACAAACAAGTGCATTACATTCTCCTCATCCTTACTGCACATAACACATCTGCTTACTAAAGGGATTCCACACAACCTGATTCTAGAATCCAAGGGTATAGCCTTCATTAACAATTTCCAACCCACCAGTTGAGCACTAGGAGTTGTACTCATATTCCAAATAGCCTTGGCAGTCTCATTTTGAACACTAGGAACCCTTACCATATTCCAAGCATCCTTCAACACAAACTCTCTAGAAGTAGAAGCCTTCCACACCAACCTGTCTGCCTTATCAGACAAAGATAATTGACATCCCAAAATTTCTAATCTTAACTGCTCAGACAAATAATCATCTATCTGCTCCAGCTGCCACTGAGAACCAGTCAAAACCTCACATACTTACGGAAAATAGTGAGGCATTTCATCCAATTTACAAATCAAAGGCCCCCCTTCCAACCAATGATCACACCAAAAATCAACTTGATCACCTCTTCCAATCAGCACTTTAGAGTGCAGAACCACTTTCTCAAAAAAAGGCATTAAAGCCTTAAAGCACTTAGTCTTACCCCCATTCATACATCTAAGCAGATGCTTTCCCTTCAAAAATTTAGTATTAAAAACCTGAGACCATAATGAAGTCCCCTTCAGTAATCCCCAGGTCTGCTTCATTCTGAAAGCTGCTTGCAAATCCTCAAACTTCCTCACCCCCAAACCTCCCTCATGCTTAGGCAATGTAACTTTAGACCAAGCTACCCAATGCCTTTTCCTAACATCCAACCTGTTAGACCAAACAAAACCTGCCATTATAGAGTTTAATTTGTAAATAATACTCTTAGGCAAATTCAAACATGCCAGCAAATGAATGGGCACAGCACTCAGAACAGTCTGCACCATCAATACCCTACCCATGTTTGACAACATCTTGGCATACCATCCCTCAAGCCTACTTCTAAATTTACACACAACACTCTCAAAATCCCTGATTCTGGTTCTCCCATGAATTATTGGACAACCAAGGTAAGTAAAGGGACACTGTTTAAGAGGAATGCCAGCAATAGCAGAAAGCTCCTGTCTTCTGCTAGAGGATATAAACTTTGAGCAGAACATAGAACTTTTCTGCACACTCACTTTATGCCCAGAAGACTGTTCATACTCTCCCAAGAATTCATCAAATTCACCAATGACCTCTTGTTCCCCCTAAGAAAGACCAAAGTGTCATCTGCAAAAAGAAGGTGAGACACTAAAGTTGTCCCTCTCCCCAAATGATACCCTTTTACCAAACCCTCCAAGAAAATCCTCTTCAAACCCCTACTCAACACCTCTTCAGCTAGGATAAACAAGCAAGGTGATATTGGATCCCCTTGCCTCAAACCCTAGAAGTAGGGAAAAAACCAACTCTTTGGCCATTCACACACACAGACACATACTGACTTTCCAAGCAGTTAGCAATAATATTAACAAACAAATCAGAAAAACCAAAACAAGAGAGAGCTTTCAATAAGAAATCCCACTCCAGCCTATCATAGGCTTTCATCATGTCAAGTTTCAAGAGCATATTCCCTGCCTCCACCTTTCTATCCAAGTTCTCTACCATTAACTGGGCCAGAGCAACACAGTCACCCCCACTTCTACCCTTCACAAACCCATGTTGTTCATTAGACACCACCACTGGAAGAATAGGAGCAAGTCTAGAGGCCAAAAGCTTAGTAAACACTTTATACAAAAAATTACATAAGCTTATTGGCCTAAAATCTGAAAAAGATATAGGATTGGGATTCTTAGGGATCAACACAAGTAAAGTAGCATTTGCTGACCTGGGGACTTTTCCACCTTTTAAGAAAAAATTAACAGCTCTTACCATGTCCAATTTAATGACCTTCCATGCCACCTGAAAAAACTTCCCAGAGAAACCATCAACTCCAGGTGAACTATGCACAGACATAGAAAAGACCACACTCTTAACCTCCTCCTCTGTAGCCTCAGCAACCAATTTCTTATTCATTTCCTCATCCACCAACAAAAGAATTACAGTAAATAAACTTTCCTGTAATACATGACTCTTAGACTTGTATAAAGAAGAGTAAAAATTCACAGCTACCTCAGCAATCTCCAAATCTGAATGAACCCATACACCAGATTCCTTTTGAATCTTAGAAACCTTATTTCTGACTGCTTTCCCTTTTGCCACAGCCTGATAAAACTTGGTATTTCTCTCTCCCTCCACAGCCCATCTAACATTTGCTTTTTGTCTCCAATACCTCTTCCAATTTTAGAATCTCATCCAACTCCTTTTGCACTCTCTCCATAGCCAGCTTATTACTCTCAGAATTATCTTCTTCAAGCAATATCTCAGCCTTTTGGACCTCCTCCTCCTTCCTCCTAATTCTCTCAAAAATATTCCCAAAAATATCCTTATTCCATATTTTAATATGGAACTTCAAATACTTCATTTTCAAAAAAATATTTTCAATGGGATTATCTGCATAGTCACCACTCCATCTAGACATAATCAAGGGCATAAAACCAGGATCCTCAACCCACATATCCTAGAATTTAAAATATGCAACCCTATTAGGAACATGGTCTATCACTTTAAGAAAAATAGGGGAATGGTCAGAACCTCCCCTGGCCAAGTGGAGAATCTCCATACTACCAAACTTCATACACCAGTTAGAACTAAACAGAAGCCTGTCAATTCTCTGCCACATCCTAGTCTGATCATGATGATTATTGCACCATGTAAATCTACTCCCAGTAAATCCCACATCCTGCAAACCAGCATTTCCTGCGTGTTGTTTGAAATGTTATACTTAGACCAAAAATACTCCAATTAAAGATAGAATATCAAATATTTTAAATTTTAAATTTTAAAATAAAAATTCATGTTCTTTTATGAAATTTATTGAAATAAAATCAAAAACAAAAATCTAATTTTTTCTTTAAAAAAATCATAATTAATATACAATTATACTATCAATTGGAATTTAATTTGATCGTTTAAACGACCAAATTAAACTACCAAATTACCTCAATTAAAACTAAAAGATATTGTGTTCATTACAATTTGACCTCTTATTCAATTTTTTTAGTTTTATTCTAATAGATAGTATAATTGTATACTAATTATAATTTTTTTTAAATTAGATTTTTACTTTTAATTTTATTTCAATAAATGACATAATATAACATAAATTTTGAATGTAAAATTCATGTTCTATTATGAATGACTTAGACCTCTTGTTTAATTTTTTAGTTTTATTTCAATAAATAGTATAATTGTATACTGATCACGATTTTTTTAAGAAAAAATTAAATTTTTATTTTTTATTTTATTTAAATAAATGATAAAATAGAACATGAATATTGGTGGTAAAATTTAAAATATTTGATATTCTATCTTTGATTTGAATATTTTTGGTCTAATTATAACATTTTAAACTTGAAGGGTCTAAGTATTATACTCTTGCAAACTTCAAGGGGTTTGAATGTAATTTATTAACGGATATACTAATAGACATTGACGGCAAGAGTCTAAGTGTTATACGTATACAAACCTCAAGAGGTCTATGTATAATATTTCAAATATTAAGGGGTCTGAGTGATTAAGTGACAAATCTTAGGAGGTTTGAGTGTAATTCTCCCTTTTTATTATTACATTATTTAGTGGGGTTTGTTTGTATGCAGTGAGGTATATGATGAGTTATATATAAGAGTCTTATATCTAACCATTTCTTCCACCAATGGAGATTAAAACAACATGGGCATCCGTAGCCAGAAAGCACTTCCAATGATAGTCCTAGCTATTTTATTTTAAATTTGAGGGGTTTAAGTATTACATGCTTTAAATTATAAGAGTCTGAAAGTAATTTATTAATGGATATACTAACGGACATTGACGGTAGGGTCTATGTGATACACTCGTATAAACCTCAGGGATCTGTGTATAATATTTCAACTATCAATGAGTTTAGGTGATTAAGTAATAAACGTAAAAGGGTATAAGTGTAATTGTCTCATATTTTTATGTATGCACATATAAAGATATATCTATATTTATATGAACATAATCTGTTTATGTGGTGATTCATAGATTAATATTACATAACTAGGAAGATTGGCTTATTTATGGGTGCTGATCAACAAGGGAATAATAGAAGAGATCTTATTGGCTCTCTTTATAAGCCTTATATGTTCGTGTGATGCTCCTGTTATAGACATGGTGTGATGGTGTCCATGGCTTTCTCTCAAATCTGGTGAGGAATCATATGTTGTACTAGGTATCAGTTTGACCTGGGTAATAAAATAGTCATTTACTAGAGGAAGAGGAAACTAAAGAACAATCAGCATCTCTTTCTTTCTCAGACTTGGGATGTGTTCTAGGAGAGTAGTGATTATAAAGTGAGACGAATATATAAAGAATGTTTCGTTCGATAGTTTGATTTATTGACTACTTCTACTTGATTTTTATTTTTTTTTTGTTAGAACTACTTCTACTTGATTGGAGGGACAAGAGTCTCGTTCCCAATTGACCAAGAAGAACCAAAAAAACTTTAAAACTCAAATTTATATGTTATGTCTATATGGTGCTCGATAAAATGAATTAGAAATTTAGCTACTCAAATTTCATTTCAAGGTCCTTTCAAAAAAAAAAAAAAATTTAATTTCAAGCTCAAGTTATTCAAGCATAGCAAAATTGTTAATAGTGATGGTCGACTAAATTGGACAAAAAATATTTGGTATTAAACAAAATTTGTTTCAAATTCACACCTTAAAATTTGGACAATAACAACGAAATTCACTATCTTTGTCACTGTCACTGTCACTGTTGATGTGGTCATATGATTGTCTAGTTCACGTTATTGTTTAATTCCGTAGAATTATGACAGTGACTATGGGTTGTTATTGTGATTGTATGGCTATCTAGTTCACGTTATTGTCTAGTTTTGCAGAATTTTGACAATAACTGTGGTAATTCACCACCACTCTATACTCCAGTCCTGTCACCTTCCATAACACCTCCGTTCTCAGTCATCGCGTCTTGCACTCCACCCACATGAGCATTATTGTTATTGTGATCGTGTTACTATAATAGTAACCGTTATTATTATTGTTATTGTTACTGTGTCGTCATACTGTTACTGTTCATTTTGTAATATAGTTATTCATGTCATTAAAATATAAATTAGTCTTTATGTCTTTAATTATCTTTTAAGCCCAAAAAGAATGTCCATATCCTTACTGACCCAAAAATACACAATTGTAGACCGGCCTCCAAAAAAACCTCCCTTTAATTACCTAACTGAAAGGCATCCCATCCCACCAAACCCTATTTCGCCTCCCATAAACCCTTATCGCCCATTATTCATATTGGGGAAAGAAGCTAATCCACGCAATTGCAAATTTAGTAGTAGAGGATGGCAAGTTAAAAAGGTGGATGCATTCATCCTATTCCAAGGTAATCATTCTCGTTGCCTCTTGCAAAGTGACCGTGATCAAGTTCCCACACACTACTTGTACTTGGGTATTTTTTGCATGCAAGATTGTTCGTTAATGCACCCACCCTGTTTATGTCAGCTTGCTGCTAGAGAATAGGGGGCACCCTGTTTGTTTCTTCTACAAATATTTAATTTTGCATTTCCTTCCAACGCTCAAGTAATTCTGGTTTTAGCCTCGAATATAGCAGTTTTAAGAACTTTTTATCTTTTGTGCCGCAGGACTAACCTCACCTCATCTTATTGTGAACACAAGCACAGACTTTGCAAGTACGCCTCTGATGGCAGTTGCAAATTTCCAGTGCCTTCTACCTCCAAAAGTTTCTTCTAGAGACCGCCTCGTCTGTTCTGATGGTTGGTTCTGTTCCATCGGAGGATTCCGTTTACACAAACCCACCAACAGATGCTACCTTATTAGAAAATCTGATCAAGACTTTTGCATTGAATCTAAGGTACTTCCCTTGACACTGCGGTTGGGCAAATTAACTTTTAAGCCTTGTAAGTGGAAATTGGAAGGTGGGGGTTGCAATAACTTAGAATTTTTAAACTAATTTTGCCTAAATGCCAATTTCTTGACGGCCAATCCCTTGCTGCCAAACGTTCCTATCAAAAAAATCCCTTGCTGCCAAACGCAGCACAGGTTCCATTTTGCTATTGTCTTGTTAGGGATTATGTTATGCATTGGCCAATTAGTCTTATTTATTGACTACTGCCATTCGTCTTTCATTAATTGGAATGCTGAAAGAAGATTTAGGTATGCTACATACAGCACAATGAACTTTTAACATAGGATATCATATAGAGTTACTAATTGTTTCTGCATAGTTTGCAAATCATGGGAATTGTGCAGGGATAAATCCACGCAAAGTGTCACCACCTTGTACAAACGGAGAGGGTGGCGGAGAAGCCTTAGTGAACATGCAAGACAAGAGAACACCTAGGTGAACCGATGGCCGGAAGCCGCCAAAGGGACTCTGATGTTTAAGTTAGTAAGTGAGTTGAATAAAAGTATATAGTAAATAGACTGGGATTTAATCCCTTAACTGGTACCCATGGCTTTTATTTGTAGTAGTAGGGAAGTGTATCCCGATTGAACCCGAACTCTAGAGTGATTGACTTGACCTCGTCATCGGGTCCTAGAAATACGAGGTAGAGCTAGACTAGGACTCTTGATCCTCGGTCCTTATCGCTAGCCCCTGATTGATCAGAGTAGCATTTCATTGGGACTCTAACTTCTTGGTGTCATATTCCCAGCTCCTAAATATTTGGAGTGGTATTTGGTTAAGACTCGAGGTCCTAGGTTTACCCTTTACTGAGTAGGACTCATCCATAGTTGCTTTTGGTGCCATACGTGAGCGATGATGGACTTGCCCAAGTCTCTTGCGAGTTAGAAGTGCCTTAGTCCTTACCTAGTTGAGTGGCATGGGCGAGCCTCGGCTGAGTTGCGTGAGGGAAGCTCGTTGGAGATGCCAAGTGATGAGAGGGAGGCAAAAATGCCGAGTGGTGAGGGGGAGGAGCCATTTTTGGCCTCCTTGTCGAGTGGCATGAAGCCATAGCCGATTGGCACTAAATGCCACACGGGAATTGTAGAAGATAAATTAATTGTGCATTGAGCATAGCTGTATTTGACTTATTTTTAAGTTTTTCCTAGCACATTTTTCACTGTGAGGAACAAAACTGTCATTTTGGCTTATTTCAAACTTTGTCTAATGTATATTTACATCTGCAGTCCAAGTTAAGCGACAATTGAGATTTCTTTTGTATTTGCGTTCTTGCATTTGTTTATTAGAAAATGTCATACAGAACCCCCTAGATTGTCCTATCTCAAAGATACTCCTTGCATTATATGCATTGCCCGTTAGTTTATATATTTGTTCCATCCACACTCTGTTTTGGGTGGTGCTTGCTCAATAACCAAAAAGTAGTATTATAATACAAAATTCTTTTAGAAATAACAAGTTGTGATGTCTAAAGTAGTTTACATAATACAATATTCTTTTAGAAATAACAAGTTACACTTAGACATGGTTAATGAACTAAAATACTATTGTTTATGCAAGTTGAATGACTTATTTACCTTTACATGAAATAGTTAGCTAAAATGCCATTATAGGTCAAAATTGAATGGTGGATTTACCCTTATCTCCCAATGTCCCTCCCCCCCTTTTTTCTTTTCTATATAATACATTGCCTTTTTCTTCCCCCTCTCTCTTATTTAGGCCAACCTGCAATGATCGCACTGCTACCATTTCTTACACACACTACCACCCCACCACCTAACCACTCCACCACCACCTCCCTAAGAATCCAATCAGTGACACCAGTGTTATTTAAGGCGTAAAGCGAACAAGTCTCATGAGGCCTAGGCGAGAGGCGAGAGGCAAAATGAGCGCTTCATCGAAACGAAGCGAACAGTAAAGGAATAAGCAAATATTTTAGTTTAATAATATAATTCGAACATGAGTAGATTCAACATCTAAATAGAAGTAGAATCAGCATCTAAACATATTGAAAATAGTTTAAGAACAAATTAACACAGCAGAATCAAATTGAACACAGATTAACACAATAGTCCAATAGAATCAAAAAATCAGAAACACAAAAAAAAAAAAAACATAAACAGAGTAGAATAAGGTTCCAGCACAATCAACATCAGAGTTCCAGAAATCAGAAGAAGAGGGGAAGAAGCAAAAAAGGAGGCGGTTCCAACACAATCAGCATCACAGTAACAGAGTTTCAGAAAGAAGAAGAATAAGATGGGAAGAAGTAGAAGAGGAGAAGAATCAAAAAATTAGAAACACAGCAAGAAAAAAAAAACAGAACATACCTTCTGTGTATGAGAAGAATAAGAGGGGAAGAAGTAAAAGAGGAAGAGGAAAAGAAGAACCAGAAAATCGGAAGAAAGAGAAGGGGAGAACAAGTAGAATAATCTGAAGCGGTCGCCTTAGTGATTCTTCCGGATAGACGTCGAGGACATATCTTCGGCGTCTATCCAAAAGAATCACTAAGGTGTTCGCTTTTCTTGCTTGTTCATTTCTTCGCCTATTCTCACTTTTTCCTCGCTTCACCTACGGCCACTTTACCTGGCCTGAAATGCGACATAGGGAAACTTCGCCTCTCTTGTCGCCTAGGCAAGCGCTTAGGCTCACTTTTCACAACACTAAATGGCACCACTATCCTTCTACTCACTTTCACTTCATTAATGACCCAATAAACAAAAGATAGAGTTCAAACCTTGTGACCGTAACCAGAATCTCAATCCATTGACAAACCCCAAAATAATCCTTGTGTAAACCCCATGAAGATGACATATACTTTACCTTGTTGAGGTGTTGTTAAGGTAGAGAGTCCACTGTTTCATTGATCTAGTTTGAAACAAATGACCTTCTGAGTGAGCTCGTAGACTTCGGCGACTGCATAGTTGGTAGTGAAATTGGAAAATCTAGAATCGAACTAGCGGGTTGGGTTGTACAAATTTAATCGTAATATTATTAAGCAATGGAATCTGAGAGGGACCGTTATTATCGAAAAAGAACTCGCGAAACAAAGTGGTGGCACAAATCATCTTGTCGTTTGACACCACGAGAAAAGAGGTTATGGTAATGGGTTTTATGTTGATATGATTGTGGTGGAGGTGATGGGTGTAGTTGAATAGGGGTTGCGGGTGGGTGCTAAGGAGGGGATGTAGAGATGAAGGTTTGAGGGGGTTGTTAGGGAAGGGAGGGACTATCTCTCACCATCTTACCGATGTATTTATGCATATAACTCATGGGAAATTGAGTAAAACAAGTCATCCCGTTTCTTCTATTAATCGACAGATCCTAACAAAATGTGTCAGTGAAATGTCAGAAATTGCAAGAAATCTCCTTGAAGTTATGTCTACATATAGGAGGTGTGGATGCAATTTTTTCTTGTTCTTCCTTTGTTTCTTGTTGGGATAAATCATTTAAGCCCAACAAGCCTGACGGAGAGGAAATACGGGAGATGAGCTTCATATTTATACCACGAGTCTTGCTCGAAAGTGCCCATCATTGCCTAATAATAGGCATGTGATTTATTTTTGCCACATCTGGACCCTACATCTCGACTTATTTGTTTTGTCCACTTTCTATGCTTAGCAAGCTCGACGGAGAAAAAAAATGATTGAGGGTTTCATTTTTATCACATAAGTCTTGCTCTAAGTGTCCATCATTGACCAATAATATGCATTTGATTATTATTTTAGCGATGTCTGGACCTTACATATCGATTTTTCTATTCTGTCCAGTTTCTGTCAACCATGTAATGTGTTTTGGAAGTTGAGCTTACTATTTCCTTTTGTGTCCTCCAAACATTGGATCCATACTGTAGCCACTGGCACTTAATAATTTGTGATCCATTCTCCCAACTCAAATCTAGTTAGTGGTGTAAAAGAGGCATTTTTCTTTTTGTGGAATTGTATACTGTTTCAGTATGTTATCTGCTTGTTCTTGTTCGTGCTCTTGAGAGTTGAGAAGATTGAATATTGAGTTGGTTTAGTTTCATGAAGACTGGCCGTACTAATCTTGAATAAGTATTTTGAGAAACCAACCAGTTTATCATCTACTTTATGTCTTTTCTTGATCATCCATTTCGTTCGTGGGTTCAACCAGAAATAGGCCGGTGTCTACCACAGTCATGGTTGTGGGGACCGTTGATTGTCTGGCAAAGGAAACAAAGAGATTGAAAGCTCCGACCTCCAACTAGTGGTTTCCATCTCGCTGTTGGATATCTCTTGAAGGCTGTTAAGAGTATTAGGGTAGTATGTGTAGATTGTCTAGAGTAAAGAGGGTGTATGTGTAATTATTATTATTGTGAGTTAACTATAAATACAAGTGATGTATGAGAGCTAGGTTAAGTTTTTTAACCTCTCTCTTTCTCTCTAATATTATGTTAATTCTCCAAACTTAACATGGTATCAGAGCATTACGATCATAAATATATACTCTGAATAAATTAATTTTTCGTTGGTGTTGATCGTTGGTGGTTGTCTGTGTTGATCGTTGGTGGTGGTTGGTGGTGATCTGTGTTGATCGTTGGTGGTTGTCTGTGTTGATCGTTGGTGGTGGTTGGTGGTGATCTGTGTTGTTCACAATTTGTATTGTGCTAGTCGACTGGTGTAGTATTGTTGTGGTGTTGTCGTTCGTTGCAGGTGGTGTCGAAGGCACAGTCGTGGTGGTGGTTGACTGCCTGTGGTGGTGGTGAGGCAGGCGAGGGCTGTTGTTGTGGTTGTCTGTGGTGGTGGTTGTCGAGGCAGTCGAAGACCTGGTCGCGATCGACTGTGGTGGTGGTGGTGTGCTGTGGTGGTGTGGCTCGCGATCGCCTGTGGTGATCGAGTGTGGTGGGCTATCGTTCGTGGTGGTGGTGTGCTGTGGTCGTGAGGCTGTGCTGCCTTGCGCCGTCGAAGACCAGAGGGGTCCTGTGGAACCCTAAGTGAAGAAGACGAAGGCCGGATCAGATCGGGTCAAGCCCGAAACCCTAAATTAATTTATTTCGGTTCAGCCGGTTCGGTTTAGGGTTTTAATCCGGTTTTTCAGACCGGTTCAGTGATCCAGAAGCCCTAGCCGGTCCGGTTCAGTGATCCAGAAGCCCTAGCCGGTCCGGTTCAGTGATCCAGAAGCCCTAGCCGGTCCGGTTCAGTGATCCAGAAGCCCAAACCGGTCCGGTTCAGTGCTTCAGCCGGGTTTTTCAGCCCGGTTCAGTGTCCCAGCAGCCCTTGTGGGCCGGTTCAGTGCTGCAGCAGGCCCTTGTGGGCCGGTTCAGTGCTCCAGCAGCCACTTGTGGGCCGGTTCAGTGTTCCAGCAGCCCCTTGTGGGCCGGTTCAGTGCTCCAGCAGCCCCTTGTGGGCCGGTTCAGTGGTCCAACAGGACCTATTTGGTCCGGTTCAGTGGTCCAACAATCTTCTCTTCTTCGGTTCAGCAGTGCAGTAGGTGATTCTTGTACGGTTCAGTGATCTAGTGATTTTCTTCTTTTATTTGCTGTCCTTATGGAACTCAATCAAGACACTGGGTTGGTTACTATTACACGAGAGGAGTATGCTCAGCTCCTGTTCCAGCAACAGGCTGTTCCATCTCCCTCCACTGCTACTTTTGTTCAGTCAGGTACTGCTTCCACTTGTTTATTGTCCTCCACTCGCAATCCCTGGATCATAGACTCTGGTGCTTCTGACCACATGACTGGTGCGTCTGAAGTTTTTTCTACTTATCAGTCTGCTACTTCCACACGTAGTGTTACTCTTGCTAATGGTACTTGTTCTAAAGTTTCAGGTCTGGGGACTACTCATTTGAATCCTGATATGTCCCTATCTTCTGTGTTATTTGTTCCTCAGTTTTCGTTTAGTTTACTTTCCATTAGCAAGATTACCCGTTCTCTCAATTGTTCTGTAACATTTTATCCCTCTTATTGTGTCTTTCAGGATCTCAAGACGAAGAGGAAGATTGGTACAGGGCATGAAGCCGGTGGTCTATATTACCTTGACTTTGATTCACCTACTCGGGCTCTACAGACATCGTTGTCTCCTTTTCAATGGCATTGTCGTCTTGGACATCCCTCTCTCCAGAATCTGAAGCGCCAAGTTCCCAGTCTTAGTTCTGTGTCGTCTTTGCCTTGTGAAGCTTGTCAACTCAGTAAGCATCACCGTGTGTCATTTCAGTCTAGAGTCAATAATCGTGTGTCTAGTCCATTTGAGTTAGTATATTCTGATGTCTGGGGTCCAATAAAGAATATTTCATCTAATAAATATCATTATTTTGTGACATTTGTGGATGACTATTCTCGTGTGACTTGGTTGTTTTTGATGAAAGCTCGGTCTGAATTATTCTCTATATTTGAGACCTTTCGTAAGGAGATAAAAACTCAGTATGGTTGTCGTATACGTACTTTACGTTCTGATAATGCTCGGGAATATGAATCTGATCCTTTTTCAGCTTATCTTAGTAAAACTGGCATTATTCATCAGACTTCTTGTGCTTACACATCTCCACAGAACGGTGTTGCTGAACGCAAAAACCGTCATTTGTTGGAAGTCACCCGTGCCTTGTTATTCCAGATGAATATTCCCCGATATTTTTGGAGTGATGCTGTTCTTACTGCTTGTCATCTTATTAACCGTATGCCATCCTCTGTGTTAAATGGGCAAAGTCCATATTCTGTCCTTTTTCCTAATAAACCCTTATTTTCCTTACCACCTAAGGTTTTTGGTTGTGTCTGTTATGTTCACAATTTGGGTCCTGGGTTTGATAAACTTGACCCTCGAGCTACCAAATGTGTATTTCTTGGTTATTCCCGCACACAGAAGGGGTATCGTTGCTACAGTCCTTCTCTGCGATGATACTTTACTAGTGTCGATATCACGTTTGAGGAATCTGTTCCATATTTTTCAGCACCTTCTCAGCCTTTGGATCTGGACTTTGGGTCATCTCTTGTACCACCATGTACTTCAGATATTCCGCTGCCCATTGTGTTGCCATCTACTTTACCTCTCCGTGTCTACTCTCGCCGTCCTCGCCCATCGATTGAGGTGCCCGTACCGTCTTCCTTGCCGTCTGCTGATCCTGGTCCATCAGGTAATTTAGACTCTCTACCTATTGCTCTTCGAAAAGGTACTCGTTCGTGTGTTACTAATCATCCCATTGCTCATTTTGTTTCATATGATGCCTTATCTCCTGCCTTCTCTTGTTTTACCTCTCAATTATCTACTATATCTATTCCTAAGCGTTTACAGGATGCATTATCTGATTCGGGTTGGAGGAAAGCTATGGAGGATGAGATGGATGCCTTACATCATAATGGGACTTGGAATCTCGTTCCTTTACCTCCTGGTAAACGAACTGTTGGTTGTCGTTGGGTGTATACTGTTAAGTTTCATCCGGATGGTTCTGTGGAGCGTCTCAAAGCCCGGCTTGTTGCAAAGGGCTTTACTCAGACTTATGGTGTTGATTATGAGGAGACTTTCTCTCCTGTTGCTAAAATTTCCTCTGTTCGTATCTTGATTTCTTTGGCTGCTAATCTTGATTGGCCCTTGTTTCAGTTAGACGTCAAGAATGCCTTCTTACATGGTGACTTGGTTGAAGAGGTATACATGGAGCAGCCACCTGGGTTTACTGCTCAGGGGGAGTATAGTAAGAGTGTATGTCGGTTAAAGAAATCTTTGTATGGTTTGAAGCAGTCACCGAGGGCATGGTTTGGTAAGTTTTCAGATGCAGTTTTGGAGTTTGGTCTTCTTCGATGTCAGACAGATCATTCTGTGTTTCATAGACAGACAGATGCTGGATATGTGCTATTGGTAGTCTATGTAGATGATATTGTGATTACTGGGAATGATTCTGAGGGGATTGCCAAGTTAAAAGTATTCTTGCAGGATCGATTTCACACTAAGGATTTGGGAAAACTCAGGTATTTCTTGGGTATTGAAGTGGCTCGATCTAAACAAGGTATTTGTTTATCCCAGAGGAAATATGTGCTTGACATGCTAGATGAAGCAGGTTTGTTGGGTGGCAGGCCTATTGATGTTCCTATGGATTCGAATCAGAAACTATTGATGGATGATGGTGCACTGTTTGAGAATCCGGGTCGGTATCGCAGATTGGTTGGGAAGCTCAATTATCTCACTATTACTCGACCGGATATTTCTTATGCAGTCAGTATAGTAAGTCAGTTCATGGAGTGTCCTAGAGTACCACATTGAGAGGCAGTTACTCGTATTCTGCGATATCTCAAACGAGCTCCTGGACTTGGATTGTTATATCGAGCTAATGGACATCTTAGAGTGGAAGGTTTCTCAGATGCTGATTGGGCTGGCTCTCCTTCTGATCGGAGATCAACCACTGGTTATTGTACTTTCTTAGGAGGTAATGTTGTCTCATGGAAAAGTAAGAAGCAATCTGTGGTAGCGAGATCCAGTGCTGAAGCTGAGTATAGGGTAATGGCACATACGACGAGTGAGTTGACTTGGTTACTACACTTCCTCCAGGAAATTGGACTTCCAGTTCAACATCCTTTACAGTTATTCTGTGACAACCAGGCAGCTATCCATGTCGCTGCCAATCCTGTGTTTCACGAGAGAACCAAACATATTGAGGTTGATTGTCACTTTATTCGGGACAAGATAGTAGCTGGGGAGATTACAACTCCATTTGTGAAATCTGAAGATCAGCTTGCAGATATGTTTACCAAAGCATTGAGTCGTACACGTCTTACAGCGATTTGTTCCAAGCTTGGATTATATGATATATATAGTCCAGCTTGAGGGGGAGTGTTAAGAGTATTAGGGTAGTATGTGTAGATTGTCTAGAGTAAAGAGGGTGTATGTGTAATTATTATTATTGTGAGTTAACTATAAATACAAGTGATGTATGAGAGCTAGGTTAAGTTTTTTAACCTCTCTCTTTCTCTCTAATATTATGTTAATTCTCCAAACTTAACAAAGGCGTTCATCACAGCCCAATGATCAATATGTAATGATGACATGAGCTGCATTTGGGCACCATATTTCATGAATATGTCATCTTTGGTTATTGGTTAAAAGGCCATAAATTTTTGGGAACAGAGAGTTTGGTTTCACATGAAAGCATGTGTGAAATGAGTACTTATACCACTGCTAACTACTCTAGACTATGACTATTTACTTTGTGCTGATGTCATATTCCAGAAATTTTACGTTTTACTTGTTTGGTATGAAACAATTTGTTTCATTCTAGCATGAGTTTTGCTTTACTGTGGTATTTTGGTGTAGGTAAACTGAAAAGTTGCATTAAACATGATTTTTAGGATGTGGAAATTACATAAAGGTCAATTGTGGTTTTGATTTTGCACGACTTAGAAGCTATAAAATGGTGATGTTGAGAAAAACATAAAGAGAAACTTCATGCCCTGTGATGCTCTTTCCTCTCTTCATGTTTAAAAGTTGTCTTTCCATATTTAGGAAGTTAACTATCTAACATGGTACATTACAGGTTGATACATTGTTGGATAGTGTGAAATGGGATGACAAAGGCTTGGCAGTGGCAATTGCTCAAAATGTTGACACAGGAGCTATCCTAATGCAAGGCTTTGTTAACAGGGATGCACTTGCGACCACCATTTCCTCCCGGAAGGCAACTTTCTATAGCAGGTCAAGGTCAATGTTATGGACAAAGGGGGAAACCTCTAGGAATTTCATCAATGTTCATGACATCTTTCTCGATTGTGATCGCGATTCTGTAAGTTTCGACAATTTTAAGTGAAGATATATGAACATGAATAGTTTTGTTTTTACTACTTTAATTTGTGTTTGATTTGAAACTGTTTATCAGGTAATATACCTTGGTAATCCTGATGGTCCCACTTGTCACACTGGATCTGAGACTTGCTATTACACATCAGTCTTTGATACCTTGAATTCTTCACAGGTTTCCAATCTTTGCCTTCCCTGCTCTTTTTTTTTTTTCAGTTTCATCTTTTTTGATGAAGCTATTTTTTTCCTCTTTTGTGCAAAATTGGCTATTGGTCTTTAATAATGTTTTTTGTGTAGGTTGAAGAAAATAAGCTTGCACTGACAACTTTGTATTCATTAGAATCCACAATTTCGCTACGTAAAGCTGAAATATCAGGATCCCAGAATGTGAAATCCTCATGGACAAAACGGTTATTGCAGGATCAAAAGTTGCTGTGCTCAAAAATCCGGTATTGTGATTCTGGCTTTTTTTTTTGAATAGACAACGTAGTTTTTAGTCCACCATCCCATGTTCGGGCTTCTGCATGGTATGTGCATGTGTGTGTGTGTATGTTCTCATGTGAATATGTACTTTGGAGCTTGGACAACTGTTAAATTGCTGAGTGGGAGTGTAACATAGGAGAAAAAGTCCAACTTTATATCAATATTTGTCTGACATCTTTCTTGCAGGGAGGAGGCTGATGAGTTATGCCGAACACTGGAGGAGAATGAGGAGAAATCACGTACTGCCTCGGAGATGGGAGATGTGCTCTACCATGCCATGGTTTTGTTAGCTCTCAGAAGCGTAAAAGTAGAAGAGGTTCTACAAGTCCTTAGACAGAGATTTACTCAATCAGGCATTGCTGAAAAGAAAAGCCGCAAATTACAAGGCTAAACTTCAAGCTGTATCAGTTGCAAACATGTTCCATCTATACACATAATCACTTCGATTATTGCAGAAACATGGTGAATGGCCATTAAAAGTTTGCAGAAACAAGTTTTTCAATGTGCCATCAGATCATTGCACATCCAACCATCCGCTACCACATCATGCTCAACTTGTATCACAATTTGAAAGAGTGCTTGTTTCATAAGTTCATATGGTTTTATTCACCTGATTGTGGGGAAGTTTATATGGTTTTATTCACGTGGTGGTGTGGCCTAGACTTGGTGCTATATTTTGATTTTGAATAAAATATTGTTCTTGATTTGTTGCCTGTTTTAGAGTTGTAAATCTAAATGTCCCTCTGTAATCTATAGATTCTATACAAATTTGAAATTCGACAACATGTGAATATTCTTGGTCCGGGATACCCTTAGCACTGGGGGCTTTTGGTTTCCAACTTGTTGATGTGAATCTTCTTAGTGCTGCTTGAACCGTTTGCAAACTAATGCAGCCAACATGGTGAATCTCATCAAAGTAGACTTACTGTGGACCAATTATGTTACCTGTAGAATGGGCAAACCACTGGGATACTTAGCCTGATTGTCCATGTGGAATGGATGCTCTGCCAGAAAATGCTTATAACTTTTATATCAGATTGCGAATGAGCTGGTGGTGGGATTTATTATTTGCTCCTTCTCCTTTACCTCATAACACCACAATCTCAATGCATGGTGCAATCTCCACCCCACCCTTTGCTCAGCACTGTCAAGCCACTTGCTCTCTCTTCAAAGTTATTGTTGGTCGGTTCATTTGCCCATTCTTTGTTGAAATTGTCTGCTTGTGTGTGTGTGCCTTAGGCATCTATAAATCTGCTCTTAATCCTCCTACCTCTCCCTCAGTTGGATTGATCCTCATCTTCTTTAGAGGTGGCCTTGATGATGTTTTGGCAGCCAAGCACCCACAAAATGACTAGTTGTGGGTACTTTGGATTATTTGCCAATTAAAAATGTCATCTCAAGTGAATGGCAAGATTTACGATCTGTGATGTGGTGTCATAAGACCGAGTAGTTTTGGAATTGGTGATTTCCTCTTTGTAGCAAATGCAGAAAACCCTAATGTAGAGCATTATTTATGGAGCTAAATTTTTTGTGCATGTTTGTCGTTAGGGTTAGGGTTTTACCTGGATGCAATACTACTACAAATGAAAAAAAGCTTGAGCTTTTTGTCAATGCCCAATGCCAATGGGCACGGAGTTACTTTTCTGTCTTTTAAAAATCAGCTAGGTTGTGAGGTCCAGCTCCAATCCAATCCCTATGGAATTGAAGGATGCTTCACTGCTCAACTAAAATTTCACACCTTGTCGATTTTTTTTTATAAGTTGATACCATTTCCCATTTTTAGTGCAACACAGGTATCTGTAAAGCGAACAAATCTGTCATCTCTGTCAATTATTAGCCGTCACATGCTCAAATGAATATGCATCTCCACAGTGGCAGCTTTAGTATGTCAAAGAATGTGCAATACATAAGGGAGAAAAAAAAATCCCAACCGAATTAAAATATGCTTCATGACTTACCTATCAAATAAGAGATCCTGATTTTTTTTTTCTATCCCTTCAATAACTATTCCCCCTCTTCCTCTAGAGTCTAAATATATACATGGTATTGGACTTGTATTTGTACTTGCAGAGTGCCATCCCATGGGCCTCTCCACTCTCCCAAACAAACCTTGGGTGGCTTTTCATACCAAAAGCAATATGCATCTCCACAGTGGCAAACTCATCCATCCCATATTGTTATTCTTTAGGCCAGCAGCAGCTTCATGCCCACTCAAGTGATTAAATGGATTAGCTATCTGGGGTAACATGTTGCTGGTTGTGTGTATGCCCCCACCTAATCCGTCATAGTTCCGTGACTGAGTGAACTGTTCAGTAGTGCACATCGGATTATAGGGGGCACCAGAGCGTAACTTACTACACTCAGATAGAACACTAAATAGGCTCTGATCTGCATTGCTTCCATTTCCAAAGCTATTGGGAATGACAGCACCCTCTGAACCAGACCAGCCACTATGGGCTCGACGCTCATCAGAAAACCAATCCTGTCTAAACAACTCTCCACCATTCAAATGAGATTGGGGAGGTCCTGACATCCGGGTGTTATTAACAGCCCAATCAGGAATTTTGATGGGCAAGAAGTGTTCTTCCCTTGGGATAGAATACCTATTTCTATCAGGGTACATATTCTGCAGTGCGTTCCGGAGCAAGTAAGATCATTCAGTCGCTTCTGCCCCAGCTCCAGAGGCAGTGGTGAACACAGCTGCTCCCTAAAATGCCCAGGAAACTGACCAGTTTCCACCATTACATTGCCTGCAGATTGGAAATATCTCTCTTTGTTGCTGTTCGTGATGATAAGGTGGACTCCCCTGGCCCTTCAAGAAAGATTGGAGTAGCTCATTTCAGCGTTGGTTGCAGAAAGGACTGAAGAAAGACACACCATTGGATTGTCTGTGCAAAAAATTTCTCCCAGGGTCTTCGTCCCTCAAATTACATTCCAAATCAATCAATTGGTGGGTTGGTTGCTTTTCACTATCTTCTGGATGCCCAAGTGACAAGTCATGGGCAGAAGCATAATCATGGTTAACAGAAATAGAAGGATAATACGAACCTGGCACGCTAACCGTTGGCCAAGCATACCAGCAGAAGATACAGCATTCCCCCGACTAAAAGGAACATCCACATGGTTAAAATTATCTGAATACCCCGATACACGAGGAGAAATATCATCTATTTTCGCCATTACATGGTGGTCAACAGAATCCAGATCTATGGAGTGGAACTCATGACTGCCACAGAATGAAGAGATCTGCAGCAGATCCTGATTTCGTGTGCAGGCAGAAACAGACTCATTATTATCTGCCATGGTATATTCAAAATTTGTTGCTTCATCATCCATTTGCTCCTGAAGTATGCAATCTGGGTTCTCTGTCTCTTCATCCTGTCCACCAAGCAATGAGCGGACAAAGATTAAGAGATAATAACTTATGAAGCTTATCAAAGGCAACAAGTTTGGCAAGGACCTTTTAGAACTTAAAAAGGTTGACTCGATGCTCAGATACCCACACTCACACACAAATACACAATCACATACAGAAGTAAAGGGCAGATGTAACAAACCTCTAGTGCTACTCCATTGTCCTTCCGCTCCCAAAGCAAGCTATCAGATTTCTCTTTAATCCCATCCTAACCAACCAATCATTAACTGAAAAGTAAATTTCATAGAACGAAGGAAATCTATTGGAAGTTTGGAACAGAGTCACTGGTTCAAGAAAAATATGCTAGATGTCGGAGAAGTTCATTGTTTATAGCTCATAATAGGCTCCTGTACCCATTCTCATACCAACAAACAAGAAACAAGTGGAAAGTAACACACCACTGATGTAAGTGTAGGTTCAGGTTCTGCAGCCCCATCATCTTTCAGCTCTGAGAGCATGTCTTGACAGTTCTCTTCCTCTGAATCCTGATCACCCAAATTACAGCTAGAAGTCAATGCTACAGACATAGACATACTCACAAGCAGTGCACAGGCTGATAAGGACCTGCTGGATATCCTAAAAGTTTTTTTTTGGTAAGTAAATATGTTCATTAATCTTTGCAAAATGTACAAGTAAATTGTTGTCTTTTGGCTATCAAATGACAACTGAAACAAAAGAAATCGAAACTGATAAAAGTACTGCAGAATAGCAGAACTTGTACCCAATTATGAAAACAAAAGAAGCTCATAGTCTAGCAAGAGCATTAGAGACCGAGGAACTCCACATCTGAAGGAAGGCTAAGTTCATTGAAGTATGCCGGTAGTTAGCAGTGATAAGTTTGCACTTGATAACTTGAATAATGGATTTGAAGATGGTTGCAACATCCTTGTATTCGTTCCTGAAGATTCTAGCATTTCTTTCTCTCCAAAGAGTGTAAATTGTGACTACAAGGCTCAATTTAAGCACAATGACCCTAAGAGATTTTCCTCTCCAGTGTTCAGAAGCTGACTGTATCGCAGTTGGCCATGTGAGAGAAAACCAAGATGCATGGGTGAGTTGAAGAACTTTGTTCCAAATTCCACCTGTCACTAAGCAATCAAAGAAAAGATGGCAGTGACTTTCCTCCATGTTTCTGCAGTACACACAGATAGAGCTAAACTGCTGCATATATTTCTTGATATGATCCATAGTCCCTAGCTTCTAATGAATAGCCAACCATAATAAAAAGCTCATTCTGGGATTGTGACGAGGGAACCAGACAAGTTTGTACCAAAAGACCTTAGGTGAAGCCCTATGGAAACATTTCCAAGCAGATTCTGCAGTGTAAATACCAGTGGAGCAGGGCAGCCACCTCACCTTATCTGCTTGCTGTGGGTCAGGGAGGTAAGGGGGGAGAGAATTCTGAATTTGCATAATTTCATCTACCTCAGAAATAGGCCATGCCCAAGAATTTCCATTGATGATAGTTGCAACCTTGGCATGAACTGGAAGGAGAGAGGCATCAATGATAGTAGCAGGCCATCTCATCAATAAAGGGCCATGAGGATGCCAGTTATCTTGCCACAAGTGGGTAGATTTCCCATCACCAATTAAGTGAAGGAACAAAGGTCTAGCCACATCTCTCAACTTTAGAAGTTTTCTCCAGTTCCAAGAGCAAATTTGGGGTGGCCTAGCCTCCCAAAAACTCTTTAGCTTCAAGTAGTTGGTCCTCACCCAAACAGCCCAAAGATTCTCTTTTTCAGAGAGAACATACCAACCATACCAACGATAAAGTTTGAGGCAAAGGTAACAAAAGAGGTTAGAGAAGTTTTCACTTCGCAGAACACCAACCAACGCTCATGCAACTTCTGTCGTTCTTCCTCCTCAAATACTTCAAAAGGTTGTACATGATAACTTTTGAGATTGCCCAAAACATTATTAAGGGGCCTAGGCTGAATGCTATTACTTGAATGCTTCATGCTACTCTTAATACGTTGATGCTGCTCCTTGCTAACCTGAAAAAAAACAAGCAGATGATCAGCCTAAATCCTCCAACGAATATCCGAGTTGTATTTGCTTCCATATCAACAAGATCAGGTCCTCAATAATCAATTATGCATCCTAAAGAAAAGATTTAAAAACCTTGCGTTAGTTCCTAGCGAAAGGTTTTCACACACAAAACTCCGAAGTAACCAAGTCAAAATCATTATACTTGATAAATGGCAACAAGATGGACATGGCTGAAAATTAATCTAATGTTAGACAAGGAAAAGAAATTTTGAATACCAAAGTCCACCTATGACAGTGTTATAATAGTATAAATCCATGTTTATGAAAAAACAGATTCAAGGAAATGTGCTGTCCAACTACCTTGATATAAGACATATTTGGCACCATCAATGCACTGAATATTATGCTTGTGTAGCCTTTCTACTTTTCTAGGTCTTGTGACTACCTCAAGCCCATCTGGCGCATAATCATATTTGCCCTCCATGAAGTCTTTTCTGCATGTCCTGGCACCCAACACATCCAACTAAATGAAACAAGACATCAAATGATAGATGCTTTGCTCCTAACAGGGAAACCCTGCGCAAATGACTGAAAATAAAAGGTGAGATTAACTGTGTGCGCGAATGTGTGCATCCTTTTTGTGTGTGTGTGTGTTTTCTGTAGTGGGGTGGGGCCACTGTGTGTGTGGAGAGAAAGATGCCAAAGGGACAATAACTAAGAAAAGGACTTGCAGTAAAAGGATAGTCAAGATATAAAAACAACTGCTGCTATCAGACTTTGCTCTGGACAATTACTACGACCATTTAATTAAAGTGTACATCAAAACAACTTTCGCGCGAGAGTTGGGAAACAGGAAAAGCCATTTCCTAGTCGCATAGTTTCCCATGCAAAGGGACGCTATACTAACTCCTAACTGAAATGTATCTTTACAACCAAGAACATTTATGATTGGTAGGCTACAAGGCAAGCATGGCTTAAACATGGGTCTGTGGTATCAACGTGAACAGATAAACAGTATGCAAGTGCAGTGCTCTTGAAGAGACGAGCAATAAGTGCTTTGTCAATCCAACTGAAAAAGGACATCTCTTCTCTTCAAAAAGGACAAGAGTATAAGAATTTCAACCGTCCCATGCAGGAGGATAGAGGCAAAAATAATAAATAAAGTATGGTCAGAAAACCAGCAATAACATATGGTTTGCATCTAGCAGTGAAAACAATAGAACAAGTAATTTCTGCCAGCCTTTACCCAAATGTTGAAAATAACTTGGCCTTCAAAAATAATCGGTCCTTGTAACCCTAGTCAGGGCATATACATAAAGACAACAGCAGATACATATAAGTCTAGAATTAAAATTAGGCTGAAGATCCAACTGAGTCACACGTACACAGAAAAAACATCCTCTATAACAAAATTGTTCCAAACACCTTGATAATATTACACAACTGATACACCAGTTTTTTTTTTTTCCAGAGACAAATTCATCTTCAAATGATTAATACTTGGACCCTTAATCCTCAATTCCCGGTCAAACTAAAAAAAAAAAACTAAATCCACATCTTGAAGCATCGGCGTAGCAAATGGTAAAAAACCTTACCAACTTTGAGGTTCTCCATGCATCAGGTTTGGGTTATCAATACAACAAGCTTGCTCATCAGCAGCCCAAGAACAAGACTCAGAAGTAGTAACAAGATTCTCATCAGGATCACGGAGTCTAAAATCATTTGGATGAGCCGGGGAACGTATCAACACAAGCTTTCTTGACCTCTTACAAAAATTAACTTAGATGTACAGTAGAAATCTTGAGAAGGAATCAAGTACTGATCCCCAAAAAAATACCTATTAGGATGCTATAACAATTTTTATCAGAACCTTCCAAAAAAAGTAACTAATTAGCAAAACTTATTTGTGATGCAAAAACAGAATAGCCCAATAATTTTCTGTTTTGAAGTTAACAGAAGTATACAGCACGACACTTGTGCGAGTGTAAATTTATTAAGGACAAAGCCCCTCTCTTGGTTCACCCATCTTGCATGGATATACGCACAGGACACAAGTAACACTGAAAGCACAAACAGCATGTGCAGTATCTTCCATATATTAGTTCCACTTAACAGAGTTCTGTGTTTCCCACTTGCACTAACAGAGAAAATTTCCCAGTTCAGGTTAAAATTGTAAAAGGCATGGCTCATTCCTAACATACACAATTAAGCATCATATTCTTTTGACAAGGAGCAGTAGCCATGATGATATAACACCGGAGTCGAGTAACAAAATTTGTGATGACTGTGCTACTCATATTAAATTACTGCCAAACTCATCAACAGCACCAAAATGCAAAACATACACAGAGTATCAACCTCCAGATCTTCTGCACAATTTCATTTTCTGGATCCTTGCAGCCTTCCAATCTTCCTTTCCACGTCTGTAAACTCCTTATCATACTGCCACAAGATGCAAAAAGATGCAATGACCATACAACTTAAAGCGAAACCACAAATTAAAACAACCGGGACTAAAATGAAGGAGAATAATATACGGCTGTCAAGGTTACATACTCATTATGATACTTTTGTAACTCTGAACAGTATGCCTTCTTCTTAGTCTTGTTATTCTTTTCTCGACGAAGAACATAATCAGGATGAAGATCACCAAAACAAAGCAAGGAACCCCTGCAAGAATATATTCCAGAAAAATTGACCAACTCAAACTTCAGCATTGCACCATATAGCATCCAAAGGGACCACTTATTCCAAGATCATGAAGTTATATTACATGGAAGTTCACTGCATCCACTCTTGGACTTGAAAGAAATTAACATATTGTGAACCACAAACAGAATAGAAAATCGCAAACAGCTGATCAGAGCTCCCTGAGTTCTCTTAGGTAGCATTTTATAGTTCATAAACAAAAGTGAAATCTAAAGTTCAATGAGCCACACTGCCACAATCTGAATTCTTTCCCTTTTTTATTGACTAGTTCAGTAAAAAATTTACTGCCTATCCGAAAATAAAATTATTCCAAGTTCCAATTTAGGCTATTCAAAAACAAAAGGAAAGAGAGCAAAAACTATACAGTCAGGTTCTGCAGGATCAAGACTATGACTGAAATGATGGCAATACCATTATTGAGCACATCAATCCATTAGACATCCACTAAAACATACTTCATTACCTTTCACACCCTTTTGATGCACTACACATGATAATTGGTTTATCGGCACCCCTTACTTTATATCAGATGTGATTTTCTCCACCAATGACAAACTAATGGGCCCATTCTTACCCAAATTGCATGTTTTATCATGTACTTCCATGCAAAAAAAGTCAACCACAAGGCATATTGTTCTTATATCACTGTCTGATTGGGCGAGAAATGAGACGGCAACAAGTTATGACAACATTACAGATGAAAACTACTCACATAAATACTGTCATAAATCACAAAAATAAAATCATTTTCTAGATTGGCATCCAGAAATATGATCAAACCATAGCACCAATTATCAACGACTAGTATTCACCAAAAAGTCATACACCTTTCTTTTAAACAAACGGCAAACTTAGTCATGTATCTTCAACATACTAGTATATTAATACTTACCATCTGAGGAATTGATTCCCAAAGTGAAAGTTATCCCCTGCAAGCAATTCTTGAATAACTTTATGTGGCTCAGCTTCTTTAGGCAGAAATGAGGTAAGAAGGTTCCGCTCATTTTCAGACAAGTGTACCTGCCAAACCTATAACAAGTTCCACATATCAATACAATGCTCATCATTTTAAAGTCCAAGGCATTTGAGCATTCCCACTAGATTATCTTACCTCATATTAGAGAACCTCAGTTAAGTTTTCCAATTCAAAAATTTCCTGAGGAACCGTAAAAACATCAGCCAAGATATTGGAGCAATGGGGAACAGCATCAATAAATGGAAACAACTCTCTCCGTGAAATGCTAATCTGCTCCCTCTTGGCAATAACACTCTTCTTCTTGTCATCCCATTCAAGACAGATATTAGATCTCATGTCTAATCATATTCTTGTAATCCGAACTTTTTTGCTTTGTGCTGCTCCCTTGAAGTGCAATCCTCAACACTGGAAGAATTCAAACGTTTCTTTTGCTGATCGGCCTCCATTTGCAAAAACTATCAGAAAAATCCCCAGTATAACATTGTACAAACACATGACAATAAGGAGTTGAGATCTAAACCAACAAATATCTTCTCTCCATGCACACTGAAAGCCATCATTTCACAGAGGACATTGTCAATAGCTAACTTAAATTGTAGTTTACTGAACACAAACCAGATTAACTACCACAATATGCACAATGCATTTGAGCTCAGAATCACATGTCAAATGTAAACTACTTATAAAGTCCTAGAATTTGAGAAAATGGTGGTAGCATCCAGAACTCACACATCATCATACCTTCAGGCTTCAGTAAGCCAATATTTTATATATAGATCTATAAAGTGAGGCCACTAATAGATATTGGAATGATAGATCAAAAACTGAAACGAAATCCAAAGCATAGTTAATGGCACCAGTCCAAGGAATATATAATCAACACAAGTAATAAATGTGAGTACCAAACGAACCACCCACAAGTTTCAAGGAAACCTACAATGAAAGATCAAAATTTCGTTTCATTTTGGACGAAATGACCAGAAACTGAAATAAACCAATGATTCAAAATTGAAATTTCCCGATTTTGGGGTATTTCAGATTAAAATTCCCATATTTCAAAATGTTTTACAATCAAAATTCCAAATTTTTCTTTGCTTTCATCTATTTTCAAAACGTTCTTGAAATATTATTTCCCAAGTTGACCAAAAGTATACACCGTAACCAAGTTTTGATCTTTGTCTGCATCATGATCATCATATTGTACATGAATCCATCGATTAATTCCATCTAAGTGAAAAGTGAGACAGTCAACCAAGGCCTGCAATATGAGAAATATATGACGAGCTAAGACAATTTCAAGCATAGAAGACGGTACAATAATAAGAGTAAGTTTATCAATAGGAACTCACCTCACCAAATCTTTGTCCCAACCACTTGGAGTGGACTAAATGAATCCTATCCTGCCATACTACTCAATCTGTGTTCCTATTTTTCATTAAACAGCAATCTATCATATCCCTTTTCAATTATCTTCCTCTATGTTAATTTTAGTCTTCCTCCACCCCATGAAATACAGTTAATATCACATCACGTCTAGCTATAGGTCTTCTTTGAACATATCCAGACTGTCTCAATCAATCTCCTACGAATTAGAACTGATTTTGTTCTTTCTTTTTTCACCAACCGTCCATCATAACCACATTTCTTTTTTGTGAACGTGTTATTCCTTAGTTCCCCATGCACAATCTCGTAAAACATAGCTGGGCTATTATTGTACATTCCCTTTCAACTGAGGAGATAATACACTAAATATACTCCTATACTTAATTCATCTAGCTCACCCTCTCCATGTATAACCACCAAGGCAAAATGATAAAGATGCAGAACTGATCTCTACAGCGCTTTTAAATTCGCTAACTTCTACAATTGCACTTAAGGTAGTCACAACTTGCTCATACATGTCCTTCCATGTATAAATATACTTGCGTAACTCTATATATTTAACACCCACCGTATCATGTATGTAGAGACTGGACTTTCTCGTTTGTCTTCTCCAAACTGTATAACCATATGGAAATTTTTTTCCCCTATTACCATTCATTAGTCTCCTAAGTTAGTGGCCAACTTCTATTATTGACCTACTTGGCAGTTGGCAGAAATCCAAATTCAATCTCAATACTGTGTTTAAAATCTCAATCGTGCACAATAACACACTCACTTTTTCAATGTATGACTTACTAATTTAACAAACCAATAGTAAGTACAACTTTAAATGTCTTCCTATATTTAAATACATAAGTATTAAACTAACTTGTCTCTGTTCAGCATACTTTTTTTAATCCTATTTAAGAAATATTTTACAAATCAGGAAACTCCAACATTCCTTATAACAAAGATCTGAACTAAAAGCTCTTCAAATATTTGGACAAATATAGATGTGAATATATATACTACCAAACATAATCTATAATACCAAATTGTGTGCTAAGTAGGGGAGTCCATGGCACCCTAATCGAGTTCTATAAAGCTCGCAGCAATAACCGATGGCCAGTTCAACATAATTTCCAAGGTATACTCGCACATTATGTTCCCACTACCAGATTACAGGCTACTTTTTAAACATCAATTGTTACTAAGATGTCATGATCATTGTCACAAGCAACCAACCCATACCAATTTGTAATAGGTGGAAAGACCCTCCAACAATATAAACCAATCTTAGATGGCCTTAACCTTTCGATGGAGATACAAGCTCTCTTCAAACTCTCCCTAATGTGCAGGGCAAGCTTACACGTAGCATCCAACACAAAAGCAATTGGCAACGAATGGAGAGGTACTTCAACAATATTACCAACAGGCTTTTGGTCCAAGGGTTTAAGTCCTTTTTCCCAAAAAAAAAAAAAAAAGGTCCTTCAACAATATAAACAAACCTTGACAACCCCGATCTTTCAATATGAGGTACAAGCTCTTTTCACAATCATAAACTATTAAAAGTGGCATGATCATAACCCACAAAGAAAGCAATATAAATATGAATCACCACTCACGCTAACAACACCCATTTGCAAGGCACGATTCCTACAAAACAAGCAATACTCAAATAACCATCATTGTTTAATCAAAAGATTACAGTCTTAGAATATGTCACAAACAGACAATGGTCGAAGTGAGTACAGAAAAAATAACTTCTAGGATGCACCACCTTTGCCTATCTTGTCAAGTCTCCAATTAGTCATTCCAAAAAAGTCAGATCAAAGCTGCCTAGTTTCATTTTTTAGTCGAAATTTTTTTGCCTTGTGGGTTAACAGGTTGGAAACATGGATTGAGCAAGCATTCAATTGTATGAAGTTGCACCAAACTTAACTAGTAAGTCGCCATGTAGTTGTACAAAACACCTGGGGCCCAATCTTGCCTTCATCGAGTGGTCTATAGATGTATGAAAGCTCTCTTGAATGTGTCGCTTGGTTATTAGACCCGACAAACCAAGATTAAAAAAAAAAATACGTAAGTTTATTAAACAATGTGAATTTAAAACAACTAAAAGTTTCCATCCAAAGAATTTAGAAAGAGTAAGACATATTTACATACATCAAACAGTCAATGAAGTCTCAAAAAGTAAACGGAAATTTCTATGAAGAAAACAAGAGTTGCAAGGCTCCAAAATATAAGTGATAGTTCCCACAAAGCCAAATCACAATGTGAACTAGCTGAAAATTATAATGTGACAAGCACCAAAGAAGAACTACCAAATAAATGGTGAGTGCAACTGAAACTAGCAGTTATGCAAAACAAAAAGACTCATAAGTTAATATAAATCCTATCCAAAAAAATAAGTTAATATAAGCAGGCACAAAATATATATAGCAGATAGGATAAAAATGCAACTAACCTCTCAAACATTCAGATTTGGGCAGTTTATAGGTATGAGGTAGTTCATACAGCAACAAAGCCAGTAAGGTTCAAGGTATGGCAACTGCCTTTTAATTAAAAGACAAAATATATCACCAAAAAGAAGACAAATATGCAATTAAAATCCAAAAGAAAGAAAGAAAATCATCTTCCTCGTACTTGGGAAAGAAACCAAAGTTTAAGCTCTAGCAAATAATTGTGCCAAGCAGATAATAAGTTTCTTTCTTCAACTTTACACTACCATAGACTTAACTCTCCCATAATTATTACAAATCAATCAAAATTACCAGCATCCAAAGCTAAAAGTTCATGCACAAAAAAATGTCCACTTTACTTTGATGTGCAGACTAAATATCTTCTAAACAATGCAAAAATTGTATACAACCAGTAGGGGACGATATTTAGATAGAAACAAAAAACTATTTAATTACCAGTACAGGTGACGCAATCACACAAATGAACTCTACACTATTCAAGATAGTTAAGAACCAAAATAAATAATCAAAGAAGAAGAAACAGAATAGAAAACTCAGAGCCATGAAACAAATTTAATATGTAAATTCAGACAATAATTCTATCAAACCGAAACCACCAAGTATCAATAATCAACAAAAGTCCAGAATAAAAAGGGGGAAACTAAAAAAAACAACAAAATATAGATGCTTTTTTGAAGTAAAAAAATACCTGAAACCCACTCAATGCTCGAATAAATGGACTCCAACAAAAAAATCGACAGTATAGCCTCGGAAAAAGGATGAAACCATTCAGAAATTAGAACAGTACACTGAACAGGGGGAGAGGGACCGAGGGTTTCGCTATCTGATACGATTAGGATTTTTTTTTTTTTTTTTTTTTTTTGTGGTGGGGGGAGATAGGAAAATCAGACGAGTATGGTTTCTCAGAACCGTTATAAACTTTTGCTATTGCTGGCTGAATCATTCTCAATAGGTCTCACCTTGGCTCGTTTGGGGCTTGGCTTGACACTCGACTCTCGAGAGCTTTTGAATCATTCGGTTGTCGGATCTCGGACTTATAATCTTATCTCTCATAGTTAGGATTGTAATCGGGTGATGTGGGTTCGAGTTGGGTTTTTATGAGTTAATGTAAAAAAAACACTTAATTCATTTTATATTTACTATTAATGCACGACGTGCATTGCACGTAAAATTTTTATTGAAACATTTGATAACATACATTAAAAAATCTAATTATGTAGATATATTATATATTATATCATATTTAGCATACTTAAATTATTTGTATTCTCTTCATAACATCCAATTGATTCATTTTCTGTGATTATTTCATTCGAGCTACCAGTAGTAAGGGTTATAGATCTTTCTTTTCTCAAAATTTTTTTCTTTTTGCATTTCTTATTTTTATTTTTTACATTAGTAATTTTTTAGCAATTTTTTTTTATTGTAAATGAAGAAATAAGATAAATATATCCGTTTTTTTGCATTAGAAATGATATTGTATCAATTGAATTGTCAACGTACATTAATATTGGTATTTTGGGAAAAATGAATAATATTGATTTTATATATCATGTTAAGCATAACACGACCATTCAAAAGTTTTGTAAATATAGAGAGATTTGCATGATATATTAGAGATTAGTTTGTTATTTAAATATGTAGGGATATAATGGTAATTTGAATATTTAAATACAAAATGACATGTTAGCCTTTATAGTTTTTTATAAGGGCAAAATAGTGAATCAAAAGTTTTTCATATTAAAGTACTTTTATTAGTAATATAGATATAGATTTATTATTTCGTGTCTAACGAGTTGTGTCATATCGAATTTATATTGTATATAATCAATACATAAACAAATCTTATCGTGTATTTATTTTGGGTTAATTGCACTAGAGATTCCCAAAGTATGAGATTTGTCTCATTTTGGTCCTCAATATTTTACTTGCATCATTTTAGTGCTTGAAGTATTGAATATATTTATGTGTGGTCCCTCAAGTAGACAACGTCCATATTATTAACATTTTTTTATTATAAACTTGTCATATAATACATAAATATGAGCAAAAAAAAATTTGAATAACTCTTAACTAAAATTTGGGTAGCTCTTGATAAAAAATGTGTAATATGGGTAACTCTTGATCAAAATTTGGATAACTCATGATCAAAACTATATAACTTCAGTAGCTCATATTTATGTATCACATGACAAATTTATGATAAAAAATCGTTAACAATTTGGATGTTATTTGCTTGAGAGACCACATAGAAACATATGCAATACTTGAGGGACCAAAATGATGTAATTAAAAAATTGGGGACTAAAATGAAACAAATACTTTGGAAACCTCCATTGCAATTAATCATTTCTTTTGATTGGCTTTACTCATATCTGATTCGTTTATTAATCGTGTTGTATTTGATTCATTCGTTTATGAAACAGGTGGCTTAAGAAAAACTCAAACCCTCTAATTTCGTGTTATATTTATATCGTCTTAACAAGTCGTATCATATTTTGACTAAAAATTAATAGAAGAGTTATATTGCAATATTTTTTATATATTGAGGGTGCAATGTGAGAAATTTAATCTTTAAAGGTACCAAAAAAAAACTTAAAATCTTTGAGGGTGTAATTCACTCTATTTATTTACTATTTTATTTAAAATTAATTTTGATATTTCTCAACTTCTACATTTATTGTCAATAGCTATCATACTACTATTTTTTCACCAATGCCGTAATAGGGTCGTGTATAAATATGTTCAAATTATCTAAGTCGATTTTTCTTAACTTATCTCTTATGCATATTACCCGTACTTTTTCTATGTATATATCCGTATTTTATTTTTTTATAGTTTTATCATACATCTACTTTAACTAGGTATGTCAATCGTGTCGAGTGAAGTAGATTTGTGTTAGGTATTAACGGGTTCGTTTAAAAAAGCACTCTACCTATACCCGATTCATTTATTAATTCGTGTCATATTAGGTTCATATCATGTATCAATCACATAAACCGATATATAAACGAGTTATGTCGTATATTTCTTTTGATTGACTTTACTTATACTCAATTCGTTTATTAATCATCTCATGGTTCCACTCGTTTACAAAAAAGATGGTTTAAAGAACACTCAAACCCTCTAACTTCGTATTGTGTTAATAAACCGTATCATATTTTGATATCTCTAATCTTAACATTTTTATTTCCACTACACTCAATTTTTGAACATATTATTTTTTAGTTGCTCAACACTATGTACCATAAAATATAATGGATCTTATGATCGTTCTATATAACTTTTCTTTTAGCTCAAGGGAGGGTATACATCTATCACTCAATTAATTGAATACATTACTCCATTTAATTTATCCTGAATTAATTCTATAAGTAACATCGTTTAACTAAGCAGCATTTTCTCAGCATCATAATTTTCAGACATTCGGAATCATCATGGAAAAGGCAACTTATTCAAATATTCAGACACACAAAGCGTCAACAACAATTGCAATATCTAAGTTGCATAAGCATTAGTAAACATGCCCAAAAGGAAAGGGGATGAAATTCAAAAATATCTGCCACAAGTATTGGATAACTTTGAATAAATTAATTTTTCTGAGATCCTATAATTCCACCATCCACTGGAAAGAACCTCCTCTGCAAAGCTCATCCGATCAGTAACTTGTGCTCATCCAAGAAAGTGTAAGTAGGTACCTCCAGATTGTACGGTGCTGGGCCTTTCCGAATCCTGCCAGAAATGTCATAATGAGAACCATGGCAGGGGCAAAACCACCCCCCAAAATCACCAGCATTGGGCAAGGGGATGCAACCCAGATGAGTGCAGACCCCAACAACGACCAGCCATTCCGGATTCTTTACTCTGGCCACATCTTCCTGAGGGTCACGGAGGGAACCCACATCAATACTGTTTGCCAGCTTGATATCCTCCTCGGTTCGGCGCCTAATGAAGACTGGCTTTCCACGCCACTTAACAGTCACAGTAGTACCAGGTTCAATGCTGGATATATCAACCTCAAGAGAGGCTAGTGCGAGAACATCCTTGCTGGCTGACATACTGAGTACAAACTTCAAGACGAGGAGGCGGATCAGGGAAGCATACACAAACCTGCCACCTGTCAAGACAAAATAAGCAAAGGCCCTTTTGCTGGGATCGCCTGGAGGGTAACGCTCATGGTTATGCTCATCATAAATGATCTTTGATGTAGGATTCTTAACAGCTGCTACAGTTGCTGGAATGTCGGGAATCATGCTGTTTTCATTTGTTGCAGTGAGCGAACCCAAAGCAAAACCTGCAACAGTCATCATCCCTTTAATAATATCAATCTTTTAAACCATTAGTTATTACTAGTCCACAAGTAAACAAACGTCACTTTGTCCAGCCATTTCAGCACTGATAATTACAGTCAGAAATGAAGGCCGTAAGGAGGGTATGTCATCTTACAAACTAGCCTGAATGGAGCCTCTAAATCAGAAGTCATACACAGAAATTCAGCAAATTGCAAGTTCTACAGTGCATTTGCAGGTCATTTTCTAGAACCCAAGTTTAAACTATTCATAAGTGGTTTTCTAAAAACAGGTACTGAAGTAGATTCCAGACACAATACCTTCAATTCAATGTATCTAAGAACAGTTACTGAAGTAGATTCAAGACAAAATGCCTTCAATTGACCAATAGAGCTCAGTGATCATGAAATTGCATACAGGACTATTGAAGTATCTCAAACTGTAGGCACCACCAGCTTTTCAAGAGATGTTAGATGGTCCACCTTAGGGTGCATTTTTAAATGGAATGAATTTAATCTTTTTCTATTTTTTTCCGAACAACAGTCATGCATAGAGAAACTTCGAACGTTGAGGGAAGGGACATAAGAAGATATAGAAAGGAGAAGTTGAAAGAGAACCTAGTGGGGTAGTATTCTTGTCATTAAGGCAAAGAGAGTGAGGTCATTGCTCACATTTCTCTCCCGTATGATCAAAATTAGGGCTTAGTTTAAAAGTAAGAGAAAGAGCAGCTTGCTTCCTTACAATAGTGAACAAAATGAACAGAAGTACATTTTCGGAGAAGACAAAAATAAAGAAAGCGATGAGGTAATAATTGACAAGAACTCATTTCTCATGATGGAATGGGCTTTCTACATGCATACCAGCATCTTCTCTCCCCCCCCCCCCCCCCCCCCCTCCCAAAACAAAACAAAAAAACCCTATATTGCAAATGCTTCATTCTCATATTTACTATTTCATTTCTTGGTTTCTCTGGCTACCAAGAGTTACTTTCAACGGCCAATATCCAACGAGAGGATGTAATAGGATCTTCCTTCAATTTGATAAGGCAAGGAGAAGTTAAGGGAAGGACCTAAAAAAGAGACATAACAAATATTGAGTTGTCCACATGCAACGACTTGGATAACTTGGGCAACCATTTGAGATGGGATGGAATGGCAGCCCCATGCCATAACCACTAAAGACTTAAAACTCCAAGCCTGATGCTTCAAAATGTCCGTAGAGACATCAAACAAGGCCAAATCTGGAGTGGCAAATGTTTATTTTCCCTACTCCACAGGTCACAATACTATGCAAGACATTCTTACAACTGGGAAAAATATTCACAAATAAAAAAAAAAAATTGATAAGAAACAAAACTTTTCATTGATAGTTGAAGTTAACATGAGTGTGGACAAATAGTCCAACCCTATTACATTTAATGAAAAAAAAAAATAAAGGTGACCGCCAAGAATTCAAAATTATCTTCCGCAAGATGCCATCGATCTCAATGTAATATAAAAAAGAGGGATATTCTCAAATTTCTTAATAATCGAAGCTAAAAAATAAGCTAGGAAATAGATCCGATCCCACAACCCTTCCATTATGAGAGTGCCAGTATGGATCACCCCGACACGGTAGTTAGAACGTGGAGTCTTGACTAGTGACTTTGGGGGAGGGGGGTGTTTGAATAGGTCTTAGCACACGATGCAAAATTTCTTGCCCAATTAAAACCTAATTCATCGGATGTCTCCCCCAATTCAATGCAAACCCTTCAATTGGATGGATAAATGCAAATCTCAATTCAACAATTTAAAACATAAAGTGCAATCCAACAACCGATCTCTTTTTTTTTTTAAAAGAAAGAAATTTTAACAACCACAAAGATGATAAATCAATCAATCACACAAATCATCAAACACATTGAAAGTGTAAAATTGCAAGTGTGTGCAAAGTAAATACGAGAGAAGCAAACCACAACACAAGACAATTTTAACACGAAAACTCTTCCAGGAAAAACCACGAGACCGTAGTGCACCTAACCTAATCCACTATATTCAAAATTTGAATTACAAGTTTAAAGTCTTATACCTCAACCAATTCTATGGTTTGAAGTTTTCTCGCTCGTATCTTCGCTCCAAAAATCTACCACGAGCATCTGGAGTACAAGCTTCTCTAAGCAAGGAACCAAGCTCAACGTAAAGTTCATTTCTCTCGTAGGCGCCTATTTGTTTAAGCAAAAGCTTTTGAAATTTCTGGTTTTAGGGACTTCACCGCTAACGAGCATCGATAAGCTATCGCAAGCAATCAATCAAAGCGATTCCCTTCTTTATTATATATAATCCGTCTCGGGCCCTGCCCCTGTCTACAGCTATGCTATCTCTATCACTGCTAAGGTAAAGGTCGATCGCATCCTGATCCCGTCCATTCCTTTAGTTCGCTCTCAATGGGAATTTCTCTGTATAGTAAAACAAAGCCAGTGAAAGCTTTCTTCTAGGCGCTAAGGTACGTACTGGTTCGGAATCCGCCTCTTTAGCAAACAAGCAAGGGTGGTCTACGATTAGAAAGAAAGTCTCATCCCTTGCTTGTTGGGAATACTTCTGTAGATAAATATCTATCACACCTACAAATTTAGAACCCACAGCCTGTCCCATCTAAGTTATACGATTGGTCGTGTGAGCCTTTGCTTCCCAACTCGTAAGCTAATGATGGGGAAGGGTAGATAGGAAAAGAAATACGCTACCTATCACACATTAATCACCAAATAAATACCCACCCCCCGGTAATGAATCAGAGCTGGGTGAAGGCCCTCGTTCGAGAGGAAACAAGGCATTCTGTTAGTGTTCCGTGGGGGGAGGGGAAATCATACCCTCCCCCGAACATGTGATCGCTAATATAGATAGGTCAGCCCTTATCCCATTCCTTCCTAATGTCAGGAATGTAGGGCTGCTCTCTTGGGGGCCCCATCCCCTTGCTTCCCCTTCCTTCTTGAGCTGTAAGTTAGTCAAGGAAAATCCCGTGCAATCCAATAGCTCCCATCCAACTACAGGCTTGACTTGCTTCTACTAGATCGGTCAGCCCTTATTCCATTCTTTCCTCAGGTCAGGAATGGCGGGCTGTGAAAGTGGTAGATTTTCAAGTCCCATAGTCATTTCCAAGTTAGACAACAGAAACTACTGGACCAACTTTCAGCTACTTCAGTCCCACGTGTCGGTTGTAAATCTAACTCGAACTCGAAACCTTGCTTGGGTATTGCGTATGTGATGTTCGAAATCACTCTTATGGTTCGGGAACCTCGGATCTCTAAGATCACAAGGGTCCCAAGGGGGCGCGGAATTGCTTATTAGCTTGGCTGAGAAACCCATTCCTGACATTAGGAAGGAATGGGATAAGGGCTGACCTATCTATATTAGCGATCACATGTTCGGGGGAGGGTATGATTTCCCCTCCCCCCACGGAACACTAACAGAATGCCTTGTTTCCTCTCGAACGAGGGCCTTCACCCAGCTCTGATTCATTACCGGGGAGGTTATTAGGGGGACCAGAGCTGGGTGAAGGTTCAAGTAGTGACCCGAGAGAAGAGAGCAAGGGATATTTTTATATCGCTCACCAGGAAAAAGTAAGGCACCCAAAGATGGATTATCTACCATCCATGCATCATCAACCCGATCTCCTACGCTTCAAGCTCTGGGATTCTTGAATATAGTCTCTAATCTTTGAACAGCAGCCGACGCAGGCACAACAGAAGGAATAGCCGAATTGGCTTCAATTGACATAGCCTTCGTATGAATGGCCCTACCTCTCTCTCCTCGAGTCACTAAGCTTCCCCCTAGCAGCACTATTCAATTAGCTACTTCACTCAGGAGAGGGTATGATTTCCCCTCCCCCCACGGAACACTAACAGAATGCCTTGTTTCCTCTCGAACGAGGGCCTTCACCCAGCTCTGATTCATTACCGGGGGGGTTATTAGGGGGACCAGAGCTGGGTGAAGGTTCAAGTAGTGACCCGAGCGAAGCGAGCCAAGCGATATAAAAATATCCCTTGCTCTCTTCTCTCGTTGAAGCTAAAATCCTTAAGTTGCCCGAAGGCTTGTTAAGGAGTCTTGCTTTGTCTTGTCTTGAGTGGACCATCATACTCCTGACTCCTGAAAGTCAGGAGGCAGCTCTAACAAGGCCCTAGTAAGTTAGTCAAGGAAAATCCCGTGCAATCCAATAGCTCCCATCCAACTACAGGCTTGGCTTGCTTCTACTAGATCGGTCAGCCCTTATTCCATTCCTTCCTCAGGTCAGGAATGGCGGGCTGTGAAAGTGGTAGATCTTCAAGTCCCATAGTCATTTCCAAGTTAGATAACAGAAACTACTGGACCAGAGTTTCGAATTAGCAAAAGCAATGTCTCCTTGCATAATATGGATTCCAAACATTCATGATCTGGATGTGAATGAGTCGAATTACTTATCCCTCGGTCTATTAGTGAACCATCTCTCCAGGGATTGTGAAAGATATTCCACTAGAAATATTCGGCTCCTATATCAGAACTTTTGCACTTTTTTTTGCTATCGAAAGTGATTCCAGGCTTAGTGCTTCCGCCTATCCGGCAGCCGTTACCAGCTGTTCACCACTCCTCTTTTCTATTCGAATGAGAAAATCCGAGCATCCGCCGAATTGACCCTTCGGAATCCTCGTTAATCTTCTAGAAATCCGCCCAAGATCTTCTTCACCATTGTGGATTTGATGGGTTTCTATTTGATCTCTATTTTCTTCAAAATTTTGGAGGTAAAAAGAAAGATTGATCTTGCATATCTAAGGCCTTTGGATGCTTAGGGATGCTAGGGTTTGTTCTTGGCTCTCTAGCTATTAGATGAGGCTATTTTCTGATTATAGAGGCTTAACCTAGTGAGAAAGATATGCCCATATATACAGGTCTCATAAATGGAGTTTAATTGAGGCAAAAAAAAAACTAGGATTTGCGAAAGAGCGCTCGAGATAAGAGAATGCGATCACTAGACGATGGTCATTGGAATGCAAAAATGAGCATATCCAGATCTGCGGAACCAGCCAATGGTCTTCCCCGTCAAGTTTCCAACTTTTCTCGAATTTTTACGTAAATGTTCAGAGACTGCTCAAGCCATAAGCCAACAAGCTTCCAACGATCCCTACTGATTTTTAAGCCTAAAACAAAGCAAACACTTTTTTTATTGAGCACCAAGGGGCATTGCTCACAAGAGTCTATTCCATGACTCAATTTGTGTTTTCAAAACAACATTTATGTTTCAAAAAGGTTTATTAAATCCAATTATTAATAAAAAGAAGAAATCTCAAGGATAACTTAAGGTCTCTAAGTCATACACCTTTTCTAAGATTTGAAGGATTTAGGAAAGTTTTTAAGTGTGACTTTGTAGCTTGGACTTCAACTTCCTTCTTTGCTTTCGGTTTTCATCTGTATAGCTTGTGAGCATTACTAACCGCACTGCCATAATTTGATTAATGCCTTAACATTTTCTATATATTGAATCTTATAAATCCAAGCTTAAACAATGCTAATCCACTTAGGAGGTACTTTGTTTTGAATCACAATTTACTTTCGAACTATTATGATACATACAAAATAAGGATTATGTATGTGAAGATACATAACTATGAATAATTTTATATGCTAACAAATGCAATGCAGATAAGCATTTCAACATGAACACCGCGCCAAACCAACATACCAATCAAGTCAAGCACCTCACATCAGTGTTTTAAAATCCGACGCAGCTCGACGGGTTGTCCCGGAGAACCGGGCCGGTTATTACATTAAATCTTTTGTGCTCAAATCCAGCTGAACCGACTGGTTTTTTCCCAAACTGTTAGAACCAGACGATTTTTAACAAACTAAGTGGGTCCAATAAAAGACTGTAAAAACCAGTTTTTTGGGCATTTTTGCCCTAATCCCTACTCGTTTTGTGGCTCACGCTCTGTGTCTCTGCCTATCTCGACGTCTAACGACTCAAAAGCCAAAACTTAGTCATCTCTCTGCACTGCATTGCGGCTCTCTCCATCGATCAAAGTACGAACCAAAGGTAGGAATGAGGACTGAGGTGTCCTCGATCACTATCGTCAGCTCTTCAACGAAGATCTGCTTTAGCCTTCACTTACTCAATCTTCATTGAAGATCTTCAGCTTTCATTGAAGATATGCCATTTCCTTCCCTCGCTCAAATTTTGGTTGTTTATGAGAGATCACATTATCAACTTCAGATTATGCAATTAGGCAATTTTTTGATGAATCTTGAAATTATTTGTTATTTTTTTTCAATTACATATGAGATGAAATTTTTGGCTTTTTGTTTGATGTAATATACATTAAACATACTATTTTCACAATTATTATGATTTTTTCAGACTATTTATTACCATTAATATATTTTTTTTATTATATTATCGGTTTGACTAGTGACCCATTGACCCGGTCATTTTGCCGGATTGATGTCTAGACCGAGTTTGAAAACTATGCCTCACATTGAAATAAGAATCGTACCGCTTACCTGTACCATGTACCAAATTGATCCACAGTTTAGGTAATATTGGTCCAGATCACATGCTGTAATAATCCAATTATGGCCAGTCGAGTAGGCAAAATCATATGTCTCCATTAAATCGAGGTTAACCACCTCAACAGCCGCCAACCTGTTGTGTAATGGCTCTTATCTCGAATCCTACTGGAAACTGTCTAAGTTTTCCAGGCTTCATTGCAAGTGTCGGAATGGTAAACCATCGTTTTGATAGACTGTTAATTTTCACGCCTCAGTTCAAGGACCTGTTGTGCACCTCAACCCTCAACCCCAAAACAAGAATTATGGTTTTAAGAAAATCAAAATACAAGAGTGAGACAGAGAGTATTTTCAGCAAAAAGCAGAGGTTAATCATTAGTTCAAATGTTGTATGTAGCTTAACCACCGTACAGAAAAGATTCTGACTCTATTTGCAATCAGAGTTCCATCTGGTACGATATAGCTAAATAATGTCACAGCATTGTCCTGTCTCAAGATCTTAGTCTATAATTGATAATAAATCGTTTGCAATTGCATTTACGATTGCAAAATCTAACTACACTAGGCTCAGATAACAGCACAAATTCAATATTTCTTTTTCCACAAAATACAAATTACAAAATTTGTTATACTATTATTCTATCAATCGTGCAAATATTGCATGATATTGTAGAACATGGAAACAAGCGAAATCGAAAAAAATGTTTGAGCCATAGCGCCAAGCTCATATTTCTAGTAGCTTAAACAAATCGGACAAATAACAGAATAATATAATGGTTCAACGAAATCGGTGTCATATAATATCAAAATCCTAGCATGCTTCCAGATCAACAATCCAAATTCATGAATCTTAGGAGATAGACAAAACGTCCAACACTCGAACAAAGTATTTTTGTTTACCATATATGAGATAGAACAAGAAATACTAAACATAAAATGAAAGATAAACGTGTGAAGGCGAGGTAAAACTCATCTAACCTCGGCAAGGAAGATGAGAATGGGGTTGATATGGAAACGACTTGAAGAAGAAGGTCGATCTGCCGCCATCGGCACAAGAATCAACGCAGTCGATGTGATTTTTGGAAATTACGCACGACGAAGAGGCCACGACCTGGTTGGGCCTCAAGGACGAGAGGGAAGAGAGCCTTCTAGCTGCGACTCTCAACATCTTCTTCTTTGTTTTCCTCTCTGATGAGTAATTGATCGATATCGTTTCGTCTTTCAGCGAAAAGGAATAGACCGTAAACACTCGAGCGAGACTTTCTAGTCGTCAAATGCCTGGGACCCAGTTCCCTCCGCCGGCCCAATCCAGGCCTTAGAAAAAAGAGAACGTTTATTTGGTACATTTCACCGCTTGCCTCCAGTTTTGTCGGTAAATGCGCATCTAATTGATGTATATACTGTATACAACAACTGCATATTGTACATATATAAGTCAAAAATTAAAAAAAAATATTTATTTATAATTTTTTTTTTCTAACCAACTTTTTTTTCTTTCCAGCTATTATTTGGTTGCAAAAGAGATAAAATAAAGTGGTTCTAAGCACTTGGTGAAAAGTTTATTTTCTCTTTGACAGATTTTTAAATTTATCGTTATCTATTGGAGGGATATGAAATAAAATTAAGATTTTAAGGTGTAATGTAAAAAATTTTATAGTTGAGGATATAAAATAAAATAAAGATAATAGTTTAGGGAGTGAAGTGTAATTTACTCTTCAATATATCCTTCCGTTAATAGGGACCCATTCGGCATAAGTTTTGGATCAAACCCTCTCAGATTGTTTACATCTACATGGCCCCGACAAACCATACATCGGATCACGACCTTTGCTTACTGAACAAAACATGTTCTACTCATCGTATGTGGAAACGATGTAGAAGTTCTCACTTTTTCCTTTTATAAGAGTGTGTTACCAACTTACCAAAATCAAAAGTGTCTTGCACTGGATTCATAGCCCTCAAGCCCCATGGCCATAAAAACAACATCCCATGCATTGACAAACACACTAGTGAACACCCCAATGGCCATAAAAACTACATTAGGTACTTGTTACTACAAGGTCATGTTCTTTTGGACTCCAAAATATTAGAGCAACCTATCAACCTGGTAAACAAAAGTAATAAAAACTAATGCTCCGTTTGAAATGATGGAAAGTTGGAAGGATGGAAAGTGGAAGGGATAGATAAAATGTCACACCCCCACCCCGGATCACATAGGGTGGGCGGCGGACCGGCCACCAAGGCCTTAACCAACCATACATGTGCATAATAAATGCAAAATACAGAGGAAGACAAATAATAAAGTGATCAATTCCACCGATCTAATGAATACCAGAGGAATAAACTAACATCACCGACATTATTATTAAACCCATGTAAAACAATAATTAATCCATAAGGTTCACTACTCTAAACATAAGCAACATTGTTCACAAAAAAAAATTGAATATTTGTCTTAAAACTATAAAAGACATTTATTCCTGAAGACCCATGATAAAATAAATCTTCTATTCTTCTAATCCCTTGTCTAGTCGAGGATTTACTCATCCCCCTGATCCTCACCTGAAAAATGTTAAATGTTTGGGTGAGTACAAATGCCCGTGAATAGCAACCACCTCTAATGAGATGTGAAAATAAATCTCACAGTTATATATGAAAATAAACTTTGATATACACATAAGTACAACAGATGTACCCCAACCCCTCCCACATAATCATTTAAAACAAAAATGTTCTCAGGATCACAAATAACTTTATAAAAGAAAAGACATTTATAACCCAAAAACACTCACCCACACATTCAGTTCTAAATACATCTGTCCAATCATGTTTGTTACCACTAGCCTGGTAACTGGCCCCATCTCTTGTCATCACTAGCCTGATGACTGGCCCCATCTCTTGTTACCACTAGCCTGGTAACTGGCCCCTATGTGCACATCCCTATACCGACCACGCCGGTATACAATCTCGTTACCACTTAGACCTGGTAACTCAGTCCCCTTCTCATAAACATGATTTTCACACACACACCAAAACTGTAGTTTTAGTCCCATCGCACACAAAATTTTCCTTTCATCACCAAAGCAATGATATAAAATCACCCCACAAGGTTTTTCAAAATTCACATATATAACAGTTCACAATTGCAAAACATTTAATTGCAACCCCAAATATCAACACACATATCATATATATGAAAAATCCACACACACGCACCCACACATTTAATATCGAAAATTCTCCCAAAAGAAGTAGTAAACTACTCACCTTGATTTCCAAAATCCAATTCAAGGCACTCTTTCTCAATCTCAACGCAATCACCACCTAATCCAAAACAACATATAACAATCAAGCTCTATTCCTAACTTCGTCGTTTCGTGATTCTATATTTAATTTTTATACTTCTTACCCATTGATATATATACTTAATATATCTTTAACATATAAATATTCTTTCCAATATAAGGTAATAGGTTGTAGAAGCATTCTGGGCTGTTTAGAAAAAAATTCTAAAGTTTTGGGGTCAAATCATAATTTTTTTGAAACTTTTGGGGTCAAAGTGTAATTTCCTTAAAAACGAATTTTCTATTTTTTTGGGGCTGCCATAAATTTTCCAGAATAGTGTTTAAGGTTATAGAGACCCATTTTTCAATAATACAACCTCAATTTGACTTATTAGAGTAACAATTGATTATTTAAACACTTAATCGAAATTTTTAGGGGTCGTTTCAAAATTTCAGAAGTTTTTCAAGACTCGGAGGCTGTTTTGAAATGATCACACTTGTTTCAAATATATTGGGTCAGTTCTATAAATTATCAAGTTCCATGGTAGTCAAAAATTGAGTTTATAAAAGTATAGGGATCAAAATATAACTACTTAAAACTAAGGGGAAGGTTTCCATAATTTCAACACTTCATCTTCTTCAACCTCACGTCCAGAACCAGTAACTTTCCTTTTTCTTTTTTTTTTTCTTTCCCAACATCTTCCTAACACAACTACCCTGTTATTATATTTGAATTCATATATTACAATCTTATAAACCTACCCATATGGATTGCTTGCAAGATATAATAGGTTACAAACTTGTATATATATATATATATATATATATATATATATATATATATATATATATATATATATATAATGATTAAATACATAATTTAAATTTCAATATAAAGACTAACCTTGACGATCAAATCTTCTAGTTTTCTTCCTTGTTCTCTAAATCCCTTCTTTCTCTTCCTTTTTCTTCACTTGAAACCCTAGCCTCTCCCCCCTTTCTCTATTCTAACGTGTGTGTACTATGGAAAGAGAATAGATATATATATGTATCCCTATATTGGACGGCTAGGGCAACAAAGGGTTTATTTTAATTACACTTTTATCCCTTTTTATTTATTTATTATTATTATCCTTATTTTATAATTACCCTTGGTACCCAATATACTAAATAAATATATATATATATATATATATATTTATTTATTTATAATTTAACCATAAGACATCCACGTACAACTAATTCTAAATTTCTACATAATTTGCTCTATTTTCACTTATCTATTTATTTATTAGATAGGTCCAAACACATACTTGTATTGTGCATTACATAAAACATCATGTTTGGTAAGGAAGGAAAGTATGAAGGATGAAAAAGTGGATGAATTAACTTTCATTCCAACTCACCAAAATCAATTCCTCCAAAATCGGAAAGAAAGTGGATGGAAAGTTAATTATTTGTATTGAGATGTATCTTATTTGTTTATATATCTTTTAATATATACATATATTATATATACATTAATTTCATATAAAAATACAATGATAAAATATGTATTTATATATATATATTTTAAAAAATTTTAAAATATAATTTTAAAATAAAAAATAAAAAAAAATAAAAAATAAAAAAATAAAAATAAATAGGTCAACTCGCAACTCAACATGACATAATTAGTTAATGACTCAACAAGAATCTGACATGACACGACAAGACTCAATTGTCACCCCTAATCTTAGCCAGCACAAAAAAAAAAAATAGTCATTTTTATTTTCCATCCATTCAACCAAACACAAAGGAAGAAAAGTGTATCATTCCTACTGTAAGGGGTATCACTCTCCACGAAGGATTCTGGCTGACCTGGGTGAACACCCAGTAGCCTTTACCTCTCATCCCACATCGGGTGAAAGTCGTCTCCCCCCTGCCATATAGGTTGAGGGAAATATCCCTTACACCTACTTTCCTTCCTTGAAGGATACAAAATGTATCCCTCCTACTTTCCATCATTCCTACCAAACGGAGCATAAATTGGGAAAAATCTCAAAGCCACCCAACTGGGGATTGAATCCAACTTAAAAAAGAGCAGTCTCCCATGAACCACCAAAGAAGTCCAGCAACTAGCTAGTCACGTTGTCAAACTGAGCTATTTTGTCTCTATGACGTCAGATGAATGCCTCATTTTCTTCAAAGTACTAAGAAAAAACTTTGTGTGGACTGAAGTAGTTATAATAATTGTCTCATATCTCCACCATGTTGTCCATAGTAACTCCTAGGGCATAGTTATTTCTATACATGTCGACTTCACATTGTCATCGATTTAGCATTGGTCTGGAAAGAATCAAGTCTCCGAATGTATGATACCAACCTAGTTTTCCTGGGGTAAACGAACAATATCCAAAGCTAGAAAAGTTAGTGTTTGACCTAGTTTTGGCGGCCATGCAACTCAACATGTATTCCCAAGCATACCACATCATCGTCCTCATTGACTAACCACCACGACAAGTTCTTCACAAGCAGGAAACCTTAGGCTAATCAAGTGGTTCATCAAGCTGGGTGAGTTCAACATCCAATATAGCTCCAAACAACAATCAAGGGGCATGTAGTTGTGGACTTTATTGTCGAGCAAGCATAAAAAAAGGATGAACTTGCATGGGAGTAAGAAAAAATGATCTCCCCTAAAAGAACGGGGCAACCAATTTTATGGCTAGTCTGTTATAAAATTGATAGTAATTGATTAATTCCATGGGGTCATAAATAAATATCTCAACTAAATCCACGGTCTTGATGTTAAGAAGATGAAGAACAAAACCAATAAGGGAAGACGGAAGTCCGAGCTACAAAGTCACATTAGAAATCTTACTGGGATCCTAAAAGTTTAGGTAAAAGTAATGATCTAGAGACGTAGTTGCGCTGGTTATTTTTACTTTGGTTTACTTAGGGTAATTATAAATGGATTTAGGATGCGCTCCGTACATGATTATTGTTCTATTTTATTGATAAAAAAAATTGAAGCTTAAAACTTTTTTTGAAACCACCTAAATGAGTCGTGGAACGGACCATTGTTGAGCAACACCTCTTGGTGCTCAATATGACAAGTTGTTGCTGCGTTTTAAGCTTAAAACCCACTAGAGACCATTGGATGCTTAATGGTCTACGACTCGAGTGGTCTCTAAACATTTAGGGAGAAAATTAGAAAACATAGAAGTCAACAGAGATGACCACTCGTTAGATCACTTGCAGTTTGCTAGATAGCTCAAGTGGACCCTCATATATGAGGTCTAGTTATTTTCGCTTTTTAGTCCATTGACCACTGCTCGAATGATCGTTGGCCAACAACTCTAGCAGTCTCTCTCGTACATGAGTTTTCTTGTACCCTAATTGAACTTTATTTTCAAGTCCTATAAAATAAGGGACAATTTTTTCTCATTAGGGTAAGCTTGAATAAGTCTCATTAAGACTAAAATACTCTAAGAGACTATTACCTAAAAAGCTTAGCACAAATCCAAGCCTCCCTAATATCCAAAAAGGCAAAGATCTACCCAAGAACAATCTTGTTCCTATACGTTGAAACTTGAAAAATTGGAGAATCCTTGTAGAAACCACTAAACTCGTGGTTGAGAAGGAGATCTAAGGAGCAAAGATCAAGGAAGATTCTAAGGGTAGATTGTGGAGCCCAATTTTGTCGCCTAGTGAAGCTACTACTAAAAAACTTGCGGTGGACTTCGGAGTGAAGATTCACGCGAAAAATAATCTAACCATGGATATAGGTTGAGGCATAAAATTGTAGGCTTGTAATTTTTATTTGAGTATAATGAATTAGGTTACGTGGAGTTTGACCCATGGCATTTTTCGCATGAATTTTTACATAAAAATTGTTTGTGTTGTGGTCATATTTATCGTTTCCCTATCTCATACATGCTTGTAATTTTTGGTATCCTCCACATGTTTGATAATATGTTTGATTGAAGGAATCTTGAAATTCAAATCTTTTTGCGGTTGTTGAATTGGTGGAAGGACTTTGGAGGGATAAAGTGTCGATGATGCATGTTGTTGATTGATTGAATTAGGCATTTTGCATATATCCACTCAGGGTAGTCAATTTTGAGGGGGATTGTGTTTACTAGTTAAAATTAATCAATTGAGTGAATTAGGTTTCAAATTGGGCAAAATGGTAAGACCAATTCACTCCTTTTAGGTCAAATACATATATTCTAGCGTATTAAGTTTGGGAGTGCGAAATAGCAGATTGACCTTGAACGTGGAAGAAAGGCAATGTGATCTAGAAGGGGGTTGAATACGTCTTATGCACTCACAGAATTATACCCAAATAAAATGTAAAACTTGGAAAATTTTGATGAAAAATGGTAAAACGGTAATTAGCCGTCATGGTACGGGTTGAAAACCCAAATTTTTCTAGAACTCGAATGACGAAACGGACTTCACCGTTAGATTCGTTTCGCAAAATCTAGTTATCCAGTCAATTTTCGTTGAAATTAGAAATAATCATATTTTCGCGTTTTACGAGGCAAACGGGTGTCGCGTGATCAAAATAAACGCGACTATGAATATATTTGCGAAATATGAAAAATAATTTAAAGTTAGTTCAAATAAAAATATATTGAACTTGAAACGGGACGAGATTTAATTGATTCAGGACGAAATCGGACTTGAAAAATGTAGACGTATGGCGCAACGAGGGCCAAGTGTGTGGTTGCTGATTTTCGGGGAAAAGATAAGGGAAGAGAGGAGAGAGAAAATCAAGGGTTCTTCATCTTCTCTTGGGTCAACATTTCGTCTGAATCCTTCGGGCCAAGAACCAAAGTTCATCTACTCGACGAGTGCTACGTCTACGTACCAAAAATCGAGAATTTTGACAAAGTATGAAAAACGAGATTTTTGAAAATCAAGGCTTGAAGCTTGACTTGGGTTCTTAGGAGTTTTCTACTACGTGTATTATGCTTCAAGAGGTAGAGTTTTTCTTCTAGCTAGCTTTGTTTTTAACCTAGGGTTTCATATGAAATGAGTAGCATGACTTGAGATGAAATCTCTTGTCTAAATGTATTTATAATGTAACTAGAGTATGAGAAATGTATAAGAATGTATAAAACCAATTTTTGTATGAATTGGATTTTGGGTGAAATTGCTCGTTTTGGTAGTTTCATGAGAAATGTGTTAATTGGACATAATTATGTGTTACGTGATTATGTGCTATAAAAGTGTTTGATAAAATGCTTAGGCTGATTTAGCATGGTTGTTCCATTGAAAATGTTATAACATATTTGGTGAAAATATATATTGTAATTTATATGCATATGATATAAATTGACAATTGAGAATATTGTTGAGATGAAATGTTGTTCATATTGTGCTCATGACATGTTGAACATGATGTTGATATTACAATTGAAAATTTGGTTGCATAATGATATTAAATGCAATGGTACATTACATTGCATATGCACGAGTAGCATCACATTTGTGGACATATGGCATGAGTGTGGGTGTGTGTGCATGATTTTCATCAAACACCATTCTTGGTGGATGATACGTGGGTTCGGAAAAGTTGAACCAAGATTCGACTGAGTCACACGGGTTTACATTGAAAATAGGGCTGAGTTTAGCCAGAAGGGCTAGATTGTCCCTCAAGTACAAGACCCGATGATTTGGATACGTACTCTGTTGGTATTGAGTTCATAAAGTGTGTTGGCGTATGTGGGGCAGTTAGTGGAAGTCCATAAATGCCATGTCGGTTGGGTGACTGTTGGTGAAAGTCCATAAATACCCCACCCCAAGAAGGACACAAGATTTATAATAGTCATTGGATGTGCAATATCAATGGCGGGGACTTGAAATGCCTGGATTCATACGCATGATATTGCATGTGATATGGGAGCCGGTGAAAGTTCGGGTTGCATTGCATGTGTGAGACTCATCTCATAACATGACTTAGCATAGAATATTCCATTATGAATTGTATATTCTTAAATGGATTGTTGTTGATTGTTGAATTGCATGTGAGTATTTCATATGCATCTAGGTTGGGGAGTAGCATCTTTAAGAGATACCATATTGAGCGTGGCTCACCCTTTATGGGAACAACATTTCAGGTGCGGGACAAGCGCCGGTGGATGACTCTCACTTGGGCCCTTATGGATGAAGAAAGCCGAGTTGTTACTTTAAACTACATTTTTGTAAAACAAGTGTGTATTTATTTTTAGATATGTAATATTGTATAATGATTGTAAAACGAACTCATATGAACTGTATTTTTGTGTAAAATTTGATATTATATGAGTTTGTGTAGTTGTTGTATGAGATTGAAAGAGTTGGAATTAAAAAATGATTGAATCGGGGGCAAACTGGGCACTTCTACTGGTAGAATGTTGAGTATCTATCGGTAGAAGAATTTGATGTTATATAAGTTTGGGTGGTTGTTGTATGAGATTGACAGAGTTGAAATTGAAAAATGATTGAATCGAGGGCAAACTGGGCACTTCTACCGGTAGAACGTCGAGTATCTATTGGTAGAAGAATTCTAGTGAGCACTTCTATCAGTAGAACGTTGATTATCTATCGGTAAATCCCTTTAAATTTTCAGAAAATTAAAATAATTTTATCAAACCTCCGGGTCTTGAGTCTTTTTGTTCAAATGATGTAAATGGAGTAATATTAAGAACAAATTGATGTATATTGGACCTTGGGATGATCGAGTGATTGAAATATACACAAGTTATGCGTTTGGGAGTGCCAATACAAGGGAGACTTTGTCCAAATGCTGTGTTGTTTATGATCCCGGTGAAGGGGATGTTATGCCGTGATGTCGGGTTATGTGACATTAATGGGTACTTCTGCGGGTTGATGGGTGATCAACTGGTTGACAAATGACCCCCGGTTTTAGGGACGTCACATAAAATCTAACTCATACAATTACAAGTTAAATCCCTAAGTGTTAAAGACCTTTGACCTTATGAGTGAATGTGTGTATGAAATTAATGCAAGTTAGTTCAACACAAACCACCAATTTAATCACTTCAATTCCTGTTCACCAACTCAAAAGATTTTTGCTGATCTTAAATGAATCGGGTTTTGATATTGTCTAGGTTATGTTTTATCTTGAGTGAGTAGCCTCTCTAAACCCTATAGTCTCTTTATAACTCATTTGTCTCGTCAACAGGTCACAAAGGCCGTCCTCTATATGTAAGAATAAAAAATAAGAGTTAGTTAGGCGAGTTTGGAAATCTGTCTGCGATGTTGCATTTGAGCTTTTGTGGGGAGCAGTTATAGAGCATTGGTTACTGAAAAACCAAAAAATATAGCCAACTTGAGGGCAGTGCTTGAGCGTTGAAGCAAGAGCTCAAGGGCGTGAACTACTAGAATTATATTTCCCAGTTTTACTCGCTTTTCCTATGTCCTGAGAGCACATAGAGAATGTTATCAACTAGTTTACTTGAAAAAAATCAAGGCTCTAAAATAACCCTCTAAGTACCAAGAGGTGTACCAAGAAAACTTTCATCCAATGACTTATTTCAATAACCGTTTTTGAAAACTAAAACTCTAAAATTTAAATAAAATTTTACATCAAAACACACATGAGTCATGAACAGATTAAATACTCACTCTAAATTCAATTTTACAATTTAAGTTAAACCAAACTTAGGGAATCTAAGTATCCAGGTCAAACCTACCTTACCTAAGCTCGATAGGATCTAATAAGTCTTTACATGTATAGCAATGTAGTTTGAGCTTATTTACCTTATCTTATTTTGGTCTTCAATCTTCAATAGCCTCTTGAACATAGATATAATTGAGATATAAGATATATAGCGAACTCATGAAATTCGCCAATTACATGTTTTTTCCTAACATGGGTTGATCTATATTACACTATCATATTTGTTAATTGTCCATGTGTTATCCAATCATCAAAGTTTGGGCATGTTATTTCTTGATTTCTTTCGACATGTTTAAAGTATTCTCAATTGAACATATATCCAGAGAAAAAGAACAACAACAAACCAATTCGTTGGCCAGCCTGTTTGTTTGTTTACATCACAGCAAAACAGAGTTACATCATCACCATTTTGTTCTTAGTCTGACTGATGTTGAGGGAACCAATGGCTTGCAGTAAGCCTCGAACCCCTGCTAGAATGGACCCTGCACTGTCTTACTTGCACACCGGGGCCCTACCTAACGCATGGGGTTTGGCAAAAAGGTTAACCTCAAAAGAAAATCCATATGTGCTCATCAAGGAGGACTCTTCAAAAGAGGGTTTTCATTGCCACACCTCAAGTCCCTAGACTTTGTTCGAACCCAATATATATTAGAAAGAATCGCAAAAAGATTTATGCCATTAGGGTTTTCATAACCATTCAAGGAAAAGATCTTTATCTCATAAACTAGTGAGGTAAAAACATTATTGTCCAACCAGGACATGATACACACACCAGGTTGACCAAAGCTAAGATAATTGCCAACGATTTATACCTCACTAACCTTGACAATAGCTCACTTTGATAATCCATAGGTCATCATATTGATCAATTCAACCTCCTGTATTTGCAAGTCATCGCTATACCTAATCTTTTTTTTTTTTTTGTATACTGGAAAAATAAAACCTAAACTAAATAGAGTGCCTAGAGTAGCACACACTGGCCATATCAGCCATAAAAACATTAGCCATCTGGGGTGGAGGGTCCTGAAGCTCCACAAAAGCATCCGTCTGTTGGACCCCAAGATTGGCCAAAAAATCAGCACATTGATTTCCTTCTCTGAGGGTATGAAGAATGGGTATATGGTGAGTTCCCATCATCTCTCTGCAGCTCCTGATGATGGCTCTACTTGGGTGGACCTCATCAGGATCAGACGACAGTAGCTTAACTGCCTTCAAAGAGTCAGTTTCCACAACCACCTGGGTGATCTGAAGCCTTCGCAGCAATTCCAGCCCTTTCAAGATCGCCCAAAGCTCCGCTTGAATGCTCGTTGTGTCATTAATTCTCCCATAAAAGCCTGTAATCCACTTGCCTTGGTCGGTTATGATAATTCCTCCAACTCATGCCGGTCCCGAATTGCCTTTGGAACATCCATCAGTGTTAAGCTTATTCCATCATGCAGAAGGGAAATACCATCTGATCAGATTAGAAAAAGCACAATTCTCAACAACATGGACAACCTGAAATGCTTTGGTGGACTCCAGAGCAAGAAGCCATGCTTCCCTCGCAACAATTCTGGGTGGAGAAGTAGTATTGGAGATGCTCTGTCGATTTCTGTCCTTCCATATGCTCCAGACAATACATGTCCAAAACATAGGCCATTTGATACCTTTCCACTCTTTAGCCTTTCTCTTCTTACAATTCAGATTCAGCCAATAATACAAATCCCCTAAATGGTCAACTTCCCTTTCCTGATTAATCATAAACAACTTCCAGATGTTCTGTGCTTTTGGGCAGTCCCGAATGATATGCAAAGTAGATTCATACCTATCATTACATCTACAACAAGATGCATCGTTGGTCATATTCCTTGATGCTCTGAGACTATTAGATAGGATTCTGTCATGTTGGACAAGCCATAAAAAGAAATTCAACTTATGAGGGAGTTTCAAATTCCAAATCCATCTCCAATCCAGGTTCGGGTACCTGGCTTCAGAGGGCCCAGATAAAAGGTTAAATGCAGCCTTAGTTGAAAACTTGCCATTATTTAAATACCCCCAACAAAGAGTATCCTGATAGTCACCAGGCCTGGGAATAGAAATATGTAAGATATCAGAACATAAATAATAAGGGAGAAGTGAAACAACTTCCTGGAGGTTCCAGTTGCCATCCTCATCAATGAAATCAGCCACCCTCCTGTTAAGATTCAGAGCAGGAGAAACAATAACCTGATCAACAATAGGGCCTTTACCAATCCACCAGTCAGTCCATAAGTTAATATGGGACCCATCCCCAATTAACCATTTTGAACCCATGTCCACTAAACTTTTAGTCATAACAATAGCTTTCCATGTAGAAGAAGTCATTACCTTAGCATTCCATAATGACTCATCATGGCCAACATATTTGCTCTTGATAACATCAACCCAAAGGGCTTTATCTTTATTTTTCAATTTCCAACCCAATTTGGATAAAAGTGCCACATTGTTATCCCTACTTTTTCTTATTCCCAGCCCTCCTTCTTCCCTAGGGGTACAAACATTATTCCAGTTAATAGGATTACCTAATCTCACTTACACATCAAGTATGCCTTAAAATACCCCTCATTTGTGGCCCCATAAAAGTACAAAACCCTTTTGTGACACTCTTGCTCTCTTATTCATCAAGAGCAAGTCGAGATCACCTTGATACCCTATTATTCACTAATCCTTACTTATCTATTACTATTATAAAAGAAGAGTAGGAGACTTTGTGTTTGCATGTAAGATACTTATAATATCTATATTTTCTTTTTCGCCTTAATTACATATAATCATTTCACTACTTATAACTCTCTCTCAATCGCATTTAATAGTCTGTATTCACTTCCATATATTTCTTCTGCATAATCTTCTCAAGAGAATTGTTATTTGGACTTAAAATATTGCCATGATTTGCTGATTTGATCAATTACAATCACTGATAGGTAGTGCGTTCCAATAAATATTAGAATCCATGGTTAAATTTAATATTAATGATTGATTAAGTCAATAAATTAGGTCAAGATTTTAAATTTGGTTTGCATCTCAAAAAAGTATTCGAAAACTATTTTTGGAAAGTGTTTTAGAAAATTATTTTTGGTGTTTTTTGTGTCGCATAACTTGTTTTGTTATATGATTCCAAAAATAATTACACGAAATAGAAAGTGATGAGGACAGCTTTTGGGCCTGGGCTGCCATTAGGACCAAGCCCAAAAGCCTCCATAAAATGTTGGGTGAGAACTCCGAAGCCCAAAAAGGAGTGATCCCAGCCGGTCCTCCCTTTGTTTCTTAGCCCATGACCCGAATTAAAGCCTGCTACGCCACGTGCTCCAAGGACAAAGGAAACCGGCTCTGATTTCTCAGAGTTACTCCCTGAAAAAACAGAGGGATAGTGCCGAACGAGCCCAGGCGATCGTGGGCACAAAATCGCCGGCGGTCTGAGTGGCTCGCAGAGAAAGGACGAACGGTCCCCACAAGATCAAGGGAAGGAAGAGCAGGGATAACGAAACCCTAGGGGCAGACACCATATAAATAGAACAGTAAAAGGAGGAAAGGGGATCGACTTCTTGGACCTTCTTCCCCGTCTTCTAGCCGATTTTTCTTTCGCCAAGAACCCTAGGACAGCAAAAACGGAGAACAGAGTTGCTGGTCCAGAACCAGTAATCCTCTTGTAAACAGTTGAAATCAATATACACAACCTAGGAGCAAGAGCCTCCATTATAGTGGACGTAGCCCAAGTCCTTTGGTTTGGGTGAACCACTCACATTTGTTTGTTTACCGCTGCTTAACTTCAAATTCACTGAAACCCATGTCATAAAATCATATAAAGAGCCTAATCCATTCGGGCCTGGGAGATTGATTTCTGAGGACCCATCAGTTGGCGCCGTCTGTGGGAACGATTTTCATCGTTCTCCTAAGAATTTTATATATTTGATGGTCTTTACTCGGAATATGAGTAAAGCTCCTGCCAATCCCCAAGGTCACCAAAATTTGCCGGAGATCTTTCCGGCACACGTGGAGGACGTCGAGGGTCATCCCCCGGCGGCGAACCTCCCTCCGCTAAACGAACTGGAAACCTACCATAGGACAACGATGCAGCTGATGAAACAAAACCAGGAGCTGATGGATTGGATACAGTCTCACCAGCTCCCCCTTCCCCGATTTCCCCCGGCTCGACAGGAGCCTCCTCCCCCCCAAGGCGAGCACGATGTCGCTCCACCACACCAAGAGCGCCAAGCCCCGCCCAACGGGGTGACTGAGATCCATGAGCGTAGCCATTCTGGCGAAAACCACCGGAGAAGACTTCCCGAAGAACTCGACGATGAAGCTCACAGTAGGGCTAGGGCCGCCTGCCAAGAGGATAGGCCCTACCCCCAGAACGCGAATGACCATGCCTGGGAGCAAGAAATCCGCGAGCTCCAGCGAGAGCTAGGCAATATGAAGAAAGTGGTTAAGGGGCGAACCCCCGACACCATGGACGCCTTGGTCCAGCAAACGGAATCGCCGTTCACCCCAGAAGTCCTCCATTTCCCCCTCCCCCAGAAGTTCCGGACCCCCTCGATAGAGGCATTCGACGGCACAAAAGACCCCGTCGACCATCTTAACTTGTACAAGAATCAAATGGAACTCCAAGGATATCCAGACCCCATCCGCTGCCGGGCTTTCGCAATCACCCTTAAGGGGCCGGCTATGGCCTGGTTTAACCAGATACGACCAGCGACAATCTCGTCCTTTCGGGAACTATCCATACAGTTCGTGTCCCACTTCATTGGGGCAAGGACCTATAGGAAACCATCCTATCATTTGCTGAGCGTCAAGCAGGGACCCAACGAATCCCTCCGGAGCTACGTGCAGCGCTTCAACCAAGAATGTCTGAAGGTAGAAAGTGTGGACGACAAGTTCGCTCTGACCACTTTCATGTCCGGGCTCGGGGTTCAGTCTAAGGATCTCCTCTTTTCAATTGCAAAGAATCCTCAAGCCACCATGGTCGAGGTGTTGGCGAAAGCCGAGAAGTACATAAACGGTGAGGAGGCCTTACGCCTAAAGGGGAGTACGGCAACCACAGATGGAGAAAGGAAGAAAAGGGATCACAGTCCCAAGAAAGAAAAAAGGCGCGATCGATCTCCGAGGAGAGACCGCTCCCCGAGAGGAGGAAGAGAGCCTTCTCCTAAGAGGAGGGGGAACGTTCGAGATCGCCTAGGGCCGCCACCCCAGGAACTGCAACAGCGGTATGCACCAGCGCGGCTCCCGCCCCTCGTCACCTCGATAGCCCAGGTGCTTCACGAGGTGCAAAACGAGAAATTCATCCGATGGCCACCCCGGATGAAGTCTGATCCAAGCAGGCGGGACGCCACCAAATACTGTGACTACCACAAAGACACAGGCCACGAAACAAACGACTGCATTCAGCTAAAGAAGGAGATCGAGTACCTAATTCAGAGAGGCCACCTGCGCCGCTACATCGCAGGAGAGCAGAGAGCTCAGAACAATCAAGGGCGGGAGGCTCGAGATGCCGCTGAACCTCAACAACATCAACAAGCCATCGGAGAAATCCGAGTTATATCCGGGGGTTTCGCTGGTGGAGGCGAATCAAGCTCGGCTCGGAGGGCTCACGCCAGAAGAGCCCGGTCAGAAGACTTCTTTACGGTTCAGGCAGTCAACAAGATGCCCCGTCGAGACGTGGAAATCACCTTCTCGGATGCAGACCTGGAAGGGTGCCAGCACCCCCATGATGACCCCTTGGTCATAAAGGCAATCATAGCGAACAAGACCATACATCGGGTGCTAGTCGATAACGGAAGCTCGGCGGATATAATCTTCTTGGCGGCCTTCGAAAAGCTTGGAATAGAGAAGTCGAGACTGGAACCCGTAAAAACCCACCTCTTGGGATTCTCGGGAGAAAGGGTTTTGCCAGTCGGATCTCTGCCGCTGGTCCTCACCATAGGAGATCCACCTTGCCAAGTTACCACCACCACCCGCTTCCTAGTAGTGGACGCCCCATCTGCCTACAACGTTTTGTTGGGAAGGTCATCCCTAAACTCCATCAAGGCAGTGCCCTCTGCGTATCATTTGGTGATGAAATTCCCAACCGAAAGCGGGGTGGGAGTGGTGAGAGGAGACCAGCGCCTCGCCAGGGAGTGCTACGTGGCCTCCATGCGGCAGAAAGAGGTGGAGTCGGTTCAGCTGGAGGACCTGGACATGAGGGATGATATGGAAGCCCGACCTTCCCCTTCGGAGCAGTTGGAGCCAGTGTAGCTGGATGAGGACCCGGAGCACGTAGTCTTCGTGGGCTCCACACTGTTACCGGTCATCAAGGAGAAACTCATCTCCTTCCTAAAAGAAAACGCCGACGCCTTCGCTTGGAAACAAGAAGACATGGAAGGGATAGACCCCGCCGTGATCATGCACCGCCTCAGCGTAGACCTTAACTGCAAGCCGGTAAGGCAGAAGAGGAGAAGCTTCGCGCCAGACAGGCAAAAGGCGATCAACGAAGAGGTAGCCAAGCTATCGCGCGCCAAAGCCATCAGAGAAGTCGACTACCCGACCTGGCTGGTTAACGTCGTTCTGGTGAAGAAAGTAAACGACAAGTGGCGACTCTGCATCGATTTTACCGACCTCAATCGAGCATGCCCAAAGGACAGTTTCCCACTGCCTCGGATCGACCTCATAGTCGATGCGACAGCCGGTCACGAGCTTCTGAGCTTCATGGATGCCTTCTCAGGATACAACCAAATCCGGATGGACCCGAGTGACCAAGAGAAGACCTCATTCGTCACAGAACAAGGGACCTTTTGCTACCAGGTGATGCCGTTCGGACTAAAGAACGCGGGAGCCACTTACCAGAGGCTGGTTAACCGCATGTTCAGGGAGAAGCTAGGTTCAACCATGGAAGTATATATAGATGATATGCTGGTGAAATCGCTTAAGGCCGAGGCCCACATTCAGCACCTCAGGGAGTCGTTCGAGATCATGAGGAGATTCCGAATGAAGCTGAACCCCGCAAAATGCGCCTTCGGGGTGTCAGCTGGAAAGTTTTTGGGCTTCATTGTCAACAGCCGAGGCATTGAGGCAAACCCAGAAAAGGTCAGAGCGGTCCTCGAGATGAAGCCTCCTACCACCACTAGGGAAATCCAACGCCTAATCGGGAGAATAGCTGCGCTCAACCGCTTTGTATCACGTTCCAGCGATAAATGCCAGCCGTTCTTCAAGGTCCTAAAGGCGGCCTTTCAGTGGGATGATAAATGCGAAAAGGCTTTTCAAGCCTTAAAGGAGTACCTGGCATCCACGCCAGTGCTAGTAAGCCCTCAAGAGGGGGAAGTTCTGACACTCTACCTCGCAGTCTCGGACTTCTCGGTCAGCGCCGCACTGGTTAGAGACAAAGATCGGATCCAGTTGCCTGTCTACTTCTGTAGCAAAGCCCTCCGAGGCGCCGAAGAAAGATACCCAAAGATGGAAAAGCTCGTGCTGGCCTTGCTAGTCGCGGCACGGAGGTTAAGACCATATTTTCAGGCGCACACCATCGAAATCCCAACGGACCAACCAATGAGGCAGGTCCTGCACAAACCTGAAGCCTCGGGACGATTGATGAAATGGGCGATGGAGCTTAGCGAATTCGATATCAAGTTCAAGCCTAGGACCGCCATCAAGGGACAAGTCCTGGCAGACTTTCTCGCTGAGTTTACCTCCCCACCCGAGGAAGACGAAGATAACCAAGACTGTGTCCCAGACGTTCCGACCTGGAAGGTGTGTGTAGATGGGGCTTCAAATGTGCAGGGGAGTGGAGCAGGGCTCATCCTAACATCACCGGAGGGGTATGACCTAGAGTATGCCTTGAGGTTTGACTTTCAGGCGTCTAACAACGAAGCAGAGTATGAAGCCCTCATAGCCGGGCTGAACCTGGCCCTTTCGATGGAAGCCCAACAAATCATGGTGTATAGTGACTCGCAACTGGTAGTCAGGCAAGTCGAGGAAGAATACACCGCCTGGGACGAGAAGATGGCGCTATACCTAACGGAAGTGCAAAGATTATTGAAGAAGTTCGTCTCGGCCGAGCTGATCCAAATCCCCCGAGAGGCCAATCAGCGGGCAGACGCCCTTGCCAAGCTGGCCACAATCGGCAATACAGACTTACCAGGGCGAACGCCCATCGAAGTCCTAGCGCGGCCCAGTATACAGCCTGACAACGAGGCGGCCACAGAAGCCCAGGCAATGCCAGTTGAAGAAGAGGCTTCGTGGATGGACCCCCTCATATCTTTCTTACAAGATGGAATACTACCAGATGACCCGAAGAGTGCTTCCAAACTAAGAGCCAGGGCGGCGAGGTTCACGTTGATCCAAGGTAACCTGTACAAAAGAGGTTTTTCTTTTCCCTTAATGAAATGTGTGACAGGGACGGAAGCGGACTACATCTTAAGGGAAATCCATGAAGGCATGTGCGGTAACCATATCGGAGCGAAAACCTTAGCTAGCAAGGCCCTACGGCAGGGCTACTTCTGGCCAACCATGTCCAAAGACGCCAAAGAGATAGTAAAGAAGTGTCAAGCCTGTCAGTTGCACGGGAGTTTGCCACACTGCCCACCTGAATTCCTGACCCCGGTGGTCAGCCCCTGGCCCTTTCAGCAGTGGGGTTTGGACATCCTAGGACCCCTACCAATAGGAGTTGGCCAGTGCAAATTCGTCGTGGTCGCAGTAGACTACTTCACCAAGTGGGCCGAAGCCGAACCTCTGGCAAGGATCACAGCTCAGAAGGTCAAGAGTTTCGTTTGGAAGTCTATAGTTTGCCGCTTCGGAGTCCCCAGGGCAGTGGTCTCCGACAACGGAAAGCAATTCGATAATCCAATGTTCACGAATTTCTGTAGCGGACTGGGAATCAAAAATTTCTTCTCGGCACCAGCCCACCCGCAGTCTAATGGGCAGGCCGAGGTTACCATCAGAACTATCAAACTGGCACTCAAAACCAGGCTGGAGGCGTCTAAGTCCCAATGGGTAGACCACCTCCCCGCAGTGTTATGGGCATACCGAACTACTACTCGAACTGCAACTGGAGAAACCCCTTTCAGCCTGGCATTCGGGACGGAGGCCATGGCTCCCGTTGAGGTCGGAGTGCCTACCGCAAGGGCCGAGCTGTTTAATCCTGCACAGAACGAAAGATCCCTGCTGGTCAACCTCGACCTCCTAGACGAGAAAAGAGACGAGGCCCTGCAGCGAATCTCCTCCTATCAAAGGAGCACAACAAGATACTATAACAAACGAGTAAGAAGCAGAGGCTTTAAGCCCGGAGATCTGGTGTTGAAGAAATTGCTTCCAGCCAGGAAAGACCCTGCCCATGGCAAGTTGGGACCGAACTGGGAAGGACCCTACGTGGTGAAGAAGATCATCCGACCTGGGAACTACCAATTGCAAACCGAGGAGGGCCAGGACCTACAATACTCGTGGAATGCGGACCACTTGAAACAATATTACCAATAGAGCCTTCTCGCGAAGGAAGAAGAATTATTGTAAAAAGATCCGATTTCATCAATGAAGAGATACAAAAAGTTTTCTGAAAGTTTGCACTACGCAGCATCTACAGATTTTTCAGTCTAAGGGCTCGTAAGCCTAAGAGCTCGTAAACTCAGGATCTCGGAAGCTCAGGATCTACAGACTTTTCAGTCTAAGGGCTCGTAAGCCTAATAGCTCGTAAGCTCAGGATCTGCAGACTTTTCAGTCTAAGGGCTCGTAAGCCTAAGAGCTCGTAAGCTCAAGAGCTCGGAAGCTCAGGATCTACAGACTTTTCAGTCTAAAGGCTCGTAAGCCTAAGAGCTCGTAAGCTCAAGAGCTCGTAAGCTCAAGAGCTCGTAAGCTCAGGATCTGCAGACTTTTCAGTCTAAGGGCTCGTAAGCCTAAGAGCTCGTAAGCTCAGGAACTACAGACTTTTCAGTCTAAGGGCTCGTAAGCCTAAGAGCTCGTAAGCTCAAGAGCTCGTAAGCTCAGGATCTGCAGACTTTTCAGTCTAAGGGCTCGTAAGCTCAAGAGCTCGTAAGCTCAGGATCTACAGACTTTTTAGTCTAAGGGCTCGTAAGCCTAAGAGCTCGTAAGCTCAAGAGCTCGTAAGCTCAGGATCTACAGACGTTTCAGTCTAAGGGCTCGTAAGCCTAAGAGCTCGTAAGCTCAAGAGCTCGTAAGCTCAGGATCTACAGACTTTTCAGTCTAAGGGCTCGTAAGCCTAAGAGCTCGTAAGCTCAAGAGCTCGTAAGCTCAGTAACTACAGACTTTTCAGTCTAAGAGCTCGTAAGCTCAGTAACTACAGACTTTTCAGTCTAAGAGCTCGTAAGCTCAGTAACTACAGACTTTTCAGTCTAAGAGCTCGTAAGCTCAGGAACTACAGACTTTTCAGTCTAAGAGCTCGTAAGCTCAAGAGCTCGTAAGCTCAGGATGAACGGACTCTTCAGAGCTCGTAAGCTTAGGAACCACATTCAACAGACAACCACATTCTCAGCAAAAAGGGAATAAATGGAAGACAAAAGAAAGAGATTTCATTGCATTATGGATAGAAGTCAACAGTTCAAAAGGAGCAACCACCAACCAGTACATAGAAGTTATAAAAAATAAACAGGGCCTCTAGTTCTGCCCATCCTCCCCCATCAAGACCTCCCCCACCTTCAGAACTTCCTTCTCTACTTTCTCCCCAGCGGCATCAACCTTGAGCCTGGCATTCTCCTCCTTCAGAGCATCTCTCTCTCTCTCCAGCTCTGCCAACTTCCGCTTCAGCACCTCCACCTCGGAGTCTTCCGAGGCAACTCCCTCTGGCTCGTTGACAAAGGAGGGCGTGCGCTGGATCCTGGTTGAACTTCCCCCTATCCCATAACGAATAAGGTTCTGAGGGGTAACAAGAGCAGAGTAAGGACGAGGGGAAGCCCTCTCCACCATCCGGACACGGAAAGCCTCGTTCGGAGTCAGAGCAGGAATACCTGCACAATACAACATCAGCACAAACAAGTTCAGTAAGTTAGCTGTGAGCAAAAGGTCGGGTAGCCTGGCAAAATTACCTCTCTCCCGGAAGCTTGTCCAAGAACGAGGAACCCAAACATGCCCATCACCCCCAACAGCAGACTCCCAGGAGTCCCCAGAGACGAAAAAGAAGCGTTGGGACCACCCCTCAGGGGAAGTGGGGATATCAGCAACCAACGGAGGGTGGAAATACCACTTAAAAGACAGAGAACTGAAGAACGGAGGAAAGTCGAAAGAGAGGTCAATGAAGTAGAAGAATTCCGAAACAGAAGGGAAGGTCTCAAAACCTTGCATACGCCAGAAAATGAAGAAGCCAACCATAGTGACCCACCCCTATGGGGAAAGGCGAGAAGGACACAGACCGTGATGTGAGAGAATCCGAGCGAAATCTGGATGAAGAGGGAGTCGAAAGCCGTACTCAAATGCGCCCTCGAAAAAGGAAACCTCCCCTGGAATGGACATACTGCAAGGTTCGTCAGGAGTGGGGGCCCTAACTCCCAGATCCGCAGGAAGGTCATATCGACCCTTTATACCAGCAGCTTCCGCGACCGTGAGCCTGGAGGGAAGAAGGAAGATAGAACACCAGTCCCCCTTCAGCGATTCACGGGCTCGTTGCTTGAAAAGTGGAGAAGAATCCATCGCTGCAAAAGTTCAAGAACACAGAAAGTCTTTTTGAAAATCGATGAGACAGACGGGTATAAATAGTGCCCATAGGTGACTGTTGGAGTATCGCAATCAAGACAGCATTGAATGCTGGCTCAACTTACGACGAGGTTGGTAAACCACCTAGCAACTTCCTTAAATTTACATCGTATATTGCAAAGAGTATATATGTATATACATATATATCTATAGACGATACATGCGGCAGATCCAATGTAAAGAAACCCAGATCTCAAGTAATGATACTACTCCGAACAGGCCAAGGCCTCCTCGGAGTAGGGGGCAAGGGAACATATAAACATAAGAAACAACCAACAAGAGCACCACAAAAGGTTTTTCCATTCCAAAGGGAAAGTTTCACTACAAAAAAAAAAAAAAAAAAGTGAAACCAGCTATGAAAACCCTGGCGGTCAAGTCCGATCCGTAGGAGGAATAGCATCAGGAGCAGGAGCAACATCAGGAGCCCCGCCACTTGAAGAAGCATCAAACCTTGACTGAAATTGCTCAAGATCTAGGTCGGGAAATCTCTCCATCGCCTGGTCAGCGAAATTAAAGAACCCGTCAACAAAAGCCGTAGCTGCCTCCAGCCTCGCCTTCTCAAGCTCCTTCCGTTGATCTTCCACGAGCCGGCGTTCAGCAGCTAAAGACCTGGTCAGTTCAGATACCTCAGACCGGGACTCCTTCAGCTCATCTTCCAGAAGAGTGCGGGCAACAACCGCGTTTAGCAGTCCCTCTTCCTCAGCCTCCCGCTCCTCCTTTAAACGAGCCAGCTCGTCCCTTAGAGAGACCTCAGCAGAAGTACTGACAATCAGCTGTCTGAAAGTATGGGCCCGCTGTTCAAGGACCTGCTCCAGCTCCCTCTCAGTGGCCAAGCCCCAGTCCAACAGCTCGGCGCCTTGCCGACGAGCGCCAAGAACCTCGGCACTTCTCCTCTGCACATCGCCCCTCAGCATAAAGATTTCCTTCCCAAGAGCGCAGACATGCGTCGCTGACTGGAAACATAGGGAGCAATGTGAGAAACCGAGGATTTCGAAGTAAAGGTCAAATCACCAAGGAATACCTCGAGAAGGGCATGAAGAGCATCACGGCTTCGAACTTGAAAGGGAAAATCTACGGAGCGACGCAGGTCAGCTCGGGGAATCAACTCCATCAGTGCCCCGCTGCTCAAACTCATGTCCCGAAGAAGGCCAGCCTCGGGGTCAGCAACGAAGGCCTGGGGGGCACGAACTGAGCTGGGACCAGCTGCAACAGGCAGATGAGTGCCTCGCCTAACAGGCCCTCCAATGGGATCAATCGTCACGATACCCGCGGTGGCTTCACTAGTGACCACCTCCGATGCCGACCTATGGACCTCGGAAGAAGAAACAGGAGCACTGGAGACAGGAACAGGGGCCTCAGCCGCTACAATAGGAGCCTCCATGGCCGAAAAGGGGACCTTGTTAGAAGGGCTACCCTCTTCCAACCTCGTCCTCTTCGCCGGAGGTCCAACGGCCCTATCCCGCCTTCTTTCGCCTACCCGCTCCATGATCATGCGGCGCTGAGTCACCAAGTAGGAAGGAACTACACATACAAGATCAAAAATTTAGCAGAGTTCCAAGTAAAGGAACAGAGAGAAAAAGGACAGTGCCAGTGTGCAATCACCTGACGCCAAGGAGACCCCGGGGTGCATCAGTTCAACATAAGAAAAGGGGAGACGAGCACGCGCTTGGTCAACTCGGGCCAGCCCTGCAGAGTCAAGGGGCGGGAGCTCTCCTGCATTAGGAGCCGATGACACTGTTAGTGCATAAGCGCAAACTTCAACGAAAATAAAGGTAAACAGCTTACTTAGGTTTCTACGGCTCCCCCAGGCGGTAGGAACTCTGACAGAACCCGAGAACTGGGAACCAAATTCCCAGCCATCTCCGGAGACGAAGAAGTATCTCCTTATCCACCCCTCAGGGCTCGGCGGAAGATCCCGGATGGGAATTTCGCCCCCTCGCCTAGAGACGAAGTGGTAGAATTCGGATACCTCCTCGGGGCGGAAGAAATGAAGGAACTCTCTCAAGTTAGCCCTCGCCTCAGGGAACATCCTTTCCCACGCCGCAAGGAAGGTGAATAGCACCACCCAGCCGGAGGGGAGGAGCATGGCAGGACAAAAGCTGAAAAAGTGAAGGACGTCTCGAATCAAGTCAGGTAGGGGAAATCGGAGCCCCAACAAGAAGGGGGTCTCGAAGAAGCAAGCTTCACCAACCACCGAGTTGTGAAACCTACGCAAGTCCGCAGAACGCACGATGACACCAGGGGGAAAATCGAAGCGCCTGGCAAGGAGCTGAACCTCATCCCCGTCGATTTCGCTTTCTTCGACATTGCCAAAAACTCGCTCCATGATTTCGAACGAGGAGGGAGGAGAAGCCATGAATGTAAGAATCGGAGGGGATTTTTCAGGAGCAACAAGGAAAGAAAGGTACGTCACAACAGAAAACTACGGACTGCTTACACGATCAGTGAAGAACAATCATTCCCAGGAGGCCTATTTATAGGCGCTACAGGACAAGCCTTATCACTGATGCCGAAGGAAGTTAATGCATGTCACTCGCCATTAATGAATTCGACACGTGGCATCATGGGGGCTTTTCAGGCGCCACGATCGAGGGACCACTAAACTCCCTGACGGCGCACGTTCTCAAACAAACAAAACCGTCAGATCACCACTACAGGTAAAGCGCCCGGAAAGGACCGAAATAGCCCTAAGAAGTTCAAGCGACCCAAGGGAGAAGATTAAAGGGCAGCTTGGCCATCACCCAAGGAAAATGCAACACAACCACAAATCAAAGAAATCGGCAGCGAAGCATCACACGACAATCATAAAAAGGGAAAAACCACAAGAGTTTTCATTTCAGCACTTAAAGAAGTTACAATCTAGCATTCCACAAAGAAACCGTTCGAAGAGTCGCAAGGAAGTTGGAAAACAGCAGGAAGGCCTCGAATCGACCTCAAGAAGCAATCTCTTCGTCACCTGCCCCCTCACCAGATGCCCCTGCCGGCATGCATGGTCCCTCCGCCGCTGCCACCACCGGCCCGGGCACCTTCTGCGCATCAGGAGCCACACCCTCAGGGAGATCGGAGGTCCCGGCCTCCTCCGCCACAGCAGCGGCCTCCTCGGAGTCCAGCACTGGTACGAAAGGGTCCAAGTCCAGGTCTGGGTGAGCCTCCTCAAGTTGATCCTTAAGGTTTAGGAAACCCTTCACAAAGCCGGAGGCGCAGTCTTTCTCGAGCTGCGAGACACGAGACCGCAAAGACAACAACTCGGAATCCTTGGCGACCAGGTCAGCTTCGGCGGCCTTGAGCTTGTTCTCCTTGGAATCCATGACCTTGACAAAATCCTGAAGGCGAGCATCCATCTCGTCGTTAATCCTCTTCAATTCAGCAGCCTCTGAGGCCAAAATCTTCACCTTCTCCTCGGCAGCCTCCTTGCTCACCAACAGGGCGGCCCTGGACTCCTTTGCCTTCGAAAGCTCCTCGTTGTAGTGGAATCCTAGCATCTTTACGCAGGCAAGCGTCTGAGAAGAAAAAAAGGATCAAACAAGAATCTCCGGAGACCTTGGCATAAAAAAATACAGGAAAATAGGAAAAGACAAGGATAGAAAGTACCTCTGCCATGCCCCGGATAGCGCGATCGACCTTCTTGTCAAAAGGAACCCGCATGGCTGCCCTGGGATCTGAAGTTGAGACAAGGTCGGATAAGGCAGCAACTGCGACCTCAGGGTCGCGCAGAAAACCATCCCCTGGATCCGTAGACGGAGCTCGAGCGAGGCCCATCTTCCCACTTCCCTGAGGGGCAGAGTGAGGAAGAACTGTCGGAACCTCGCCTCCTTTTTCTGAACCTCCTTCGATCGATGATTTACCCCTAGAAGCCCCAATAGGAAGCAGGGAGGGGGGCGCATCCTCGCGGGGAAGGAGGGTCTCTTCCTTCTGCACAGAAGTAGCAGATGGAGGGTCGGATACCGACGCACCAGTAGATAACAGCTGGGAATCCTTCACCATCTTCCTTTTCTTCTTCCTGGACTTCTCGGCATCTGAGAATACCGCCATTATCAAATCTTTCTTCATGGGGGCAGTTGGGACAGCAGGGGGTGATGAAGGCACTGAGGGTTGCTCAATTGGAGGCCCAAGTTCGTAGAGGGCTAAATTCTCATCCGTCACCAAATCAAAGAAGGACTGCGACCCCAAATCCTCGGCTCTAGCAACCCTTGCCGCTTCCTCGACCCCAAGGACAGGACGGTAATATGCAAATCAGAAGTTAAGTCAGAAAAAGAAGAATAGGGAAGGAGAAAGATGCAGCTAAATTGAAGGGCCTTACTTATATTCCTTGGGGCCCCCCAAAACCGGGGAATGAGGGGGACGTCCCCTGGTCTCCCGAAAAGCTCCCAGGAATCACCTCTTACAAAGAAGAACTTGGGTTTCCACCCTTTGTTGGAAGAAGGAAGCCCGGTGATCAGGTTCCTCGCCCTGACCCTTTTCGAAAAATAAAGGAAATCGACGGAAGGGGAGGACTTGAGTTGAAAAAGGGAGGCAAATTCATTAATGGAGGGCTGAGAGTCGTTCCCACTCTTCAACCAATGGACAAGAAATCCGATCAAGAGACCCCATCCGTTTGGAGAAAGCCGGGCAGGATATATGTTATAAAAAGAAAGGACGATCCGAATAAAAGGATGAACAGGGAACCGCAAACCAGCTCGGAAAGCGGATTCGTAAAAACAGACCAATCCGGGAATAGAAGAGTTGCACCTCTCGTGTTCTTCAGGAGAGTGTAAGAGGACGGAGTCAGGAAAACGATACTCCCGCCTCAATTCGTCTAAATCCTCGTCGCTGAGACAACTGGGAGTCGACGCTGCGCAACAGGCCAGATCGGCCTGGTCCCGACGAGCTCTTTTCCTAGGAATTGGGGGAGGAACCGGTTTGGACTTCTTAGTCTTCGACGCGACAAAAGAGTCAGGGGGAAGGGAGGAAAGGGGACGAGCTTCTTCTACAAGGGCGGACCCGGAGACAGAAACTCCGTGAGCGGACCCAGAAGCGGCCCCATCAGCGGAACTACCGCTCTGAGAACCTACCTCAACCTCCTCGTCTGCTAGATCCTCGGAATCCGATTCTGAAGAGGAAACGACCCACTTCCCCATCAAAGATCCAGGCCGCAAGCCGGAATGGAGGGAAGGAAAGTGTAAGGCACAGTCCGTCAAGAATGGGGGTTTCAGACACCAATCTCTAAGGAAGGATACCCTAAGCGAAGTAGGATGGTCCACAAAACACGTAAGGAAAGAAAGGTCGTCGGAGTGATTTCTGAAGTAGCTAAACCTCCATATCAAAAAGCGAAACCCAAAACCCCACCAATGAGGGTTGAAGGGATCCAGATCGCACAGGAATACAGAAAGGAGGAAAGACGTACCTAGTTAGGGTGCTAGATGCAGAAAATGACCGAGAGCGCAGAAACCCTAAGAGTCGCCTGAAAGTCTGAAGCAAAGCACCTTGAAGGCCAACGAAGGAAAGAGAAGTGCAAGGAAATTCAAAAAAAACGCGAGAGCGACGTAGGCGAGGGGACTTCCCCGCTTTTATACGAAACATTTAATGCCCTGAAAGACGAGCCTACAGGACTCGCCTCAGGAACCGTACCGTTGGGCTCACCCGATGATGGCACGTGTAAAAACTATCCCATCACAACAGGCAAATATCGAAGTAGACCAAACCAGCGCAAAGCCGCCTGACCACGCGCTCTGCCACGTATGATGACTACGAAAAATTCAGAAAAAACACTTTCTATCCCCAGGTCAGAGAAGACGTCATTCTCAGGACCAGGGGCTGGGGGGCAACTGATGAGGACAGCTTTTGGGCCTGGGCTGCCATTAGGACCAAGCCCAAAAACCTCCATAAAATGTTGGGTGAGAACTCCGAAGCCCAAAAAGGAGTGATCCCAGCCGGTCCTCCCTTTGTTTCTTAGCCCATGACCCGAATTAAAGCCTGCTACGCCACGTGCTCCAAGGACAAAGGAAACCGGCTCTGATTTCTCAGAGTTACTCCCTGAAAAAACAGAGGGATAGTGCCGAACGAGCCCAGGCGATCGTGGGCACAAAATCGCCGGCGGTCTGAGTGGCTCGCAAAGAAAGGACGAACGGTCCCCACAAGATCAAGGGAAGGAAGAGCAGGGATAACGAAACCCTAGGGGCAGACACCATATAAATAGAACAGTAAAAGGAGGAAAGGGGATCGACTTCTTGGACCTTCTTCCCCGTCTTCTAGCCGATTTTTCTTTCGCCAAGAACCCTAGGACAGCAAAAACGGAGAACAGAGTTGCTGGTCCAGAACCAGTAATCCTCTTGTAAACAGTTGAAATCAATATACACAACCTAGGAGCAAGAGCCTCCATTATAGTGGACGTAGCCCAAGTCCTTTGGTTTGGGTGAACCACTCACATTTGTTTGTTTACCGCTGCTTAACTTCAAATTCACTGAAACCCATGTCATAAAATCATAGAAAGAGCCTAATCCATTCGGGCCTGGGAGATTGATTTCCGAGGACCCATCAGAAAGCATTAAAATTTTTTTGGACAATAACCTAAAAAATAATAATAAAAAAATGTGGTGAACGTGGTGGTTGTATTTTCTAAATTATGGAATAGTTGTTTCTGAAAACATATAAAACAGTTTTAACTTATTCTATAAATCTGCCTAATTTTTTTTTCTCAATTTTCAAAAAATAAAAATAAAAAATAAATAGCCAAATAACTTTTATTCTAGAAACTATTTTCAAAAAAAAAATATATATTTTTTGCAAAGTAAACAAGACCTTATAGCATTGCTCTCTTCCTAATGCACTCTTTTACAATCGTGCAAGTGGCTAGCACCACATAGTTGCCACCTCCTTACTCGGCAGGGACCAACAGGCCATAAGCTCCATTATCAAACTCATCTCCTACATCTCGGATTGCCTCGGCCCAGCGAACCACAATTCGGATCGCATCTTTGCGGGCCGGACAAAACATGTTCTTACACATCCTTCCTCCCCCCTCCGCCGATCTCACTCCACATCCCACCAAGCGTGATTAGTAGCTCTCGAGGTCCACGATGGTGGTTCAGTCACTTGTTTCCACGGAAAAAAGTTCTAATCCGGTTGATAGTGCTACTCTCGACGCTGGAGTTGTTTCGATTGATGATAATCCAGGAATGAACTGCAAAGGAGTGGATAATAGGAATTCGGACAGGTCACCGAGCGTGAGAAGGACGAGTGCGAGGATAAAAAAACTGGAGACCGAAAAGGCTCTCCGAGTTGGTAAGAGAGAAGAATTGTTGAATCATGAGGAAGATAGAGTTGTTCTAAAGAGGACCAGAGTGTATAGCAGAAGAAAGGTCGACACGCCTAATGTGGGTTCTGACGTTGCTGAAATTGGAGGGTCCAAGGTTCAGACCGAGGTTTTAGGGTCAAATGAGGCTAAGGATTGTGCTGTAATGGAGAATCGTGGGAAGATGAATATTGGTTTGAAAGAGGTTACAGAGGACGGGGCAGGCTCTGACCAAAGTGCTTGTGCAATGGTTACGGAGACTTTGAGGATTTTTAACAAACATTACCTGCATTTCGTCCAGGTTAGTTCGCTCATGAAGATGTCACACTCACGGCATGGCCACCAATCCCCTGGCCCATTCTATCGTTTGAATATTATAAATATATAAGATATTGACGTGTAGTCGTATTTTTAGTGCGTTTTATCATATTAGGATTTGCTGCAATTGTCCTTAAATCTTCACTTATGAATGGGAAATTGCTCGCAATTAACCTACATTTCTATTTTTTTGCAACTGGTCGACTCTATTTTCATATGGCTCTTGATTACTCTATTTCAACTTGGTTCAAATGTTTTTGCTTTGCTCATTTATTGAATTTTCATTTTATGGTTTTCTTAGTTTAATATCTTTATGATAATGGTAGGAATATTTAATTATAAATTGAAGATTGTGAAGAATCATTTACATAAGCCAATGGGTCATCAATGGAATACTGATAGCTTGGTTTACTTGGAGAAAGACATTCTCAATGATGATAATGACGTAATAATGTAACCCTTTCAAAATATGAAAACCAATCAGAGTAAATTATAGATGGTCGTAATGATTCTCACTTTTGTTATAGAAGATTGCAATTATTCACTTTTTGTTGTTGTTCTTTTTTCGTTGTATACACCATGTATATTGGCTTTTGATTTTTTTTTCTTTTTTGTTTTTAACAAATCACTAAGTATCATATACACTGTTATGCATGTAGATACATCATTTTAGTTTTATCGTTTGGAGAAAAATAAAACAAAACTTTTAATTAAAGGGCCCACCCAAAAATAAATTGCTAGCTCCACCATTGCTCATAGTGGTGCACACTAATTGTATGTTGCGCATCTATTCTCCTTATTCTTATTTTGCATCAGTCATTGCATTCTTTTTCCTTTTCTTTTTGGAAGAAGGTGCATGCATTGTATACACACTCATTTTCAAGCCACTGAGCCCTTCACAAACATGCATGTAGATAGCATAGACATGCGCTTATTTGTATGAAGAGAATTTAGAGGATGGTCCTTTATGTTTTGTTCAAATTTGTGCATATTTAGCAGATTAATGTTTGATGTTTGTTTTTTTGTATGTGGTCTGGAAGTGGAGAAGTGAAATTACTGTTAAACTTCTGGTTGCTACGTTTGCACCATGTTTCGGTTGTCCTTAACAAACTGTTGGTGTTTTAAGTGAAATTCTGCAATTCTATCTACTTCATATTCTCGATTTCATATATTTTGTGAGTGTCTACACTTGGTTGATCTTATGAGGTTTAATGCACTGACAATCAAAGCGTTGCTTCAATAATCGTACAATGGAAAGGATATAGCATTGGAGCTTTATGGGTACTATAACCAACAGGTGGAGAAAAAAGGTTTTGCTGCTGGAAGGCCATTGGAACTGATTTGATTTATTTGGTGATTGATGTGTCATTGAATTAATGTGCATCGGGTTTCATGTTATTGTAGTTGGACCAATGATATACTGCTTGTTAGTATGCGTAACTTCTATGTCCTTGATACACTGAAGGTTAAATTAAGTTTAACATCATTGACGCATTAGAGGTGGAGTTCATGCATTTGCAATTATGGAAACTCAAGTATATCTTGTAGAGGCCATATTTAGAGACCAATGTGATATGGGTTTGCTTGCACTGGCACTTGTCAAGGTTGTACTAAGAAATCTAATGCTGTTGGGTTTAAGTTAAATGAATTAGATTTTTGCTTAGTTAAATAAAGTAATAGAAGACTTAGGGTATATGTGTATGTTTATTCTTATAGATACTAGATATGATGTTAAACTTCCAAAAAGAAATTGGCTTAAGCATTTGGGATATTGTTTAGATGGGCTTGAGTACTAAAAATAAAATAAAAAGGATTGAAGATGTTGTGTACCTTAAAATTCTTGTTGGATGTAGCTTTTGAATGCTATGAAAGCACTGGTCAGTAATTTAATTAAAGGATCTTTTTAAAAGAATTGTAAAGCTATCATGTTTCATATTTTCAGTTTGGATACTTTTATCATTGTTCGTCTGTTAAATTGGTGGAGACTATGTTGGAAGGATCATTGTTAAAACAAGACATGATAGGACAAGAAATGGATGCTTATGAGAAGTTTCAGGAGAATGAGTTGATGATCAAAGTAATATATGTTGGCCTTGTCACGTGCAGCTATAAGAAGCAATTTTAGTGGTTCAATGGGCGAATACATGGCCATGTTGTGTAGAGTGTTGTTTTCGGAAGGTTACAGTTGATGATGATCGATTACATTTAGTACATCTCTTTCCTTAAGTTGGAACATTCTTTGTTTTTTGTTGAAGTGTCCAACTTAAAATTTACTGGCAATGACCGGAGATACTCAAAAGTGCCATGTATTTATTTGGAAAGCATTATTATATCGATGAGGGACCAAGGATCAAAATTTTGTTTTGACGCATTGTTTCATTTACTAAGAAACGAAAATATTTTGGAAATGTTCCAGAAATAGATTGGACATGAATAGAAAATTTGAAAATTTATGTCCAAAACATTCTGAAACATTGATGCAAATATACCGAAATATCTTGAAATATTTCAAAACATTTCGAGACAGGGGTGAAAACATACTGAAACATGTTGAAACACCTCAAAACATTTTGAAATATCTTGAAACATTGGAATGTGGATTCTATCATTGATTCATTTCGGTCTACTTGGAAACGGAAACGTTTTAGATATTTCGAAATAAAATTTTGATCCTTGTGTGGGACAAGCTCTAACACTCTCTTTCGTGTGCAATCCTCACATGCATGTGGAGAGGTAGATAGAAGGACATTAACATAAAATCGTTTTTATGAGAAGTGGAGTAATTTTCTTTTTAATCAATATAATGTTGTTTCTTATCGAAAAACATATTGTGATTTGTATTTTTGCTTTGATAGTTTATATTTTCTAATAGTTTTACCGAGAAACATTGGCGTTGGTTCTATGGAGATGCAAAGCTCTATTCTGTTAGTGTTCCTAACTAATTGCTTCTTCCTCAGAATGAAGTGTAATAAGTTCATTGTTAGCAGTCGAATTGGACTTCAAAGTTTATTTTGGGTAAGTAATTGGACTTCAAGGATGGCTCTATAGAAAATGGGTGTTTTTTTGGACGAAAGGTGTGTAGAAAGGTGTCACTTTCGCTTAATTCTTTGGAGCTGGGTACAAATTGTTTTAGTAAATTATGCTTTGGAAAGCTACTTCTCCCATATGCATTTTCTTACTAATTTTTTAAATGAAAAGAGTGGCATTTCTCATATTACTGCGATACTAGTGAAGGTGCTATTAGTTTTAAGTCAGTTAAGCAATGTTCCAAAAAAATTCCTGCAAGTGTGCGTGCATGCATGCATTATATTTTGTATGAAATACTAGTTGATTCTAGGTTAATGAACTGGGCAACCTAGTCAATTTTAGTAGGCTATAGTGTATCAAATCCCTTAGATTTGTCCAAATTAATTTCTCATGTTCTTAGGGCATGATGTCCTGTAAAGGCAGGTCTTTTCAAAAGTTTGATAATTTGCTGCATGAAGCTGACTGTTTTTTTTTGGTTTTTCTCTGTATCTTTGTTTTCCTTTTCGAAACAGAATAGAGTAAGTATTGTCTTGTAGCTTATATTATCAGATCGTGTAGTATTTGATTTTATGTAGTTTTCTGTAGCTCCTATACTATGTCCACTGAAAGATCATTCTTACGATTCATCTTTATAATTGCATTTGTGTGAAGTGGAAGTCAACAGAAATAATCATTTGTTTGATCTTGTTGGAGTTGAAACAATGCCTTATTATATCTTAATTTAATTTGAATGGCTTGTTTATGTCTTGCGTAGGTCATATCATAAGGCTACATTCTTGTTTAGAACCAGTTTTATTTCCTCATTTCAATTGTTGCTAACACAACTTTCCTGAAATTCTTTTTACTTTCAATTTTGATGTTCTGTTTATTCAAACATCCATATTCCCATCTAGATTTTTTTTACATTCATAGGTTGAACATATATTTTTACAACTCATTGAAATTATGCCACCTAGAAAGCATGGCTGGAACTGTTGCTGCCTTGCAAATAGCTATAGATTGACATGCACGTGTTGAAATGCACTGTAATATTATTTTTTATCGAGCTGAAGTTTCAGTGGAATTTTGTTGTTTCTTTTCTTTTCCTTTTTGTGTATTCAAGCCGGAAGGTCCTGTGCTTGAATCTTTTTTCGATAAGCTGGGCTTGAATCTCATCACATCCTCTCCCCTAATGATAAATAATTTGTTCGGATGGATGGCCCATTAAAGAGAAGTGACATTTGAGAGGATGGGTCGATATATGTTGTCAAACCTCCACTGTGTCAGGTTAAGATTGTAGAGGAGTTAGTTGTTAATTGAATGGTCAACATAACTGAAATAGATTTTGTTATTATCTATATTATTTCCAGAATTATCTCTTGTATTTTGCGGCGGTAGTTCTCAACTAAGGAAGCAAATAATATATTGATTTTTTGATAGTTCCTTTTCCTTAGCTTTTCTTGGACTCCATTGATGTAGAAACTTGTGCAGAGAGGGGAAACAGCTGAAGGTGTTGCTAAACGGGATTCCAGGAGACCTGATCTGAAGGCAATAACCAAGGCAAGTCGCTCTTTGATGGGCTAACTGTACCACTGGTAGTATTCTATTTGCACTTCCACCTCCCATCTCTAGAGTTCTGGCTTATTATAATGTTTCACTTTCCCCCCTCTATTTACCACTCTGTTGTTCCAGTTCTTGGTCCTAAGCTTGTGGTGTATTCTTCTGAAATCTGCCTCATCTAGGTTTTAATTATTTTGCTTTATGGTCGATAGGGTTTATCTAACATGAATGGAGTGTAATGACTTGTTTTGGAAGCTTAAGTTGAGGTTTGTGATAATCACTGTGATGGGCCATCTTACTCACTCTGTGTGATACTTCCTTCACCGTCATGGGTTGTGTCGTGTTATATTCGTGTGCCTTAACTAACAACCTCAATATAATGCTTTATTAGTTGTTCGACAGTCATATACTTGTGTGTAAAATTAATTTCGATTAAGTTAATTGGATAAACCAGAAAGCTGGAATTGCTATATATTGTATTCTTTTCTTGGTATGATTATGTGACTCGTAGAAGTATTTCTCTTCTTCATCATAGCTAGATGAAGTTGTCCATTCCATGTTCTTAGGGTACAATGCTGATTAAGTTCAATAACTGTTATTGTCTTTTTAATAAGCTAAAAACTGGCAGATGATGGAGACAAATGCCATATTATACCCTGAAAAAAGATTTGGCTCCATTCCAGGTGGGTAGGTTTCAGTTTTAATCCATTAGAGCACTATTTAACTTAGCTACATCTTTAAAGTTGAATTATATGAATATAGAGATGAAGACATGCTATACTTCCAAGAAATAATTTCTAGGGAATATTGAACTTGCATTTGTCATAGCAGGGATTGATGTTGGGCATCAGTTTTTTTCACGGGCCGAGATGGTTGCTGTAGGTTTCCATAGCCACTGGCTGAATGGAATTGATTATATTGGGTCATCTGGGACTACTGCCAGCAAAGGGGCAAAGTATCGACCGGTAATGAGTCTAAGCTATTTTTCATGTATTTTTCTGAGGCTATGGATTTTTTGATGGGGAACTCTGTATGTATTGGCTTTGTATTTATTTGAGTGCATGTAGTTTGTTACTGATTTCTTTTCTCTCCGTTCTCATGTAATGAGTATACTTGAACTTGAGTTTCGAAACTTCAATAGTGTAAAAGATTATGGACTTTTAAGTTTGATTTTCTTCTTCAACTTTGATCTTCCTTTGAGTTCATCTATTAACGCGATATCATTGTGAGTTTTGTTTGTTGAAAGGTTTGAGAAGAGATTTGTTGCAGGGGAGGATACATGGTTTTTCTACTTACCCCTAATATTTTATAAGTCCTATTTTCTCATGGTAGCTAGTTGAATTGAGAATGTTACGTTACAATGTTATCAGAACCGGACCGGTCATCGAACCGGTAAGGGGACCTGATCAATGGTTCACTGGTTCACCCGTCGGGTCAACTGGTCGGACCGGTCATATAATAAAAAAATAAAAATATATATATAATAATTATAAAACATAATAATTTAGCCAAAAAATATAAAATGTGTCTAAACTAAAAAAATATGATATTGATAAAATACCATACTTCAAAACTGATAAAGCAAAAAATATCAAAAAATTATACCCAAATCACCAATATAAAATTTTGCTAGCTAGGAAAAAAAAACCACAACATGTACGAAATCTAAAAACATATTATATGACTCAAACTCTCAAAGCACATCAAATTAGAACCACATTAAAAATAAAACCTCAAAGCACATCAAAAGTAAAAATCAGAGTCACAATAAAGTGATAAATACTATTCATATTATACTAATTTTCCCCATGTAATCAACCATCTGGTGGTTGGCGTAAGCCATGAATGAAATGGAAGAGTGGAGCTCCTTTTCGGTGATCCGGAATGCTGAAGACAAGAGAGAGCTAACCATCGGATGCCTGAGAGCAAGAACACACACACCCCGATACAACTACGAGGAGAAGGGAGGGGTTGAGTGGGTGGTCTGTTGCCGTATATGTGAGAGAGGAGGAGATCTGATCGATTTAGATTTTAGGGCAAATTAGCTCAAAATGGGGCTTTTATACTAGTAATCATTAAACCGTTGGTTTTGGTAAAACCGATTTGATGATTTCTTTAAAAAACCAGACGGTTTTCCGGTTCAACAACGGTTTAAGTCTTTAAACAGTCCAATAGCCTACCCGGACTGGCCAAGGGTCCGGTTCACTGGTTTACTGGTTGAACCGCCCGGTCCGGTCCAGTTTTGATAATAGTGTTACGTTATGTTATTTCTAAAATAAGGGTATTTTAGTACTTTGTATGTGTGTGTGTGTACGTATATATATATATATATATATATAAAAGGTGTAGTTGTGTAACCTAACACATTACCCTATTTTGATAATATTTTTCTCTTTTTCCTATTCTCCCTCTCAAAACCCTAACGACTTTAACTTGGTATCAGAGCAATGATCCAAATCGAAGGGATTAACTAAAAAGCTTGGGGTGCCACTAGGGCTGATCTACAATGCCCATGAGGATTTGTGGCTTTTTTGACCCCAATAGTGACTGTCTTCACTATTCTGCGACTTACTCCAATTTCTAATATTGCGCAATAACCAAATTTGACCTCATTTCCTTCTAATTGTTACACAGAAAATATTTGGCAGCTGTTGGAGGAATTTTCTAGTTATGGTGAAATTTTTTAGACAGTGATTTTGATGTTCGCTGCAATTTTGTGGTGATTCTATTCTGTGAAGATGATGGAAGCTAATGTGACCTCTACTAATACAAGAGGAAATACCAGAGGAACTGGGTCGAGCAGTTTAGGGGTTATTGCAAACAACATGTAACGTCCCGATTTTTTTTTTTTTTCTTTTCGGAGACGTTAATTGATATAAAAACACCCAAATAAAAAAAATAACAGAGCGCTAATTGTCCCAATGAAATTTCATTTATCAAAATTATATCCCAATACAAAGAAATATGTCATCATAAATAAATCTCCCAATACGAATAAAACATCAATTATGTCGACATCTTCTCGTCTTTAATACTCTGATTACCTCGTTTCGATCTTTTTTCTAAAATCAACCTGAAAATATTAAATAAAGCGGGGAAGTATACAATATAACGAGGAAAAATATGTTCAAGGACATTAAATACCAAATAATCGAGTATCACAAAGTATCTCAATTAACAGATACAAATATCATATTTGCATATCACACGTCATGCAGAATCTTAACACAGATCTGACACCTCACCAATCATCCCACCTCAACCCGATCTCACGGGTCTCTTGGCTGGCGATGCATGGGCTATTGGCTACCACGATCTCGTCTCAATATCCGCAGAACACGATTAATGAGATCAAGAACACGATCAATGAGATCAAAATATTCAACGATATTCAATTGAAATTCTAAAATAACGATAACACAAGTTGGAATACAAATCAGAGGATAATCAAAGAAATACTCTTTGCAAAGAGATTTAAGTAGAGCATATTGCATACCACCTCGTACCTCAAAATCATTATTTGAATTTGATAACTCAGTTTTCTGTTTCATTCTTCTTACTTTCGGGTAGCCCTCTGCTTCCCATTTTCCTCTTCTTTGTTTCAGCCAGACAACTCCCTCTCTTTGTCTATCGGTTTATCTTTCAAGACCTCCTCCACTTTCTTTTATTTTTGGCTATCTTTATATGCTATGAAGGTGGGACGTCTTCTGCCAAATTAATTGACAAATGTTGAAAAAATCTTTCCCAAATTTTTTTTTACAATGTATTCAATGCTAACTGCAATTCCTTTACTTCATACATTTCTTTATTCTTTCTCTCTCTTTCTTTTTCTTTACCTTGTCTTGTCCTTTTTTTTTTCAAAGTCTTCACGTGGGTGAAGACCAAAGCATCATAAGAGTTAAAATATTTATACTTTGCTCCCCTTTATTTCACTTATTATATATATCAACAACAAAACTTAAATATTCCTTATACTTTCACATCAAAACTCCTAATATTTTATACTTAAACTATTTCCAAAAATTTGGGATCTCACAATCTACCCTCCTTAAAAGAATTTCGTCCCCGAAATTCCTTAAGTTATTATTATTATTTTTTTCTACATCCTTCACGAGTTAAATATATATGTAATATGTTTACAAATAAGGGACCTTCATGTAATTATCCAAAAGCTGGAAGCAAATTAGTTCACCAAGAATCCCAAAATTTGTTGGAGTGCAAAGTGTAACACGAGAAAGAAAAATAATATAAAGTGTTTATTGTTCAAAAGAAAGGGGTGTTATTGAATTTTTTTTTCAATAAAGGTGTAATTACACTAACTTTCTCTCAATTCACTAAACCGAAAGTCTCTGCTATAGTACCACACCAATTCCACTATCCTTTCATCTTTTCCAAGCGTTCAGATTTTCTAGTTGTAAGTTCACTTCCCACAAATCCCATAGAAGATCTGAAGCCTAAGCTCTGATACCATTATTTGGTATTTAATATCCTTGAGCATATTTTTTCTCGTCATATTGTGTGCTTAAACTACTTCTAAAAATTTGGGATCTCACACAACACCTCTCCCCAATTTAGTCCATAAAAGCTAGATAGGAGCAATTATCTGGCATGGTCACAAGTCTGTTTGTTGTCGATCCAAGCTATATCTTTGGATGGATATTTGAATGGCGAGGCTAAGAAGCCTAGTGAACTTGTTTCTCCATTAAAGCAGTGGACATCTGACAATGTGTTAGTCATGTCTTGGTTGTTCAATTCAATGCAACCCTCTATTAGTCGTGATTTTCTGTTACTTGATATAGCCCTAAGAAGCACGGACACGGACACGACACGGACATGCTGACACGAAATTTTTCTAAAAAGTAGGACATTGACACGTTAGCGATACGTTAAATAATATATATATAAAATCATGTGATAAAATAAAAATATTATCATAATAATCTTTTAATTCATCATTTCTCTAATTCTAAAAATTCACATCATGATATCACTGCATAAAAAGTACAATATAAGATATACTGATACACATTCAACATTAACATCCATGATTCAATAATCAATGACTTCTACAACTTTTACTTTCAAAAATATTCCATTTCGTAATACTAATTTTTCATCAAATTCCAAGAGCTCCAATTTTGTAATCCCATTTTTTCTCATATTACTGTCGTATTAAAAGACTATTCCATTTGTATATTAGTTTGTACTCGTATCTAAAATTATGTTAAATTCATGTCCTATGTTCAATGTAATGATTATAACTTCTTTTATATTAAGATTGTGACTTATATCCCTTTAAAATTATAAAAATAACTCTTAATTATAAAATTATTGGAAAAGTTCTCAAAAAATTGAAAACAAATCTCAAAACGTATCCCCCAGCTTGTCCCAACGTGTCGGTTGCGTGTCCTAAAAAAAATTTAACAATAAAAAAATCGGACACTCATTTTAACGTGTCCGACACCGACACTTTGCCTAAAATGAAGTGTTCGTGCTTCCGAGATACAACCCATAGAATTCGGACTACTGTGAGTCCCATATTCCCAAAGGGGCAACAATCCTAAGGCATATGACCTCTAAAAGAAAGTTCAAGAGACTAACTAGAGACATAAGACGTTTGCAGTGTAGTATACGGAGTTGACTACCTTATAGTATAAGCTTGATTAGTATCAGAGGTTCCAGGAAAATTGTACTTATAAGGCTATAAAATTTCAGCAGACGATGAAAAAAGAACGGGTGTATGACTTTCTTGTTGGTTTTAATATGGAGTATGATCAGATTGGGATTCAGATTTTGGGTCTTAGTCCATTTTTCACTTTATGAAACACCTATGCTCATGTTCAGCAGGAGGAGAGCCGGAGGACTGCCATGATTTATGTTCCTACTCAGGAACAGTCTGCATTGGTTGTTATTCGTCAGCATAACTTGAGTATAGTCTTGCCCAAGTCTACTGAGACAAGTAGCATTATTGCTAAGGATACCTTAAAGTGTGACTATTGTGGGAAGACTAGACATACTAGGGAGTTTTATTAGAAGTTGACAGAACGTCCTTCAAGTTGCTAAGGTGGTTGTCGTGGTGGCGGCCTTGGAGGGGGTAATATGCAATCCCATGTACACATGACTAACTCTTCGAGACTTCATTTCAGTCTGCTCCTTCTAATGTCTCTCAAGATGAGATGCAGACCCTTAGGCGTTTGATGACTCGATTTGATGTTTGCTCTACTACAACTCTTAATCATGTCTCTTCTTCTAACTTTATTCATACAGGTATATCTGCTCGTGTGTTTACTGTTGTATTCTTAATAACACTCGCTTTTAATTTGAGCTAATAACAAACGAATCAATGATTTGGAAGTTAGCTTGCTCTTCACCAAGAAGATCAGATGTAATCTGGATCGTGGGTCATTTTGGTAGGTGATACGGGTGCGGGTACGCAGTATGATGAGGGTAGACTTAGCTGGTACGGTATTTTGGGTCGTAATTCGTTTTAGAACTCTTATTTAGATCGTTTTTATTACTATACAAAATTATATATCATAAAACATCTATAAACACTAAGTCAGTTACTATTTATCTTATATTTGTGCTAGATTTCTATTATCTAAAATAATATATAATTATATTTCTATATAGACGTAGTTAATTAATATATATTTTATATTTGTGTTACGTGTACAATTCGAGATCATACATTTTGGTGATCTAGATCGTGAACCCACTCAGTTTGGGATCGATGTATCCAAATCGTGGATCGACAGGGATTTAGTGAATTCTGGTAACACTGATTCTTATACACTATTTGGATAATAAATTTTGGAGCCATGGACCACATGACAAGCTCTTATATTATTTTTTCTTCATACTCTATATGTTCTGATAGGGATGAAGTTAAAGTGGTAGATGGATTTTTATCCTCCATTTCTGGGAAAGGTTCAATTAATTGCTCATCCACCTTATCTTTTTCCTCTATTCTCTATGGTCCAAATCTCTCCATTAGTTTATTACCTGTTAGTCGTATTACAAAATCCTTCATTTATCTAGTAACCTTTTTTCTTACTCATTGTATCTTTCAAGAACTGAAATCGGGAAAAACGATTGGTATTGGTAGAGCACATGGTGGCTGCATCTTCCGGATGTTGAAATTTTTCCTCAATCTAATTGTTACATTAGTGGCATAAAAGTTTGGGACATCCCTTATTTGGTGTCTTAGAGCGAACATCTTTTTCCTAATCTAGTGAAACAGTGTAGAAGGATTTTTTTGTTTGTGATGCTTGTGAATTTGCCTAGCATAAACATTCATCTTATCCAAGTACTAATAATAAAAGCACTGCTATTTTTGTCATTATTCATTCTAATGTGTGGGGTCATGGTTATCGTCGGTTTGTCACATTTATCGATTATTATTCTCGTCGTACTTGAGTTTACCTACCACGCATTAAAAGTGAAGTTTCTCATGCTTTAGATTTTTTCATAAAATGGTGAGTACTAAGTCTGATACTAAAACCAAAATTCTTCAAAGAGACAGTGGAACTGAGTATATTGATGGAGAATTTCGTTCTTACCTCAATGAGAATGACATTTTGTATCAGACTACTTGTGTGAGTACCCCAGAATAAAATGGTGTTGCCGAGCGAAAAAATCGCCATCTTCTTGAGGTTAATCGTTCACTGTTTTTTACTAGGAATGTTTCTTAGTCATTTTAGGGGGAGACCGTTCTTAGTGCAACTTATCTTATTAATTGCCTACCTTCGAGTGTCCTTCAATTTTGTCACCCATTGAGTGTATTTTTGGTCTTCATCCATTCCTTTTATTTCTTTCCTTCTTTTTAAAGTTTTTGGTTGTATTTGTTTTGTCCATGACTACAGACGCTTCAGGGAAACTTGATCCTAGGGCTTTGCAATGTATCTTTGTTGGTAATTCTGCCACATAAAAGAGATATAAATGCTATCATCCATAGTCTTAGAAAATGTATGTTAACATAAGATGTTACTTTTTGTGAATCTGAGTAATTCGTCTCTATTCCCCAACCATCTCTTTAAGGGGAGAATACCACTCTACAGGAATAGATGTTTTGTCACGATTTTCTTCTTCAAATGCTTGTTCAGTGGAAGTTGTTAGTTTTTTTTTTTTTTTTTTTTGGGGGGGGGGGTGGAGATTAACATCTTATGGAGAAAAAAAGTGATATCAATGGTTCACATGTCATTCACCTTGACAAGGATAATATGAAGACTTATTCTTGATGTCAAAAAATACAGATTACCCATGTGCCACCAAATCAATTGAATTCCTCAATTCCAGTTCCGTCCTCCATTGGTTTTTCAGGTAATGAACCTCCAGGTGTTACTCCCACAATGAATAATCCAGTTGTTGAAGACTCTGAGTTATCACTTATCGTACTTTTGTTTGCTCCTTGTTTTTTGTGTCTATTTCTTAGGTTTGAAAAGAGGCTCTCACTGATCCCAAGTAGAGAGAAGCTATAGTAGAGGAAATAAAAGCCTTGAAAAAGAATGACACATGAGAGTTCATTCCTATTCCTCCTAGAGCAAGGGTAGTAGGGTGTGCAAATGGTTGTTCATTGTCAAATAACAAGCTGATGGAATGGTCAAGAGGTACAAAGCCAGGCTGGTTGCTAAGAGATTTACTCAGACATATGATATTGAAAATCAAGAGACTTTTGATGCTGTAACAAAGATGAATTCCATACGTGCTCATTGATTATCAAGAGACTTTTACTCCTGTAACAAAGATGAATTTCATACGTATTCTTATCTTTTGTGCAACTAATTTGGGGTGGAGTTTGTTGCTGGTTGACGGGAAGAATGCCTTTCTTCATGAGAATTTGGAGGAGGAGGTATACATGGAGATTCCTCTAAGGTTTTCATCTTAGATAACTGAAAGGAAAGGGTGTAAGCTAAAAAACTCTCTTTATGGGTTAAAGTAATTTCCCAGAGCTTAGTTTGATAGGTCCTTTAAAGCTATGCTAAAATTTGGATTTAAACAGAGTTATGCCGATCATACCATGTTGATCAGATTATAGTCTTCATTGTATATGTGGATGACATAGTGATAACTAAAAATGATGAGCATGGAGTTACCAAATTGAAAACTCAGTTGGTTAAGGAGTTAGAAATCAAAGACTTGGGTTCACTGAGGTATTTCTTTGGGATTGAGGTTGTCAGATTAGATAAAGACATTTTTATCTCCCAGAAAAGTGTGTTATTGACCTTCTTCTTAAAGAGACGGAGATGTTGGGATGCAGACCTATAGATTTTTCTATTGAAGTCAACCATCAACTGAGTGGTAGTGTTGGTGAGGTAGTAGAAAAGGAGATATACCAGAGGCTGGTGGGGAGATTAATACATCTCTCACATACTCAGATATTGCTTATGCAGTGGGTGTTGTTAGTCAAGTCATGCATGATCATCAAACTCCTCATCTTGAAGCGGTTGATCTCATATTGAGGTATCTCATGTCAACTTTAGGAAAAGAGAACTTGTCCTCCAATAATGGTCACTTAAATTTGAAGGCATTTAATGATGCAGCCTGGACAGGTGCAATGAATGATAGTTGATCTACTTCTGGTTATTGCATCTTGATAGAGGAAATCTTGTCACACAGTGAATCAAGACTAGTACAGTGGTTGAATATAGAGCAATGAACAATGGAGTCTGTGAGCTTATGTGGCTCCAAACATTAACGGAAGAGTTGAGAATTTATGATGATGGATCTATGAGACTATATTGTGATAATGCTCCTATTAACCTAGGAAGCACGGATACTCCTCCGAAGGTCGACGTGGCGGTGTCCGACACGTGTCCGACACGGATACGCATTGGACACGGCCGGACACATGTCCGACACTTCCACAAGTGTCTTGAAGAGTGATCAAGCTGGTTTTGTGGACGGATACGGGGTGATACGGGAGGGATATGGCTACAGATCTTTATTGAAACCCAAAAAAAAAAAAAAAAAAAAAAAAGAAGGGTAGAAGACGTTACAGACCTGAGATCAGCCACAAATGTCATCTTCCTCTACTTATACGACTCGCCACAGACCTGAGATCAAACACGGGTACTTTGAGATTCTTCTTCCTGATGCTTCTAAAGGTTTGATGCCATCAGATCTCTCATAGATCGACTTGGTGTGATCGGCTTGCCCTAAATGCTCACAACATCGTTCTCTCTTTCTCTGATTGGTGTGATCAGCTTGCTCTAGATGCTCGCATCATCGTTTTATCTTCTCTCTCTCACAGTCTCTTTGTTATGATGGTGTGGTGTCCCCCGAACAATTAGACTTCTTATTAGTCTAGCCCACAACCAATTACGTTTTGCCCCCCACCTCACTGCTCATAACATTTAGTCCACTTATTAAATTTAATATTACTCATTTGTCCAGTTATAAAATATTAATTAATTCCACAATTTTATTATTAATGTTATTATATATATAAAAAAATATTATATTATTTTAATTAGTCTTATTCTCGCCGTACCCGTGTCCATATTGTATCGGATACGACACCCGTGTCCGTATTCGTGGTTCCTAGCTATTAACATTGCTCATAATCCACAGTTTAACATGACAGAACTAAGCATGTTGAAATTGATCGGCACTTCATTATAGGGAAGCTAAATAAGGGCTTGATTTGCATGCCTTTTGTGAACTTAGAGAATCAATTAGCCAATGTTTTAAGGTTTTTCATCTCAATCTATGCACCATCTCGAGGGGGAGTGTTACGTTATGTATTATTTCTAGAGTAAGGGTATCTTATTCCTTTGTGTATATATATATATATATGTAAACAGGGTGTAGCTATGTAACCTAACACACTACTCAATTCTGATAATATTCTTTCTTTCTCTTATTCTTCTCTCTCTCTCTCCCTCTCAAAAAACTCTAACGGCTTCACAACTTAACTGAGAAGCTCTAAGAGATTTTGTGAGATATTTGGCTGTAAAATTTCAAGTTCACGTGGTTGATTGAGGATTGTTTTGCCTTCACATGTGTAGAGAAGTTTGTATGGATTATTTATGGAGTAGAGAAATGGTTGGATTTTGAGAGATGTTGGAAGGTTTTTTGGGGGTGGGGCTGTGGAAGGTGATTAGAGGATGGCCCTTTTAGAAGTTCTCTACATATGTGGGCTATTGCGCATGGAATGATCAAAGGGTGTGCTTTTCGTCCAATGTATGATGTTCCTATGCCTTTTGATAACAAGGCATCCACAGCACATTATGATAGACTTGCAAAGAGGAAGGTGATTTAGAAACTTGATCCATGTGGGATAAACATGATTGGGAGTTAGAGTCAATGGATCCATTTTGGGATGTTGTATGGTGATCCCATTTGGTGGGTGGGTGCTATACTTTGCGGTGGAAGGGTAGCAAACAGTAGTGGCAAGTTTGGAGTGAGATTCTTTTATGTGGTGATGATGTGCCTAGGTTCCCACTGAAAAGCATTTGGAGTGTTAAAATGTGCCCTCATAACTTTTTTCATTTAGACACTAATTTTCAAGTGATATTGGCCTCAAGATTGAAGGGAAAGGAGGGGCTTCCGAGTCGGAATTATTTGTGTGCAGAAGTGGGGAAACATTTACCAAATCTTGATTTTTTTTTTCTGCAATAGCTAGAGATTCTTTATTTGTTTACTGTTTTTTTTTTTTTTTTTTGGGGGTGGGGGGTTGGGATATATTTTCTTGGCTGTGTATTGGGTGTTTTCTTTTGAAAAAGGATCCATATTCTTGCAAAGCATGGAGTTTGAAGTTATACTTTTTACATATTGTATTTCTGCCCTTTACTAGTTAAAAGGGAGCCACTGGTTTGGAGTGAGATTCTTTTATGTGGTGATGATGTGCCTAGGTTCCCACTGAAAGGCATTTGGAGTGTTAAAATGTGCCCTCATAACTTTTCTCATTTAGACACTAATTTTCAAGTGATATTGGCCTCAAGATTGAAGGGAAAGGAGGGGCTTCCGAGTCGGAATTATTTGTGTGCAGAAGTGGGGAAACATCTACCAAATCTTGATTTTTTTTTCTGCAATAGCTAGAGATTCTTTATTTGTTTACTGGTTTTTTTTTTTTTGTGTGTGTGTCTTTTTGGGTGTGGGGGGGTTGGGATATATTTTCTTGGCTGTGTATTGGGTGTTTTCTTTTGAAAAAGGATCCATATTCTTGCAAAGCATGGAGTTTGAAGTTATACTCTTTAGATATTGTATTTCTGCCCTTTACTAGTTAAAAGGGGGCCACTGGTTCAGTCATTAGACAACCTTGTGGTTGTGAGTTCAAACATTAGCATAGCTGCTTTGCACACGTAATGCCAATGGTTAGGCCTTCACCGATTTACCCCTCTTAGGCCCCCAACAATGGGGACTAAATTGGGTGTTATAATTGTTTTTATTTCTCATATGCTCTCTTATCCATTGCACTATTTTGTATGTTTTATCGGTGATTCGAGTTCTTGAGTGGAGCCGAGCATTCTTTGGTCTTGTATACTCTGCGTCTGCATGGGTTGCCTCTTTTAGTGCATTTTGCTTGTTTTGTTACAGCTTAGCATAAATACAATGGATGCTTGGGATGCGACTATGAAGAGTGTGCATCAAAAGTCTAATGCATTGATCTGCTGAAAAAACTAATGAATAATTTGCTTCATCTTTCCCTAAATTACAATAAAGTATCCTAGTAGATGAATAAGCAAATGAGTAGTTTTTGGCATTTAGTATTTTACTTGAGCAAATCTGCTACTCGTATGTTATGTCATGCTCATGCATACTTGAAAGTTCTGTATTTTAATTGTAGCAAGCTTCTTTTTGTTTTTTTGTTTGCACGTTGTACCGCTATATTTGTTGCATCATCAATGTGGCATTGTCGCTGTTTATTGTAAATCAGAAACTGAGTTATACAAGGGAGTTCTTTTTTTGAGGGTTAATCTCCTTGTCAATTTCTTTTCTATATCTTAACTCAAACATCTTATCTTGTTGCATTAATGAAAAATAAATGTAAGTTTTATTTTTTCTTTCTTTTGTCCCCTTGTCCTGGATCGTCGCAGGAATATGCTTGCTACACATTTCCCCTTGCAACATCAATTATTTTATCAGGGCAGTACGAGGATGATCTGGATAATTGTGAGGATATTGTTTATACCGGTCAGGGTGGAAATAATTTACGTGGTAATAAGCGTCAAATACAGGATCAAGTGATGAAACGTGGTAATTTGGGACTGAAAGTATGTATATATTTTATTTCTTTCGACTATTTCCTTCATGTTGTTTCCATATTGTGCTGCAACATTATGAGATTGTCCTACATGTTCATGGTATTTCTTATTTGCTGAACGGGGATAGGCTGCTTGTTGCCCATGTGACCATGTCTTAACAATTGGTTGAATATTCCTCGTGCCGGACAGTTCGTGACACAAAGCAATAATAGTAAATTGTAGTGGCTCTTTGGTTAGAATCTAAAACCTTGTATGGATTTCGAGTTTCTTCAGTTTCCATTCTAATAAGAGGAGAAGTTGATTTTCTGAGAGAATGAGGTGCAACCTAGGAAGGATATTGGTTGAGTTCACAAATGCAAGCTTGCTGGCCCGACAAATGTTATGGCCTTTAGTGCAACATATGAGTTCACAAACTTATATAGCCAGTTTAAAATTTTGAGTTGAATTTATTGAAACACCCTATTCAAAATGTACTGTATATGAGTAGGGCCGCAAGTGTTCCAGAAGGAACAAGATCTAACAATACCACGCATGCACATGTACAACCCCAACAGACAGAACTACTAAAAGACAAAACCAAAGCCATAACTGGGTGCTAAAAACTAAAAAGGTAACAAAATACCAAATCAATCACATTCAAACTGAGAAACTTTCCCACAACTTCCTGAAGCCCATCTTTTATATTATGCTAATGTATCCATGTCAAAAATAATTGGCGGTGAGTGAAGAGGCCCATAAGATGCATATACTGGTTTAAAGGCTCTGAATACAGATGTGGAACAAGCACTAAAAAGTTCTGCCAGCAAACTTTGGGAGGTTGACCTAATTCTATTTAATCTTTATTTGCGTGGGAGGTTGCAGTGCCTGTATTTTTTTGAGATATACTCGTTCAATTTAACTTTGAGCCTTAAACTCGTATTATCATTCTAATATTTTAATAACTTTTCAAAAGCCAACTCATATAAAGTTTTATCCTAACTTATTGATGACATTTTTATGGAGTCTTCTTTGCCATCTTGCATTCTTGCTGGTTGTTTATGCTCATAAGGTCTGCAACTTTGTATAACCATGATGCCTTGGGGTTCGGAGTCTCTTCTCTATACCTATACATGTTAGGCCAGAGCCTGGTTACACACTATGGAGATTATTTATTTTTATGTTGGGGTTGATTTATGTGTGACAATATTAATGTGGCATTTCAACAGTTTTTATATATAATTACAGAACTGTATGGAGCAATGTGTGCCTGTTAGAGTTGTTCGTGGCCACAAGAGTGCAAATAGTTATGTGGGCAAAGTTTACACATATGATGGCTTGTACAAGGTAACTATCTGGAACATACCTAAGGAGTTTCCTGTTTTTTTTTTCCTCAAAAAAATTCCCGTTATGTCTTATATTTCGTTTGCATTATGATGGCAAACTTATGCTTGTCTTATGTAACATCCTTCAAGATTAATTTCGTTCCCTGACAAGTATCTTTACAACAAGTTGATCCTCTTTACTTTGTTCATTAAAAAGCTTAAAGTGGTTTCCTTACTTTGGGGTTGGACCAAATATCTCATTCCCAATGTCACTGCTGATCTGTCCGGGAAAAAAAAGGGCGTCACTGCTGATCTTAAATCTTATTGGCCAAGCAATGTTATTCCTCCGTTGTTCATTTTCTGCCTCCATGCTTGTTTGTGGATCGGGTAATGACTATCATCTTCACTTTACGATTTGGACCAAATTAGAAATGGTTTTCAGAACTTGGACACGGCTTCTTGTCATGATTTAAACAAACACCATTTGGTGAACCTTACTGCACTGGTGATAATAACTATTAACATCAGGTCTCATGGAAAAAAAGTAACTCTTTGAGTTATTCAATGAAGAAGCAATCGGGTTTTCAATGGATGCAGCCATAACGCAGATTGATCAGTCGTTGGTGTAAAGTGTCTGATGGTTATTGTCATGGAGAATGTTGGTTGGATGATTGAGTCTTCAAATGGAGCAGATTTCAGGTGTTTTCCCCCTCGTCATGTGTAATTTGGAATTTTCTGTCACAAGTTATTATCAGGTCAACACAGAGATTGCATGCCAATGTGTTCTCTTTAGTTGATGTTGACACAAAAGGAATAATGTTGCATTTATTCCCCCCTTCCCCCACACTCGTGTGGGCTTGTGGCAAGCATGTGGATAACAAATCTGTTATGAATTTCTGCACAGTATGTTAAGTGAGAGTTTGGAGAGGCGTAAGATGAGTTGAGGGGCCTATCTTGAGATAGCTCGTTACCACAAAACATGTAGACCAAATGGCTTTGTCCCATCACATTGGAGTGACTGACCGTTTTGGAATCTTGCACTGTCACTGGTTGCATGGATCACTTAACTATCCTGCCCATTTTTTAGGTTCTTGCAGGTCCTTCAATTTATACTGCTTATGCTGGAACCAGTTTTTTATTTCTCCGATAGGCATTTATTACTCTTATGTGGTTTTGATTTGTTTCTTTTTCGTATCTGTGTAATACTGCATTACGGATTTTCTTTGCTGGTTTCTCTATAAAAAGTGGCCTTTTTTTGTGGTTTGCATGCATTTGCTGGTAATATAGAGTCTGTGGTCCATTGATTTTGCAGGTTGTTAATTACTGGGCAGAGAAAGGTGTTTCTGGGTTCACTGTATATAAGTTCCGACTAAAGCGGCTTGAAGGGCAGCCTCTACTGACCACGAACCAGGTTTTCTATCCTTTCATAAAACAATTTCTTTTTTGGGTGCTTTTTCCCCCAAACCAAGCCCATATCCCTGACCCCTTTTAATTAAGGAAATAGACTGCATACCCCTTGGCCTTTAGTAAGCTTGGACCTCTGATATTCTTCCTTAGGTTAAGGCAGCTGGGCTAAGAAGCACATACATGGATACGGACACGAGATACAGATATGACATGATACAGATACACGGACACAATGTTTTTCTAAAAAGTAGGACCATAGTTTTAAAACCCGGCCCGGATGTCAACCCGGCAAAAGGACCGGGTCACTGGTTCAACCGGTAATATAATAAAAAAATTAAAAAATAATTATAAATACTAATAAATAGGCTAAAAATCACAATAATTATAAAATTAACATCACACATGCAAAGTTAAGTAGAAAAAAATCATCAAACATGTATCCAACAAATAGAGAATATTTATTTGAAATTTTCACTTCTAATCTAGTCCACTGTGAACTCAAAACAAATCAGTTGCAGAGAGAGAAAGCAAAGAAATTTGTAATTACAGTCTCACTGTCCGGATAAACAATTCTAACCATGCTTTACCAACTTGAAACGTAGATACAACTCAAGCCACCATCGGCACAAACTGTATTTAAATTAAGAACACAAAATAAACAGATCATGTTAATTTGGTGCAGAAATGTTAATTTGTGTGCAGAAAATTAACAGATCATGTTAATTTGGTGCAGAAAATTTAACAGATCATGTTAAATGAAAATTTAACAGATCATGATATATGTAGCTCTCCATTCCACTCGTTTAATTGTAAAGACAAATAGTTAGGGGTGAACCCAATCAAAGATTCAAAATCTTATAAACTCAGAAACTCCAACTTTACAAAGACAAATACCCTGGGGGTTTTTGTTTGTAAGACACAAAAATCTATCCATGATATTATCAAAAGCACTTTATATATGGCTGATTACAGTCACTGAGAGAGAGAGAGAGAGAGAGAGAGAGAGAGAGAGAGAGAGAGAGAGCTCACCTCGTCACTAGACTGGAGGCTGGAGTGGTGCCTCTTGGAGCTGTGCTCAGTCGCTTGGTGGTCTGGAATCTGGATGGATCGATTAGGGCAGGTCTCGATTTAGGGCAAAAGAGCAAATACCCAAAAAGTGCAAAAAACTCACATTTATATAAAAAGTTTTAAACCGTCCGGTTTTGGTTAACTCACCCGGTTCTCACGGGTTCAACGGTTTAATCCCGGTTTCTATGCACAAACGGTCTTTTATGAGAACCGGTTCACCGGGTTGACCTGCCGGGTCGGAGCCGGGTTTTAAAACTATGAGTAGGACACAGCTATGTCACGGACACGTTGAATAAAATAATTATTTATATTTTTTTATATCAAAGAATTTATTAATTTGGCCTAATCAAGGATCAAAATTTCGTTTCGAAACGTCCAAAACGTTTCCGTTTCCAAGGAGATCAAAACGAAACAGTGATGAAATCGAAATTCTAATACTTCGAGGTGTTCTATAATATTTAGAGGTATTTTATAATGTTTTAATGCATTTGTATAATTGTTTCGGAATGTTTCAAGATATTGCAAGATACTTTGATATATTTCGACTGGTGTTTTGGAAAAATTATTCTTAAATTTTTTAATTTTTTTAATTTTGTTTCCGAAACGAGTCGAAACGTTTTCGAAACACGTCAAAACATTTCCGTTTCTTAGGTGACCGAAACAATACACCGAAATGAAATTTTGATTCTTGGGCCAAATACATATTTTATTTGACATTTGGACTATTGAATGCCCACTCTGGCCCACATACATGTTAATTAAATATAAAATAGGTGCACCAAGCCCAAAAGTGGAGGTCTTAAAAATAAACTGTAGTCAATTAGACTCAACGACAGTCGGAATACTCTTAGTCAAGCTGTCCACATACGGAACAATCTAGATAAGCTAGATAAGGTGAAATCTGGAGGAACCAATCAAGCATCAACATGTGGCGTGTAAAGTGACGTGACAAAATTTATTAACCGCTGGTTTTTTTTGCCAAATAACTCCTCTTTTCCCTTTGTGATTTCTCTCTCTCTTGCGCGCGCACGTGCATCTAGGTTATTGCATAATAAGTTTGCTTCGGATCATCCTACGAATCTCCCGGACAGTTCTGAAATAGATGGGTTATGACCTTCATTTATTATTGTTGGCTACATGTAGTGCATCAAATTCATGGGATTTTGTAGAAAACCAACAACGGTGAAGACTTACGATAGATTACAAGTCGGTGTAAAATTGTGAGAAATGTATCCGGACTCCACTCAACGAGTCCCAAACGTGTCCAAAGTATAAAAAAAGAACAAAATTTTTGGACATGTTTTGGGGCGTGTCCAATAAGTGTCCGGAACGTGTCCGGACATGTCTATATCCCATACGTGTTTGACACTGGTACGTGATCTATTTTAACGTGTTTGTGCTACACAGTTGTTGGGCTAAGGATCTTGTGGTTTCTCTGCAAGGTCAACCTTTTCCTTTTACAAGTGGCATAAGTACTTCTGCAATAGGTCTAGTAAATATTCTTGACAAGGACTATTTATCTTTTTTGGTGAATTGTTAGTTTAGTTTATGTGAGAGTGCCTACAAATCGAGGTTCCTTATGAGGAAGGCTTTGGTTTTGGTTTTGGCTCTGGAGCAATATTGCTTTATTTGACTTTTTGAATTATCTCTTCGGCTCTCCCTTTCTTCCCCTTTCCCCACTTTTTCTCTCTTTCTACCTTTGTTTTCACTCTCTTTCTTTCACCCCTCTGGTCCTACACCAAGTTTATTATGTAAATGCGTTTATGGCTACTAATAACTATTTATTGAAAGCTGAGGAGTCTTTTATTCTATGATGAGAGTAATCATGTTATCAAGTAATCTTATCAAACCCTTAATTCAACATTATTTATCTTTGTATTCTTGAAGTTTCATTGTATAATATTGGATTTTTTTTTTCACTACAGATTTCATTTGTGTGGAGATATTCTTTCATACTTAATTGCTTTTTATACTATCGCTTTTTTTTTTCTATATTTTTTCTTTTATTAAATTTGGGTGTAACTTGGACGGGTGAATCCAAAACTAAACCAAAAAGTAAACACTTGGCCAAGGATGTATAGTACTTGATTTGGGCTTGGATAAAAAAATGCCAACCTGATACGAATTTGGGCAATATTTGAGTTGGGGTGTCAGGTTGACCTCAACCCGACCTTGACCTTTATTGGTTAAATCGAGTTTAACCTGAATTCAACTGGTTATTTAAAATATTAAAATTTAATGGAGATTATGGCATTTTGCCCTTCTCACACTTCTCTCAGACACATCTCTCTTTCTCACTCACTCTTTTGGATGCATTTCTCTCTCATTCCCTTTTACTCTCATTCCCTTCCTTGTCTCTTTCACTCATATGCATCTCTCTATTTCACTCTCCTGGATTCTTCTCTCTTTTATGAGACTCTCCGTCTTGTGATATATAATTTTTAGTGTATGTCATTCACTTGGCTTAAAAATAAGTACTTATAGATCTTGAAGTTATACACCCCTATACACCCCTGGCAACTTATGGCTTTGTCAGCAATGTCTTCTCTTGCATTGGAACATGACTAGGGTGTTAATTGATCCGAGCCTTCCAATGCTCGGTATGCTTAGGCTTGGCTCAATTTTTGAAGGGCTGCTCAAGCTCAGCTTGAGCTTGGATACCGAGCTCCAAATATTGTTCAAGCTCAACTCAGTCCAAGCTCGAGCCAAAAGCAAGCTCTAGAAAAAATCCCAAATCTCAAATCCCCAAATTTCAAATGCACAAATCTCAAGTTCCCAAACACTAATCTTGAGGAAAAAAATCCCCAAAAATCATAGATTTCACATATCTTTCACAAAAAAAACTAAATCTAAACACAAACCTGAGCCTCAAAATTTATGCATCGCAACAAAACTTACGAATTGATCATAGAGGGTAAGAAGACTAGGACAATCTTCAGAAACGACCAAATTTCCAACAAAAATCAATGTACGAAAAACTCAAGAGAGATAATTAATCGAAGACAGACGAAGAGAGAGAATCTAAGAAAACTAAGATCACAGAGGGTAAGAGCTCAGAGAGAATAAGAGTTAAAAGAGGCATTTGTCGGAGAAAAATTGTGAAGCTAGGTCATGAAAATTATAGCTTGTTCTGCGTTCATGGTGAGAGTAAGAGAGAGATTTTGATATTTGGTGGTGCATTGGGAAGAGTGTTTGAATGAGAAGAGATGAATTTGATATTAATTCTTGGTAGTGTCGAGGATATAGACTTAAAGAGTACTTGAGCATTTTGGTAAATGTCTATGACCGAGGGTATTATTTATAATCTTTTGGTTGGAGTCTTTTCTGACAGGTAATAATACATTGTCTTGGTAAAAGTGAAACAGGTATAATACATTAAACTAGGTCGCCAAGGCTCGCGAGTAGTTTGGCTTGGCTTAAATATCAAATGAGCCCAAAAAATTGATTATATTTGGCTCGTTTTATAATATGAGCGAGCTTGACCAAGCCTAAAACAAGTCAAGCCTGAGCAAAAAGACCGGATCAATGGGTTAGCGGTTCAACCATTAGATCAACTTGTCAGACCGGATATACTTTAAGAAATAAAAAATAGTAAAATTAATTATACTAAAAATTATGATTATTATGAAAATTACTATTATCATTCAAAACGTAGAATTACGTGATCAAAATTTTAAAGTTTTGAACTTGAAGAACCTGGCTAATGCATTGGAGCACGATTTTAGATTCCATTGAGGTGATGATAGTAACGGTGATGAGAAGACTCAGTTGGACAAGAAAGGGAGGGAAACAATGTGTTACCGAAGCACTGAGTGTTGGTTTGTTGGTTAGTGTATTTTAAACAATTCCAAATTTATACTAAGCAATTGCACCTACACTGCACTTAAATGATTATGCAGTCAGTTAGTTAAACTAAACAAATCCAAATTCAATCACTTGGGAATTTATAGCACATACACAGAGAGATGAAAAGGATGAAGTGAGAGTGATTTGACAGATGAGGAATTACTTGATGGTGTCTTGTTCCATGCGACGTAATGGTGCTCCCTGTGTGCAGCAACAAGTGAGAGAGAAGAGTGGCTAAGAGTTGATTTGATAGAAGCGACGGTGAGAAGAGGAGATGCAAAGAAGAGGATATCGACAGAGACGGAGATGGTGGAAAGGAGTCTGATCTGATTTTAGGGCTAAAACTTTTGGTTTTTATATTAGGAACCCGTCCAATTTGGCCAGAACCACCTGGTTTATGTGGGTCGAGTAAAAAACCACCAGATAGACAGACGGGTAATAACCGAGTTTTATACTTGGACGGTCCAAATAACAGCCCAGCCCTGCCTAGGCACCGGTTTGCTGGCTGACCTGCTGGGTCGGACCAGGTTTTGTAAACATGCATAGATATTGTTAGAGTTCTTATTTTATATCATTAGTAGTGTAGGGTAATAATGTAGTTACTCATAATACCAGTTTATTATAAATAAGAGAGTGTAGGGCAACATAGTCAATATGGCAGATTATTCCCTTTCTCTTAGTCTCTTTTCCTATACTTCTCCTTTTCTTACAAACCTAATACTGCTTCTGCAATTCTAGGGGTATCAGAGCCATGGATTTGAAATTTGGTTCTAGTTTTTGAATATTATTTAGAAATTTGATCCCTTTTGTTTCTTTCTTTTACTTTTCTCTTTTTTTTCTTTCTTTCTTCTTTTTTCTTCCCAACCGCCCGAGGGCACCCTTATATTAAATAGCTACCATATTTTGGCTTCTTTTTCAACCATTTTTTTTCCTTGCTGGTAGTCGTTGGTTCATGGTCTTACTTGCTGGTATATACTTCAATCCTCGTAGTTGACTTCCCATCCTGCCCAACTGCCTGAGTGCACCCTTATATTAAATATCTACCATATTTTGGCTGCTTTCTCGACCATTTCTTTCCTTACTGGTAGTTGTTGGTTTATAGTTGGACTTGCTGTTATATACTTCAATCCTCATAGGTGTTCGAATATTAGTAATATTTAAGCACATGTTGGATGTCTTTAAACTCTGGCTGGGTTTCTATGATCCACAACCAAACCATCCTTTTTATCGAAGCTTCTATCAATTTTTTTGGCCTCTATAACAGGTTCATTTTGCTCGAGGTCGTATTCCCAACTCCATTTCTGAAGTACGCGGGTACGATGAGAACTGTTTTGTAATTGGAGTTATTAGTTTTTAGTAATTAGTTTAAAGTGTTACCTTAATTTTTTTTTAATTACTGACAAGGTTGGTGTGCGCGGACATTTCTGGAGGCCTAGAGGATATACCCATCCCAGCTACCAATTTGGTTGATGATCCACCTGTTGCACCCTCAGGTAAGTTCAATTATCTGATAGGGTTTGTTCAAAATGTGATTATGGAAGGTTTATTGATTCTTGCTGACTTTGTTGTTACCCATGATTGGGTTGGACAACTGGTCCATGGTTTTTTTTACCACTTTTTCTCCTATTATGAATAAAATTGTTCTTTCTTCTCGGAAAAATTAGTGCTCGCTGAGTTCCCATAATTTTTCTTTCTTGACTCAATGCAATTATGCTGTTTAGGTTTGAGCCATTGTGTTGAAATTCTTAGTGGTCAAATGTCTGCGATTTTTTTTTTAACGGAAGAAGCCCTCTATATTGTCATAGTACGGTTGTGTTGCTGCTCTTTTTGTTTAAAACAGCAGAAATGGGTAAAACATGGTAATGTAAACCTTATTTTCTTTTCTCCTTATCATTAGGATAATAATATCATTGTTTGAATAGGTGTAGAGAGAGCTGAAGATGTTGTACCAGCTAGTGATGTGTGACTTGCATTTACTTGTACTATCTTTGGATCTCCTTAAAATAGGTATTTGAGTCCACACTGAGTTGGATGTTTGAAATATCATATTGCTATCCAATTTGCTGGATTCTTGTTGATATTTTAGCAAAGAACTTATATATATGTTGATGCTTAATGGTGTTGGATACCCATACTTGGAAGTTTTTTTCGAAGTGGCTGATCAGAAGTTCTAAAGAAACATTAACTGGCTGAAAGGTCTGTAGGGAAGGAAATAAAAGGCCCGCCCGCCCGGGGGGGGGGGGGGGGGGGGGGGGGGTTGAGGGCTTAAAATGTATTCCTTAAGAATGGATGGCGTTATTTCTTACCTAAAAAACTTCATGCCCCTGATAGTACTTTCTGCCATGCAGCATCATAAACAAGTTTCTAGTCTGAGTTCCATGAGTGTTTCACATGGATTGGTCCTCTTGCAATGTGTCCATGATTCTTGTTGTCCTTTTAGTGTTATGGAGGGAAATAGTTTGTGTCATAGTTTGGTAGAGCAGTTGAAAAATCTACTCCAGCTAAGGATGCTAGAGTTAGTATTCCTTAGCAACTAACCGGGTGTTGTTCTCCTGTCGGGAGGAGTGGAGCAATTTATAAAGGGAAAGTAATGAAGGTGAGAGTGAGATATATCACCACAGTATCTCTTATGCTACATTTTGAAGGGTAGGAGAGAAGTGAAAAGATAAGAAAACATTTTTCTGTGGCGAGAGAAGGAATAGAGAAGAGGGAAGATGGTGTTCTCTCCTCTGGTTCTATATTTTTTGAGAGAAAAGAAAGGAAAAGAATTTGACAATCCCTTTCCTCGTTTGGGAGTTGACAAGGAAAGAAACACAAAGATTGTTTCTCTTTTGGTGGGATAGGTAAGATAAGAATTCACTTCACGCAAAGGCTATTATTTTGTTTGTAGGAAAGGTAAGATACAAAAGTTTTTTATTTCTTTGTTCATATGAAAGGGAAGTTAGATTTCACTTCTGGTAAAACTTCGGGTCAAATGTGTAATTAGTACTTCTTTTCCCCCCTCCAAATCTTACCTCTTTTGGGAGGAAAGAGAAAATGGTCGATTGGGGCATCAAATCCTTTTACTTTTTTCTCTTTTGTCAACGCTTAATGAAATGATTTGTAATTTCCTTACCTCTTTCTTTTCTCCCAATTTCCTTCCTTTGAACAAAGTGGTGGCAAATTCATAGCCTCCATAACTTAAAACCAGATAGAACGACGTCCGTTAATATTTTTCAGTAGTCTCAGTACTAAAAGCTAGCAACTCTATTATTGTGCGTCACCTTATTTTTCTGTATCATGTATAATTAGGGCTGACTTTTCTTAACACGATCGTCCAACGGGTCGACTCGCCAGACCTGATAGATGGGTTGGCATGAATTCAACTACTCATCGTATGCACTCGGTTAAATACACGAACTCAGCTATACATTATAAACAAGTTGGGCATGGGTTCACGACCTACACGACTTAGAACCTATTGACAACCTAACTTAATGCTCTTGTGCTTAGTTTATGGAGGTTCTTTTCCCTTTCGCTTGCCGTTCGTAAGGAGAATTATTCACTATTAATAACTAATTTTAGGATGGCTTGTCATCAATGTCATGTGGAGGCTCCTGAGATCTGCAGTTTAGCAAGCACTTGCTTGGGATGAAAAAACTATAGCTTCCTGCTTATTCCTCCTGATTTTTCCTATGATTTCTTCTTTCTCTTCTCTTTTCATTTATTTCGCTGGTGGCTTATCTTGGAGATCATAGGCTTATTTGTGTACAATTATATCGTGTTTTGGGTCCAACAACCCTGTAACTTCCTCTTTATTGTACTACCTTTCTTGTTACGATGTTCCTCACTTCAGATGATTCTTTCCCCATTTTACAAGCTCCAAGTTTCATAATTTCCCTGTGGTTGGCCTGTTTCCCTTGCCCCAATATTTGTCTTGTTTTGTGGTGTTTCTTTCATCTATGTTTATCTTTTTTTCCATCTATGGGCTCTCATATGGATTGCTTTTCGAAGATTTGTCATTCTTTCGCCAATTATATGGAAATGCATGTTATTATATAATTTGGGAGGTTACACATTTAGCAATGGTACATCATGCTTGTCTGTGCGATATTTTTCTCAATGTGAATGAAACCTTGGAGTAATTTGTCTAATGTTGTGATTTACAAAGATCAAGTACTTCGAAAATTCTTGCAAACCATGCACAAATATTAGGCATCATCTTTTCAAGGAAAGGACATGGGCTGTGGTCTGCTGCTAATGCCAGGCCCTTTGGAGCATAGAATTGGTAAAGAATTGAAATGAGTGTTTAGCCCGAGTTGTAACTTGAAGATTTTCTTGAGCTTTCATTCCCTTGGCTTTATCGATTGCCAGGTTCTGATAATGGTCATGAGGTAAGTTTGTTTTGTAGTTCTCCTTCTCAAAGGAGATGGAACTTTAATTTTTTCCATGACCTTAATTTTGGAGTTTTCATCCATTATGTGTAACACCCCGACCACATTTCATACCGTTCAGAGTGCTAAATGCCTTTGATTAATCAAGTCCAATTGTCATAAATAAATAGTTTTACAAATTGATTGTTTTAAGTAGAAATTAAATCAATTGACCCAATATTTAATCGTACATCTCAATTAAGTACCAATCTGTCGGTTGTATACTTGTATTTTCTAAAGTTTCACGACCTATTAATCAATTCAATACTTAACTTTTAACGTGCAACTGAGAGGATAATGGAGGGGTGAGCTAGGAAGGCCAAGTAGAATAAATCCTCAATACGACAAGAGTACAAACAATCGAATATCAATTACTTCAAAAGATGACATAAACATCAATTAGGCCATCAACAACTTTGAACTTTCTAGTTTGATTCCGTTGGTTTGGATCTATACCGGATTTGAGTTTGCCGGCTCGGACCTATATCGGATTTGAGTTTGCCGGCTCGGACCTATATTGGATTTGAGTTTGCCGGCTCGGACCCATATAGCATACTCGCAAAGTTTCAATTGGAGTGTAAAAATGATAATAGATCAATCAATTGAATCTGAATAATAACTGACCAATCAATTGAAATACGAGTCACAAATAATCAAATGAAATACAAGTTAGGAATAATCATTAGGAGTATATCGTGAATAACCCCACTTGCATAATTTGAGATCGACACTGGCGAATGACGCAGGTGAATAGGAATCATAGAATAACCCGATCGTACTTGAATTTGATCTGGATTAGAATCCATTTCATCTTTCCATGTCGGCTTGAAACCTCTATTTTTTTCTTTCTATTTTTCTTCTTATTTTCTTGTTTTGGCTTTTCCTTTCATTGCATCTTTACTCGAATATCACTCTTCACCCATCTTATATAATTTTCTCCTAAACAAAACACCTCCTCTTTGACACACCACCCACCCATGACTCACGTACACCTTCGGTGAGACATTTGTCCACCATTTTTAATTTCTATTTTGTTTTGCTGTTTTTTTAATTTGCTATGTGTATATATATATATATATATATATATATATATATATATATATATATATATATATATATATATATATATATAACACAAAGATTACTTTCCCAAGAGCACTTTAACGTGCCAGCTGCCCCAGGACTCACCATTTTAGTTACCTCATTGCATTTAGGTTCCTTTATCTTTCCATAATTTCTTTTACCCCCAAATACAATTCTAATGTTTATCATAATAGTGATTTGACTCAATTAAATGTCAATTGACTTCTATGATAATCACAAAGAGACCCTAACATTATCTATTTTGATAATTAATTTTACTTTATCAGAATGGGATGTTACATTCTTCCTTTCTCTTGATTCAGATTCTTTGGACTAATCAATTAGAGTTAAAAGATTGGGTCTCTTAAATCCTCTAAAATTTTCTCTTGTAGTTCCTATTTTCATGTTTTTTTGATGTTCCTAACTATTCTACCTCTGAACCTCACTTGATGATTTGTGAGGCTAGAATGCTTATTAAGGTGCGGGTATTTTTTTGGACGATTGCTCTCGGTAATGTGAGTACTTGTGATTTGTTGCAAAAGAGAAGGCTTAACATTTATCTTTCTCCTCATTAGTGTGCTTTGTGTAAGGAATGTTGTCGAAGTTTTGATCATTTGTTTGTTCATCATCACATTGGCAGATTTTGTGCATACCTCCCGATTGTGTGTATTTATTTGTGATGTGTTCTGATGGTTCTGAGTGTGGCAAAAAAAACTCAAACGATTGAGATGTGCAATTTTGGCCATTTTTTGGTGGTGTGGATGGGGAGGAACCACATAATTTTTGAAGGGAAAGAGGAGGAAAGGGAGTTGCTATGGGCAGAGTGTAGTTTTGGTGTCTCTTTGGGCTTCGATCTCTAATGAGTTTTGTGATGCTTCTTTATCAGCTCTTCAACATTGTTGAGAGTATTACTATATTACTATAATATTGTTAGGATTTAATATGGTTGTAATATGTATATCAAACAGAGGGTATACTTGTCTTTTGTATGTTTATTGGGTAACTATAATTACAAGTTGATAGTGACAGGTAGAGTAGGTCCTCTCTTTGCCTCTCTCATAGTGTGTTGAGTTTGTCTCTATTCTAAATTTAACAAACACAATTGGAAAGTCATTTGACTTTGATACTTTTATTTTCTACTCTTTTGGGTGGATTTCTTATCCAACATTTATTGTGTTAAGTCTGTCTCTATTCTAAACTTAACATGGTATCAAAACAATTAGGTCCAAGTTCAATTTGCCAATAATCACCTTTGTCTTCTTCCTTTTCCTTGCTTTTCTTTTCTTTTCCTTTTTTTTTTCTTTTCCCTTTATTTAGTTTTGCTTCTGTGTCCTGTTCCAGTGCATCCCACAATTGGTTGGTGATGGAGTTGCACTGAATTCATTCGTGCACCCCAATATTCTGTAGATGTTGTTGTGGTTTTGTTGAAGACAATGGGTCTTTGCCGTGTTGTTTTGGCTTAAGGGTGGCCACTGGTGGTGGTTGTGTGATTGTGTTGGTGGTTTTGTTGACTGTCGTTGGTGGCTTTATGACTGTGGTTCTTCGGAGAACATCATCGCTGTGGGCCGTGGTTTCGCTGCCGAAGTGAGTCGCTGTTCTTACTGTTGCAGTGCCCGCTGCCATGCTAGGGTTTCCTAGCCACTGCCGTGAAGAAGACGACGTGCAGAGGCATTAATCGGGGCACCATCGGTCTGCCAGCCCACTGTTTGTTTGGGCCTATTCAAGCCCAGTATTCACTGGTCCGTTTAAGCACAGTCCAGTCCACTGCTCCAGCCCAGTCTGCCATTTAAGCCCAACTCAGTCACAGCCGGTTTAAGCCAGCCGGTTCACCCTTGTTCCGGTCTGGTTCACCCTGTTTCAGACCGGTTCTGTCCGGTTCCCTCTGGTTTAAACCGGTTCCGACGCTTGACAGTCAGTGCAACAGCGTGTTTGCATCGGTTCACCTCCTTTCTTGCTGGTTCTGCATGTTTGGGCATTGGTTCAGCCTGGTTTTGTCACTTTCTTGCTGTTTCTGCCTTTAACAGCCGGTTCCGCCGCTTGTTTGGGTCGGTTCAGCCACCTTCTTGCTGATTTTGCGTGTTTGGGCGCTGGTTCAGCATCATATTCAGCTTTTCTATTTGTATTCTTTGGGCACAAAGGCATAATTGGCTGGTACAAATCTTCTTTACTCAGGTTTACTTTCTTTGGTTTGCCTGAAACTCGCTGGTATTATTATTATGGAACCCAAGACTGATACCACACCTCCTGTACCACCTTTACCACTCACCTTTTCTCCTACGGTTCTTCTTAATGGTCCTATGACATCGGTCAAGTTCAATAGGACCAATTATGTTTTATGGTCCCGATCGGTTCAAGTGTTTCTTAAAAGTAAAGACTTCAAAAAGTATTTGGTGGGAACCAAACTCAAGGAAGGTGACCCAGTGTATGATCAGTGGGAACAGGAGGATGCCCAGATTATTTCATTACTGTTGAGTGCTATTGAGACCTATATTAGCTCTACTTTGTTTTATCTAGACACTGCCAAAAAAATATGGGATCATTTGGCAATAATGTATTCAAACACTGATAATTTTACTCGTGCGTATGAGGTGTGCAAACAATACTTTCATCTTGAGAAGGGTACATTGAGTTTAGAGGACTATTACTCTTAAGTGAGGGGTATTTGTAAGGAATTGAAGGTCTACCACTCGTTCACCACTATATTGCAATTCTATTGCAACATCATGAGGATTTGGACGCCGTTCACTTTCTGGTTGGTCGTGGTGGTCAAGGAGGTCGTAGTGGAGGCCGTACTACTACTCGTTCATGTACTCACTGTGGTCGTGCCAATCATACTGTTGATTATTGTTGGGATTTACATGACAAACCATCTGGTGCTACTGCTCTTCAGATCTCTTATCAGGATGACACCACCTCTCCACCTGCTACTATATCTCGTTCGACTCCTCTCGACTCTGAGTTAGTTACTATTATATGAGAGGAGTATGCTCAGTTCAAGTCTCGGTAGCAGGTAGTGTCATCTTCCTCTATGACTACTTTTGCCCAGTCAGGTACCGCTTTCACTTGTTTGTTATCCTCCACTCGCAGTCTTTGGATCATAGACTTCAGCGCTTCTGACCACATAATTGGTTCGTTTGGTGTCTTCTCTATTTATCATTCTATTACTTCCCCCCACAGTATTACTCTTGTTAATGATACTTCTTCTAAGGTGTCAGGTTTGGAGACTACTCAATTGAGTCATGATATGTCTTTATCATCTGTTTTACTTGTCACTTAGTTTCCCTTTAGTTTACTTTCCATCAGTAAGATTACTTGCTCTCTTAATTGTTTAGTAACCTTTTATCCCTATTATTGCGTGTTTTAGGATCTCCAAATAAAGAGGAAGATTGGTACGGAGCATGAAACTGGTGGTCTTTATTACTTTGACATTGATCCACCTCCTTGGGCAATTCAGAAATCGTCATGATCCTTTCAGTGGCATTGTCGTCTTGGTTATCCCTCTCTCCAGAATTTGAAGCGTCAAGTTCCAAGTCTTAGTATATGTGTCGTCTGTGTCTTGTGAAATTTTTCAACTTAGTAAGCATCACCGCATGTCCTCTCAGTCTAGAGTCAATAACCGTGTGTCTAGTCTGTTTGAATTAGTCCATTCTGATGTATGGGGTTCAATAAAGAATATTTCATCTAATAATTTTTTTTATTTTGTGTCATTTGTAGATAATTATTCTCGTGTGATTTAGTTATTTCGTATGAAAACTCGTTCTGAATTATTTTCTATCTTTGAGACCTTTCGTAAAGAAATAAAAACCCAGTATGGTTATCGTATTCAAATTTTACGTTATGATAATGCTCCTGAATATGAATCTGATCCTTTTTCGTCTTATCTTCGTAAAATTGGTATTATTCATCAATTTTTTTGTGCCTATACATCTTAATAAAATAGTGTCGCTGAGAGGAAAAATTGTCATCTGTTAGAAGTTACCCGCACCCTGTTATTCCAAATGAATGTTCCTCGATGTTTTTGTAGTGATGCTGTTCTCACTGCGTGTCATCTTATTAACCGTATGTCATATTCTGTATTAAATAGACAAAGTCCATATTCTATCATTTTTTCCAATACGCCCTTATTTTTTTTTTAACTCCTATGGTTTTTGAGTGTGTTATGTTCACAATTTAGGTCCCGGGTTTGATTCACTTGACCCTTGTGCTACCAAATATGTCTTCCTTGGTTATTCCCGCATACAAAAGGGGTATCGTTGTTATAGCCCTACACTTCGCCGGTATTTCTCTAGTGCTGATGTCATCTTTACTGAATTTGTTATGTATTTTTCAACTCTTGCTCAGCCTCTAGATCTTGACTTTGGGACGTCACCTCCACAACCAACCCTTCTCTTACTGTCAGACATTCTGCTTCCTACTATGCTACCACCCTCTTCCGCAATCTGTGTCTACCTAAGAAGCACGGATACGGATACGGACACGGGTGTCGTATCCGATACGATACGGACACGGAGATACGACAAAATTCTAAAATATAGGACACGAGTACGGCGATGATACAACTAATTAAAATAATATAATATATTTTTATATATATAATAACATTAATAATAAAATTGAGTAATTAATTAATATTTTATAATTGGACAAATGAGCTAATATTAAATTTGATTAGTGGGCTAATATGCTATGGACAGTGGGCTAAACCAAATTGGGTAGTGGGTGACAACTAATAAGGTATAATTGTAATTTAACATAAAATATAAGAAGTCCAAGAGTTATTTGTAAATTATTTTAGCAACTAGGGCAAAGAAAAAAAGAAAAGAAAATAATAAAGGCTGAAATGTAAATAAGACAAGCAAAAAAAAAATAAAAAGAAAAAGGCAGCCCTTATTCCTTTTCAACAACCAGGACAAGCCAGACGAAATCGCAGAGACTCAGGCGGCGGGTGTGCGAGCGAGATAGAGAGAGATGTCGAAGAGAGACCTGAAGATGAAAACGACATACCTACTCGAAGAGGAGGAGATCTGTAGCTGTGGCTGTGGCTGATCAGGTACATCATCTTCTTCTCCCTTTTTTTTTTTTCTGATTTCAAATCCTTGGTTGTGGTCGTATCCCTCCGTATCACCCCTATATCCGAGCCGTATCCGTCCATAACAAATACTTCTTCACTGTTCAGGACACTTGTGGAAGTATCGGACACGTGTCCGACCGTGTCCCACGTGTATCCGTGTCGGACACGTGTCCGACACTGCCACGTCGACCCCCCTGAGGAGTATCTGTGCTTTCTAGGTGTCTACTCTCGTCGTCCATGATCATCGCCTGTGGTGCCCTTACCATTTTGCTTGCCGTCTCCTGATCCTAGTCCCTTAGTTACTTTTGACTCTTTGCTTATTGCTCTTTGGAAAGGTACTCGATATTGTGTTACTAACCATCCACTTGCTAATTTTGTTTCTTATGATACCTTGTATCCTACCTTTTTTTGCTTTACTTCTTAACTGTCTACTATCTCTATTCCTAAGACCTTACAAGGTGAGTTATCTGATTTGGATTGGAGGAAAGCTATGGAAGTGAAGATGAATGTCTTATATTATAATGGGACTTAAGATCTTGTTCCCTACCCGAAAAACGGACTGTTGGTTATAGGTGGGTCTATACTGTTAAATTTAATTCGGATGGTTCGGTTGAGCGCCTCAAAACGATGCCAGGTATATTTTATTGGTTGTTTATATGGATGATATTGTAATTACTGATAATGATTCTGAGGGTATTACCAAGTTAAAAACCTTCCTCTAGGGCCGATTTCACACTAAGGTCCTAGGAAAACTCAGTTACTTCTTAGGTATTGATGTTGTCAGATCTAAATAGGGTATTTATTTGTCTTAGAGGAAATATATACTTGACATGTTAGAGGAAACAGGTTTGTTGGGTGACAGATCAATTAATGTTCCTATGGATCCGAATTAGAAGAAGTTGATGGATGATGGTGCACTGTTTGAGAATCCAGGTAAGTACTGCAGGTTGGTTTGGAAGCTTAATTATTTCACTATTACCCGACATGATATTACCTATGCAGTTAGTGTGGTAAGTCGGTTTATGGGATGTCCTAGAGTATCACATTGGGAGACAGTCATTCGTATTCTTCAATACCTCAAACGTGCTCCAGGTCTTAGGTTGTTGTATCAAGCTAATGGACATCTTAAAATGGAAGATTTTTCAGATGCTTGGGTTGTTTCTCCCTCGGATCGGATATCAACCACTGGTTATTGTACATTCTTGGAGGTAACGTTGTCACGTGGAAAAATAAGAAACAAACAGTGGTAGCACGGTCCAGTGTTGAGGTTGAGTATACAGTAATGACACATACAACTAGTGAGTTGACATGTGAGTACACTTTCTACGTGAAATTGGCTTTCCAGTTCAACTTTTTTTACAATTGTTTTGTGATAATCGGACAACTTTTCATATTGCTGCTAATTTAGTATTTCATGAGAGGGCCAAATATATTGAAGTTGATTGTCACTTTATTCATGACAAGATACTAGATGAAGACACTGCAACTCCATTTGTGAGATCGGAGGATCAACTTGCAGATATGTTTACCAAAGTATTGAGTTGTACTCGTTTTATAGCTATCTATTCCAAGCTTGAATTATATGATATATATAGTCCAGTTTGAGGGAAAGTGTTGAGAGTATTATTATATTACTATAATATTGTTAGGCTTTAATATGGTTGTAATATGTATACCACACAAAGGATATACTTGTCTTTTGTATATTTATTGAGTAACTATAAATACAAGTTGATAGTGAGAGGTAGCGTATGTTAAAACCTCTCTTTGCCTCTCTCATATTATGTTAGGTCTTTCTCTATTCTAAACTTAACAAACACAATTGGAAAACCATTCGACGTTGATACTTTTATTTTCTACTTTTTTGGGTGGATTTCTTATCCAACATTTACATGAATTTGCATCTTTTTATGAAATGGAAGTTTTGTTCCCTATCAAAAAGAAAAAAAGAAAGAGTATATCAGAGAAAAGGATTTTGTTGGAAACGATTTTTTGTTTTATCAAAATTGGAAACGATATTCAGAAGGTTAAATTTTCCATGTGGGAAAATATGTTGATCCCTTCTTTGTGCAAAGCATGGCTTTGAGATCATCCACTCACCATTGGAAATTCATAATCTCTATTTTTTCACTTGTGTCTATTGTAGGGACAACATTTACATTTTAAATTAGGGGCTGATGTGCTTGATATGTCGGCATGTATGTTGGAGGTTCTTCTTTGTTTGCTTCTATAGTGGGTGAATTATTGTCCTTTTCATTCTTTTTGAGCTTTGTATTTACTGCCCTTTTTTATGTGGTTCTTAGTGACGTTTTCTTTTAACTTTTTTTTTTTTTTGGGGGGGGGAGTGGTTTTAATCCATACCAGACTAGCCCCTAATCGAAAGGTTGTAGAACATTTTGCTTTAGTTTGGTTGGGACATTGTTTTGTGAAACTAGATTGCTAAGTTTTAGAACTGTTTTCAAGGTTGAGGGGAACCATTCTGATGAATGAAGACGAAAGTTAAGATAGTAACCTAGTCCACTCCTCTTACGACATTCACTGTCCGAAGCAACATATGGCAATATCCCTTCACTCTTTCAAGTGATTGTGGTGCTAATCCTAACTAGGCATGGAACCCAAAGCATTTCAAATCTTGTATTCTTAATGTTTCAGAATTTGTTTCTAGTTTTTCTTTTGCTAAATGTGTTCAAACATTGTGTATACAAGTTCATATGTGCGGGTACATATAAAATTTTTCTCTTTGGTTTTTAGTTTTTGTTATAAATGCTGTTTTCTTTGCTTTTTAGCTTTCGTTTTCCCCACAATGGTGAACTATGATTGCTATTCTTCAACCCTTCGCCTTTTAGATCTCTCTGTTGAATAAGTGTTCACTTCATGTCTCCCTTTCCTTCCAAATTTAACCTTTTTTTTCTTGTGTTGAATCCCAAATAAAATCAGGTTTCACCTATTGCAAGCATATTAAAGTTGCAAAATGTGTGAAGATTCCTCCAAATGCATCTGGATGCAGTTGCAAGGGTACTTGTGTTGATCCAAAGAGTTGTGCCTGTGCTAGATTTAATGGCTCTGACTTTCCATATGTTCACCGTGATGGTGGAAGGTAAGGAACAAAATGCAACAGAAGCTTCTAAAGAATTTAATTATGTTAGTTGGATATACCGTAAACAAGGGGGACTTTATTTCATGTGATATGTTCAATTTATAATATTCAATGTGATATCTAGAATAATTCTCAGTTGCTGTTTTCTTCTGGCTACATTTCAAACATGATGACATCCATAAATCTATACTGGAATCTAGGTAAATTGATATGGACATTAGTGCCAACATGGGTAAATGGTCTTTTGAGATTAATAATATGTTGAAATAGGAGTTGACTAGTAGAGTATTTGATGTAAGACAGCTATGCGAAATCAAAATCAGTACTGTTTAGGGGATGTGAACAGTAATAGGCTGTGAACATTGACATGAATAGTAATATTGGCTAGGAATCACTCCTAGGTTCCTTAGGCATTTGCATCACACAACTCAAAGGCACATAATTGCTGCAATTTTATGAAAAATATCTCTCTATTCTTTAATAAAAATATCACTAACTATTAATAGAGTTCTAATTAGTCCTAATCCTAAAAGATAAGGATTCCAAAGTTTGTATGACTCCAAAAATTTTAAATCACTAAAAATTATAAAACTAAAATAAACTAGAATTAGGACTCTAAATCATACCACATCCAATAATAGAATTTGACCCAAAAGATGACCCATGGGTCGGATGATGACCCATTCCAGTAAATCTAAAAATTCTAATAATACCCTTGACTCTAAAAAAAAAAACTAAAATGACATATAAAATACTAATACTAGCAAATTGACTCAAGATATAAAAATGCAAAGTTCTATATAGGTCTTTGTTTTGATGGCAAGTCAATTCCATTGTTTTTCACATCTTTGAATTTTTGTTTCTTGAGCATCTTATGGATTGCATCATTCTTCCCCTAATTGGAGAAAAATCGACCTTGAGTTTTGAAGTGTTGTTATATGAAGTCCCAAAAGATTTGAACTTGCATATATAGATGTCCGTGAAAAGCTTTAAGATGCCTTCTTTTCTTCTTGAATTGAGGAAAAAGAGAAAAAATTTGGAGATTGATCTTTTGGATTGTGGCATCAAATTCTTCTGGAATGGCAAACTCAATTGTTGAAGCGAAGTGTATAGAAATTACATCCTCAAATTGAATTTGAACATGAAGCCTAGTAGTTTGTCATTCAATTGTAGCCTTCCTTTCCTTTTGCTCAATCAAACTTTTAGTAATAGTTTTTGATTCTATCCTTGGTTCATTCATGGTGATATCTTCTTTTGTCGTAGCCTTGATATTCTCTTGAGCATTGGTAGTTGGCTTTTTATGCTCACTTAGATTCTTAGTGAATGCCAAAAAAATCAAGCACTTTAGGTACTAATGTTGTCGATTGAAAATCATCAATAGGCGAAAATTCTGTTGGCAACTCTTTTGTTACTATATCGAAGCATTCATATAGCAACTCAATCATGTCTAAAAGTAAATTTGATTCAGTGCCAATTGCTGTTTTTTTCAATATTCTTAGGTTCCAAAACATAATTAATCGGTCTTTGGACAAATAATTAATGAACTGACCTGAGATTGTGTAGACTCATCTACATGATCTCCTCCGTCCTGAATTATTAGATCGTTTGTTGTTTTGGGTTGCCTTTGATAAACCTTCTCTAGTTGCACATCGGACTTCACACAACCCTTTAGTTGAGTGGTTCGACTTTTGCATCACTTAATCGAATCGAGATATTATTAAGTTGCTCTCAAATTTGAAAAAGAATCTTATCTCACTACCCATTTGTCAATCGCCCACGAAATGATATTCCCGAACACAGAGACATGTTCGACCCTTGCTTTGATACCAAATTTGATGTAGGACATCTATGCGAAATCAAAATGAGTACTGTTTAGGGGCTGTGAACAGCATCTGTGAACAGTAATAAGGCTGTGAACAGTAACAGGAATAGTAATATTGGCTAAGAATCACTCCTAGGGTTCCTTGGGCATCACACCTAGAGTTAGAATTGCATCACACAACTCAAAAACATATAATTGCAACAATTTTTTGAAAATGTCTATCTCTATATTCTTTAATAAAATTATCACTAACTATATATAGAGTTCTAAGGACTACTAATCATAAAAGATTAGAATTCTGAAGTCTCTAGACTCCAAAAACTCTAGATCACTAAAAATTAGAAAACTAAAATAAGTTAGAACTAGGACTCTAAATTCTAGCACATTCAATACTAGAATTTGACCCAAAAAAGGATGCACAGGTCTGATTATGACCTATTCCAGCAAATCTAGAAATCACAAAAAATACCTTGACTCTAAAAAGACTAAAATGACATGTAAAATACTAATTCTAGCAAATTGACTCAAATAAGACTCAAAATACAAAAATGCAAGGTTTTATATGAATCTTTTCTTAATATCAAGTCAATTCTATTATTTTTCACATCTTTGAATTTGTATTTTCTTGAGCATCTTATGGATTGCATCAGTACTGTTCCTTATTTTTCCTGAGCTCGTCTTTGATAATGTAAGCAATGGGCTTGGTTGGCGTGTGGCTAGTGAAATTTATGTGGTCATTCACTACTTTTGGTTTTTTTTTTACATTTATTTTTATTTCAATCACCTTGATCTGACTTCCTGTCTTTATGTTGTCTTAAGTGCACGACATGTGCATGATTGACTTTGTTGATAGCTAACTTGAGTCATCCTTCTTTGTGTTATTCTAGTGGGGCACTCTTTTGGTGTGAGAGAATTTGAGGTACTTCTCTTTGTCAGCTTGTGTTGCATTTCTTTGGGGGAAATTTTGGAAATTATATATCTGAAGGTTTTCCTTTATATTCTCGTTTCGTCCTTCTTTCAACAGTGACATTGTTTCAACAAATTGTATTGATCCTATGATTTGACTATGTTGCTCCACATTTCTGAAGTAACACCTCTTTAGGCATGGCGGCTTGGGGCTCCTCAGGATAGCCAACTGATTGGATCATGTTGGAATTGGATAGACATTACAAATTTATTTTAGGAGTTATTTGGATATTATTCAGTATTTATCTTTTTAATAATTTCCTTTAACTTTTTAGGACTTATTTATCTTTTTGATTATGCATTTGTTTTAGGGTTTTGTATTCCCCATATATAGGGGATAAGGTGCTTGTTTGAGGTAGACTGGAATTATTGAATTATTGAGAATTTTTCTCTTGCTCTAATCTTTTTCTCATCTATTTCTTCTCTGATTTCTCATCCCTTTCTCTCCTTTTCTCATCCCCTAATTCTTTTCTTTCTTATCTATATCAATTTGGTATTAGAGCCTAATTTCGCTCCTAATTAGACGATTCATAGCATCATCAGTGTTCATTGTTCATCAACCATACTATCACTGTTCATCGTTGGTTGTCATTGCTTGTTGGTGTTTTGTGGTGTGTTTGTCAAGCAGCTAATTTGAGCCGTCACGGTTACTATTCTTGTGGGTTTGCCGAGTTACGATAGGACTGCGAACAGTTTCCTAAGAAGAAGAGTGTTTATGGGGTCTTCATTTCTGAGTTAATCTTCACCTAAATTCGACTGAGATTCGAATCAATTGTAGAAAGGGTTCGAACAGTTCTTTGCTGAAGACAACAACTTTGTTGAGTATCCTTTGCTCAGAGTTGCTTCCATAGTTTCATTGCTTTGTCGTCGTCGACTCCATCTTGCTGGATTAGCATCCTTGTTGCCATCAATATCTATTATCACTGTGAATCACAGTCACAATCAGAGACTGCTTCAGTCGCTGAAAAGTCCCTTTCGTCACCATATCAAAAGAAAGAGATTAGAGCAATGAATAAAATATTATAGTATTCTCAATAATTCTCAGCTTCAGACAATCTCAAGCCCACTGTACTCTTTTGATACTTTAATATAAAATTAGAGTACGGGGAAAGAGAATAATGTCGGCATTATAGTAGTCGGTTGAGAAATTTTATATGATAGTGAATTGTAGGCAAATGACTTCTAAAATTAAAGAGACATATTCCTACGAGACAATTCTTTTCGAGAGATCGAGTGGTGTTTGCCAGTCATCTGCTTGAGATAACAATATTTCTAATTATGACCATAATTCCAATAAAAGAGTTCAAATGACCAAGAAAAAAGAATACAATTTTTGCAGTTCTCATCTAAATAGATCGGTCACCTATGAGTATCATGATTATTTGAGTGTGGTCCGTATTATTTCTGTTTGTTTGTCTAATCCCAATGTGACAATGGATCTTGATAGGACAGTCTCACATAAAGAGGATGCTACTCATATTAACTAACAACCATCTCATCCAGTTTTATTGGATCAAAGTCCTCTTCCTTTGCACCAACTAGAGTCAATCCTTAAAAAAAGTGAGTTTGAGCCTTTGTGAGTCAAATGTTGCTACACCACTTGTCATTGAAATTGTTGTAAAGTCGGTTGAGTCCACACTTACGCAAAATGTTGAGCATTTCGAGCTACCTATTTCACAATCTGTAGGTGATTATTTTGTGTCTACTAGTTCGAGTCAGCATGACTTTGTTCCCGAGTCTTTCCCACCTGTGATTGTTGACTTTGTTTCGGATGCTTCCCCATCTGAGATTGTTGACATTGTTCCGAATTCTGCCCCACTTCAGATTGTTGACTTTGTTCCTCTGCCTATTGTCAAGTGTTCACTTGAGTCTATACTTGATTATTTTCAACACCAGGGTGTTATTTTTGCTCCTTTATCATGAGGAGAGTTTTTCTCATCGAAGGAGGAATCGTGTTGAAGTTGGATAGATATTACAGATTTATTTTGAGAATTATTTGGATATTATTCAGTATTTTAACTTATTAGTATTTTCCTTGAACTTTTAAGGACTTGTTTGTCATTTTGATTATGTATTTGTTTTAAGGTTTTGTATTCCCTATATACAGGGGTAAGGTGCTTGTTTGAGATAGTTCGGAATTATTGAATTATTAAGAATATTTCTCTTGCTCTAATATTTTTCTCATCTCTTTCTTCTCTGGTTTGTCACCCCTTTCTCCCTTTCCCATCTCTTTTCTTCTTATCTTCTCATCCCCTAATTCTTTTCCTTCCTAATCTACATCACCAACACACTAGGGAGTGCAGCAACTTGCTTCACCACATTGTATCCTTTTCCACTTCACAAGGATTTACCGGTTTAATGCTTTACTTGCAAGAAAGGTCTCTCTGTTAAACCTATTATAGTCATCCCCCAACCACGTTCCCAACATAGGCATTGAGAGCAAGCCCTAGGATACCCTATAACTCAGGCGTTCCGATCATTAACTCTGCCCCGCATGGCAATTCTGTGGCTCAATCTTTGAAAACAGGAAAGATGTGGCAAGGTGGTTTGGACTGAGGGTTTACAAGATGCTATAGCCAACCCGTGGCCTAGTACTTTGACACATCCATGAAATGAGAGATTTTGAAAAGATTTTGGACACTTGTGAACCTCAGTATTTCCATGTCAGCTTGCCTCAAAAGGGTGTTCAACCCACTTACCTAAATGATTTATTCCACTTTCCAATCCTCTAACTCAGCGTGGTCAACAGGTTTAGTGATTCATACTCACATGCTTTAACAGGGTATGCAGAAGAGGACGATTTAGATAATCTTGGAGTCATTCTCTAATCCCCATTCTTTTGATTAGAACATATATTATCCATTCTCTTTCCCCACCGACTACTATAATACTGAGATACTTAAACCCAGAATATTGACGAGGAGCACTCAAAGCATCTTGAGCCCAATTTTTAAACCCAATCTTTTTGTTCGACTATTGATTATCCTTTTCCTTACCTGTGCGCAAAACCAAGTTTGGGATTCTTGACCAAGCCTTTTCTCGGAGACCACAAGAATACTGTGTCATTCCTCTTTCTCATGTTTAATCCCTCTTTTGGGTCTCATCCTAGAACACTTCCCTTTGCTGAACATCCATGCAAGGTCTGATCCCTACGAGAGATTTTAAGCGCCTCTACAATTTGTTTCTTATTTGATGTTAGTTTGAGTGTCAACATCTGTAGTTGAATTTTTGTTTTCTTGTTTCGAGGAGTTAAAATCATACTTTCAGATATTTAGTTTTGTTACATGTGCACTGTAATTGTAGTCCAAGATTCTTATTTGCTGGACATCTTATGTTTTTCAGATCTTATATGAATTTCTTAGTTGTGTAGAGTAGCCTAAGTAGTTAATAAGTCAATTTCGTATTTTTGGAATCTTAGTCTGGTAGGAGAAGTTGAGCAATGTAATCTCTTCAATTCAATAAAGTTGATTTTATGACATTAATTTGTGTTTCACACTTTTACGTTGCCCTTGCTGGGATGATGCTTGATTCTTCTTCTTCTTTTGTATAATGCAATGGCCAATGGTCCCATTATTGCTGTGGTAGTTATTGTCTTGACCATGTTTCTCATTCCGTGCTTTTTTGAGTTGGTGTTTTTAGTTTTCCCATCTGACGGCTCTCTTGCCTACCTTTTTCTTTTCAGATTAATTGAACCTAAGGCGGTGGTGTTTGAATGTGGTCTGAATTGTGGCTGTGGACCTGATTGCGTCAACCGGACATCCCAGAGAGAGCTAAAGTACCGACTTGAGGTTCTGTGACCATAGCCAATTAACTAGTTGCCATTGTTTGGCCTTAAATGTATCAATGACTTTTTTTTCTTGTATCTGTCTCTTTCTCAATTTTCTGTTTTCAACAGGTTTTTCGTACTCCAAAGAAAGGTTGGGCTGTTAGATCTTGGGATTATATACCTTCTGGAGCTCCTGTTTGTGAATATGTAGGACAACTTATGAAGACAGATGACATCGACACTGCTACTGAAAATAATTATATTTTTGACATTGATTGCCTACAAACAATGAAGGGGCTTGATGGGAGAGAGGTATAGATATAGCAACTCTTAAGTAATTTTCCTGGATTTTTGGTTTTTCTTTTGTCATTGTTTGAATCAACTGTGGTATGCATCTTCTCTTTGATTTTCGATATCCACCAAGTCTTCTGAATTTCCGGGTTATCATCGATTTTTTGCTTCACATATTGTTTCCATATTTACTAGTGAATGTGTTTACACCTTTTACCTTTTCTTAAAAAAATCTATTAAGAGGTCGTGATTTGTAAAGTCATCTGGAAAATTCCAAAGATGTGATAATTCTTTCACCTGTGGATCATGCAGTAGAATCTCTATTTGGAATCTCTTCAATTCCTGATGGTGGTGTGCATCCTTTTGCCTTGATGTTTGTTACAGCATATCTTTACCTTTCTTAGGTGCCTTGTGCAGGGTCATCTTGCCATAGACTGGAACATATTTAAACCTCTGTATGTTTGAGGTAAAAAATAATAGTATGTGGAAATCTTGAATATGCATATGGTTGTGAGTGTTGATGCAACTCAATGTAGTATTGTGTCCAAAGGTAACACTACATTAAGGGTTCCTTTGGTTTATTTTAAATGTTACAACTTACATCAACTCTTTTTCGGCTCACCTTTCCTGTTCCTTTTTCATCTAACGCATTTGATTGTTTATGAATATGATCCCTAACTGTTACATGGGTTATGTCTTTACAGAACATGCCAACTAGACAAATGGATCATTGTACGGGACCTTAAGTAGTAAAAATTGAGACCTGTTGAATGGGATTCAATTCAATTATCTTGGCCCTGTTTTATGTATTTACTGATTTTTTCTTATGAATAGAGACGCATGCGAGATGTATCTTTGCCAACATATTTGGAAAGAGATGATAAGACATCTGACAGCGTGCCAGAATTCTGCATTGATGCGGGCTCCACCGGAAATGTTGCCAGGTTTATCAATCATAGCTGTCAACCAAACCTTTTTGTGCAATGTGTCTTGAGCACCCACCATGATATTAAACTAGCTCGGGTGATGCTAGTTGCCGCGGACAATATACCGCCACTAAAGGTTGTTTGTTCCCTCCCAGCTTTCTCTATCTTTGTGCACATCTTTATATGTTTTCGTATATTTCTAAATCCATCCATAAGAACTTGTTGAGACGATCATTGCTTGTTGTAATGGTCAAAGCTTGGATTTTTTATTTGGGGAGGGTTGATTCAATTCTAAGCCTAACTACTTTTTGCAAATAAGTTGTTAAAGCATATGGGATAATTTTTGGTTCTATCACATGCTAATTTTGATGAAAATGCTTTTACTAATTTTTTACATGCTTAGCACAAGAACTGCTTTTTCTGAGTTCGACTTAATCTTCTCTACAAGCATCTATTAAAGTTCTTCGATCCGAAGTAGTTACTTATATCCTTTCTTTTGAATTTTGTTACTCTTAGGAGCTTACGTACGACTATGGCTATGCACTTGATAGTGTCATGGATCCTGATGGTAGGATAAGGCAAATGACATGCTATTGTGGTGCAGCAGGTTGTCGGAAGCGCTTGTTCTAGATTGTGTTTGCTCTTTGTGCCAAGCGCTACTCTGCGCAACACTTCTTTTGGGCCAATTTTTGGTGAATCTGAGGTAGCAAGTTCTTAATGCTGTTATTTTCATGTTTTCACAGTCAACTGCTGTAGTCTCTTAGGCCTTGACTACGTTGTTTCCCTGTGACTTTAACTGGAGAGGGCGAGAAAAAGTGGATTTGTACAAGTGATCCTATGTATAGGCCCATATTTCAATGAAGAATTGATATGCTCATCCATATGATGAAATTTAGTTGTGCATACATACCGGTGAAGGTATTTGTATATATAAGTCAGCATTCTCGGCTTAGAAGATCACTCTCAAAAAATAGATTAAAAATATGGAGGCGACTACGGTACATCCATTGAAATTTTCGGTATGGTACCGAAATCCAATGTCCACCGTAGATCTGTTTATCAAAAAAACTGAGCCGTTGATTAACGTGTCCTTTCAATGTTATTTAATTTTTTTATTTTTCCAAGGACGTACCGGTTGGATACCGGTTGCTAGACATGTCAGATAGTACATATGAGGACTATGAGTTTTGTAACATAATGAAAGGAATATTTACAAATTGAATGGATTTTATACCAAATTTTTGGGTATATTTACAACTTCAATGGGAAAATTTACCACTTTTATAAGAATATTTACAACTTCAATGGATCATTTACAACTTTTATAGGAAAATTTACAACTTCAATTGATCATTTACCACTTTTATGAAAATATTTACGACTAGTAGGGAGTATCATTTACTAAAACAATAGTTTTTTTACAATAGTTAATAGTCCATGATCGATCAATGAATATGTTCGATCGATCATGGGACTCAGGTGAGTTCGTACGTAATGACTAATCCAATAATATATACAATTTTAATGGATCATTTACCACTTTTATTGGAATATTTACAACTAGTAGGGAGAAGCATTTACTAAATCAATGGTATTTTTTACAATAGTTAATAGTCCATGATCGATCATTGAATATCTTCGATCGATCATGGCACTCAGGTGTGTTCATAAGTAATGGATCATTTATCACTTTTATGGGAATATTTACAACTAGTGGGGAGAAGCATTTACTAAAGCAATGGTATTTTTTACAATAGTTAATAGTCCATGATCGATCAATGAATATGTTCGATGGATCATGGCACTCAGGTGTGTTCATAAGTAATGGATAATCTAATAATATATACAATTTTAATGGATCATTTACCACTTTTATGAGAATATTTACAACTAGTGGGGAGAAGCATTTACTAAAGCAATGGTATTTTTTACAATAGTTAATAGTCCATGATCGATCAATGAATATGTTCGATGGATCATGGCACTCAGGTGTGTTCATAAGTAATGGATAATCCAATAATATATACAATTTTAATGGATCATTTACCACTTTTATGAGAATATTTACAACTAGTGGGGAGAAGCATTTACTAAAGCAATGGTATTTTTTACAATAGTTAATAGTCCATGATCGATCATTGAATATGTTCGATCGATCATGGCACTCAGGTAGGGCTGTTAATCAAGCCAAGCTTGAACATTTTTTTAGGCTCGTTTATGTGTAAATAGTCAAATGAGCCAGCTCGTTTATGTGTAAATTAGACTTGAATTAGGCTCGAATTCAGCTCGATTAACACCCCTACACTCAGGTGTGTTAATAAGTAATGGATAATCCAATAATATATACAATTTTAATGGATCATTTACCACTTTTATGGGAATATTTACAACTAGTGGGGAGAAGCATTTACTAAAGCAATGGTATTTTTTACAATAGTTAATAGTCAATGATCGATCATGGAATATTTTCGATCGATCAAGGCACTCAGGTGACTTCGTAATTAATGGCAAATCCAATAATATATACAATTTTAATGGATTATTTACCACTTTTATTGGAATATTTACAACTAGTAGGGAAAAGCATTTACTAAAGCAATTGTATTTTTTACAATAGTTAATAGTGTAAAACCCGAGAAAATTTAAACTTTTGTAAAAAAAAGGCAAAACGGTAATTTGTCACTATGGTACAGATTGTAAACCTGAGTTTTTCTAGAGCTCGGATGACGAAACGGACATCACCATTGGATTCGTCTCGCGAAATCTAATTACCCTGTCAAATTTCATTGAATTCCGAGTTAGTCGGATTTTTCGTGTTTTACGAGGCGGTCGAGCCTCGGAAGACCCAAAAACGAAATTATGAATAAAATTTTAAATTTTGGGAAATAAATGACGGCAAGTTCAAATAAAAATATTTTGAATTTGAACCGGAGCGAAATTTAATCGTTTCGGGGCTAAAACGGACTCGGGAAATAAGGGCCGTGTGGCGCGTTGTGGGCCAAGTATTTAAAGGGGAGAAAATCTGATTTTCTCCCCATTTGCTCAGCCGATTCCAACGAGAAAGGAAGAGAGGGAAAGAGCTTGAGTTCTCCACCTTTTCTCTACGATCTACGGAGATTGAGAGCTCAAATCCACTCGGGCCAAGAACAAAAGTTGTACTTCTCGCCGAGGGCTACAAAACCATACCAAGGAAGTCGAGTTTTGGAGTGATTCGAAGAACGAGATTTTGGGAGAGAGAGGGTTCCACTTCGTTTGGAGTTCTCGGAGCTTCTCAACGTTGTTCTCTACGCTTCAAGAGGTAGGGTTCCCTCCTACTAAGGTTTATTCCAAACCTAGAATGTTTTTATGAAATGGGTAGGATGATAGGTTGTGTATCTTTTGCCTATTGAAAGAGGCCCAATTTTTTTAGTACAGTAGCCTTGTGTACATCCTTGTTTAGAAATACGTAGTCCAAGTGTCTAATAAGTTAACACTATAAATGGGATAAACTTTTAATTGTTTCAATTTACCCTTTTAACTATCTAATTTATTTCAATCAATCCTTTCTGTTGAGATTAATTGATAATTGAGATAAATTAATTATTAAATTTTAATATAATATGTCTCATTTAACGGATAATATTAAAAAAATCTGTGTTAATTATCTGTTTAATTTAATGGAAAGTGTCCATGGTAACAAATTATATAGCTTAGATGACAAATTGAAATAATTGAAAATTGAGGGGACAATTTAAAACAAATGTCATCGTTTAAAGGGTGTTTATAAAATTTGCCCTTATAACAACCAACCCAATTTTGGTAGCCGAAATGAGTTGACTGTCTCTTCACTCAACAAATGAGGGTTTAATTATAGATGTCATTGTTTATTTGTGTTTGGCGTAAAAAAATTTAGTCACTCCAGCGATGTAATAGTAATATGTACACATACACGTGTTACTCCCTACTAGTGTAGTGAGTCTACTACTAGTCCCGTAACGGCAATTTGTGTTTCCTATGAAATGAAACTGCGTGTGAATCTGAATAGAATCACAAATGCCCTCCAAAACCTTAACACTTATTTTGTGGGAAGAGGCAGAGGCACTCACTCGTACCTTGCTGCCGTAAATTTGGTGGATGCCCGAATCATCAAAACGGGTTTCGACCCAAACACATGCCGCTCCAACTTCCTGTTAAATAATTTGCTCCGAAAAGGCCATGTATGCCAGGCACGTCAACTGTTCGAACAAATGCCTCACAAAAACACGTGTTCAATAAACACGTTGATTTCGGGTTACGTAAAAGGGGGCAATCTTGCTTCTGCTAGAGAGTTGTTTGACAGCATGATTGACCGAACAGCAGTCTCCTGGACGATTATAATTGGTGGGTATTCGCAGCATAATCAACCAATGGAAGCTTTTGAGTTTTATTCTGAGATGTGTAGGTCCGGGACAATGCCGGATTCTGTGACTTTTGCGACTCTCTTATCTGGTTTTGATGACACAGTGACAGCCAGAGAAGTTGTTCAAGTTCATGTGCATATCATCAAGTTGGGATTTGACTCGACCCTTATTGTTTGCAACAGCTTGATTGATTCTTATTGCAAAACTCGGTTTCTTGAGTTAGCGTTTAAGCTCTTCAAGGAAATTCCCACAAGAGATTCGGTGACTTTCAACGCAATGATAACAGGGTATTCAAAAGATGGATTGAATGCAGAAGCACTAGAACTTTTTATGGATATGCAACAGTGGGGTCTAAACCCTTCCGATTTCACTTTTGCAACGGTTTTATGTGCCAGTGTCGGGTTAGACGATATCCCCCTTGGGCAACAAGTTCATGGGCTCATCGTTAAGACCAACTTTGTTTGGAATGCGTTTGTGGGCAATGCCTTACTTGACTTTTACTCAAAGCATGATTGCATAGATGATGCAAGGAAACTCTTTGATGAGATGCCAGAGTTGGATGGTGTTTCTTACAATGTGATGATTACAGGATACGCTTGGAATGAGCAACACAATGAATCCCTCAATCTCTTCCGTGAATTGCAGTTCACCAAGTTTGAACGAAAGCAGTTCCCTTATGCAACAATGCTGAGTACAGCTGCAAATATGCTTGACTTGGACATGGGAAAGCAAATCCATGGCCAGGCGTTGGTGACACAAGCTGAGTCAGAAGTTCTAGTGGGAAATGCGCTGGTTGACATGTATTCCAAATGCGGCAGATTTGAGGAAGCAAATATGATTTTTGCAAGTCTGGCACACAAAAGCTCAGTTCCATGGACAGCCATGATCTCAGCTTATGTCCAACACAGACTCCATGAAGAAGCCCTTGAACTGTACAATAAGATGCGTAGATCCAGTGTTCCGGGTGACCAGGCGACTTTTGCCAGCACATTAAGCGCTACTGCAAATTTGGCTTCGCTTTCACTGGGGACACAATTGCACTCATCTTTAATCAGGTCAGGATTCATCTCAAATGTTTTTTGTGGTAGCGCACTTCTGGACGTGTATGCAAAATGTGGTTCCATAAAGGATGCAATTCGAATTTTCCAGCAGATGCCTCATAGGAATATTGTGTCTTGGAATGCTATGATCTCTGCTTATGCTCAAAATGGTGATGGTGAAGCCACTCTTCGGTCATTCAAAGAGATGATTCAGTCAGGTCTTCAGCCAGATTCAGTAAGCTTCCTCAGCCTTCTGACTGCCTGTAGCCATCGTGGGCTTGTTGAAGGAGGATTGTGGTGCTTCAATACGATGATTCAGACCTATAGACTTGTTCCAAAAAGAGAACACTATGCATCTATAGTTGATGTGCTGTGTCGAAGTGGAAGATTCAATGAAGCAGAGAAATTAATGGCTCAAATGCCATTTGAGCCAGACGAGATTATGTGGTCATCAATTTTAAACTCATGTAGGATTCATAAGAATCAAGACCTTGCCAAAAGGGCCGCAGACAAACTCTTCCATATGGATGTGCTTAGAGATGCTGCTCCTTATATCAACATGTCTAATATCTATGCAGCAGCGGGCCAATGGGCTGATGTCGGGAAGGTGAAGAAGGCGATGAGAGAACGAGGAGTTAGGAAAGTGCCTGCATATAGTTGGGTTGAAATTAAACACAAGGTTCATGTATTCACGGCGAACGATAGGACCCATCCACAAATCAAGGAAATAACAAAAAAACTTGATTCCTTGGGGAAGCGGATGGAGGAGGAAGGGTACAAGCCTGATACAAGTTGTGCTCTTCACAATGTGGATGAAGAAATCAAAATAGAGTCTCTCAAATATCACAGTGAGCGGTTAGCTATTGCCTTTGCACTGATGAGTGCACCGGAAGGGTCACCGATACTGGTTATGAAGAACCTTCGAGCTTGCACAGACTGCCATGCTGCAATTAAGGTGATTTCAAAAATTGTTGCAAGGGAAATTACAGTTAGGGATTCAAGCAGGTTCCATCATTTTATAAACGGGGTTTGCTCCTGTGGCGATTATTGGTAACAAATGGACCCAAAAAGGAGCAAGCTTTTCCTTCAGCTGACCGACAATTTTCATGGCTCAACTCAAGCTGAATTTTTGTCTAAATGCAACAACTACTTTAGGTTGCTTATGGTTCCTTCTCGTCTGGCACTTCTAAAAGCATTATTTGAGGTGAGATTCTGAGCGCCCAAGGGAATGGCCAAAAGTTTGGAATTGCTTTGGAGACTGGAGATATTACATAAATCAAGGGCCACTTACCCTGGAATGAGTTGCTTGTGTAGTAGTATTACGGAAGTGTTTATTTATACCAGTGATTGACGACACAAAAACAAAAAATATAGACTGACTGGCGAAATTATTGTAGGCAGCAAGTACGACCAGGGCCAATGGTTAGACTGGTCTAAACATTTTTTTCGCCTAGGTAGCTAATGTAATTTATTCAGTCATGTGCATGGAAAGAAAACTTGTATTCTGTTTCTTTCTCCGAGACTGTCCTACACACAACGACAGCATTTGGACTATCAAGCACTTACTACTATTCTATCCTTGTGCTGTGCGTGTTGTTTGTCACCAATGTGCTCTAAATTTCTTCTTCTATTGAGGAGATTAGCCAAAGGCTAGGTCAACAATATCTGTTCTGCTTC